>CM059197.1:80523249-81022141 GCA_030323885.1 Branchipolynoe longqiensis | reverse complement strand
AATGACTGCACTTATTAAGCATTTGTCGACAGATAAAGGGAATATACTGAAGCAATTTAATAGAACCTGTTACTGCAGAAGCCTTTGGTGTCAGAGTTTTGGCGTGCTTGCCAGAATTAATTTAGCATGTTTGCACTTCGAATATCTCAAAAGTTAGCAATTTTTTATATATTTTGTTTGTACATTAGTTGTTTAAGCAGGAGGAATTTCAATCATGGAGAATTGCTCTACCTCATTCCACTGCTCCTTGCCCTATCCTAATAATGCCGAGCACCTGGCTAGGAAGCGACAAGTATAAATTTGTAAGTCATTGGTTTGACTCGACCAGGGTTCGAACCCACGGTCTGCCAACACGGGAGACGGACGATCTAATGTTGATTATAACGGTCAACCTAATATATTTATCTCAGAAAATGACAGAAATTCACAGTCATCGGCCTATGCAACTTTAAATAAAATGTTGGTTCTTTCATCATGCTCCGCAGTTGGTAACCATGGTGAGGCTGACGAGGGTCACGTGTTCGGGTTAATGTTAATCACTTGCAGCACGGCTCTGGGCTAGAGGGCGCATCTGAGTCTGATCAGCTCAAACAAGTTGATCACCACTGGGGACGACAACCAGTACCATGTACACACAGCTCAAACAAGTCGATCACCACTGCCGATCAGTGGGCTGAAACAAGTCGATCACTGCCGATCAGCGGGGTGGGGGATGACAACCAGTACCACGTACACACAGCTCAAACAAGTCGATCACCACTGCCAGCGAAGGTGGGCCGGAAGCAGCCTGCTTTGAGTTTGAGTCTCTTGTCACGTGATCAACGATCCTTTTCAACATGGAAGCTGAACTCTCCAGGCTCATTAAGCGCAAGCACTCACCCCCACCCCCATAAAAAATAAATAAAACAAAATGGGGCCTTATTTCCAATCTCATTTGCAGTCCTGCATCTTCTTGGCAGTGGAGGATTGAGACAAATTGGGCATGGAGATTGCGCCTTGGGCGTGGCCGAGGCATTGAGGGTAGTGATGGTTCGGGGGTAGATGCAATACGACTCACCTGAGTGGCTGGCGAAGGTGTCACATTGCACTCTGGCTCAGTCACTAGTGACGACTGATTGCCAAATGTAATGAAGGCTTCCACATATGGTTAGCGGGTATCGGTGATGTGCACTGGACAGGACGGCTGATTCAGGAAGAGCGCTGGCTGCCTTTGTGTATGGGAGGTTGTGAGTTCACACACTGGCCAAGTCAAACGGATGACTTAGAAAATTGATACTTGTCGCTACCTAGCCTGTGTGTCTGCCATTAATAGGATAGGGCATGGACTGGTTAGCTCAGTATAAGGATAATGTGATCAGGTTGGCAGCCAGGTCTCTCATCACAACACTCTCAAAGTCGGCATGAGTGTGCACTGTGACAAGCCAGTACCCGTCCTGATATGACCTTAAATGTTGCTAGGACATAAATTCCCAACAAATAAACAATGTCACTGTGGAAGGATATTGTGTTTATTTTCCATTTGGCTCCACCGCCCACAGCGCTAACTGCTCTGCGCACCCCGGTCTATCTATATCTAGCCGAAAGCATTTCCAGGGTAGGCGCTCTGAACCTGTATGCCACCACTACCTCATATACACCAACATGGATCTCCCTGAGACTCATCAAGGGGCTCCCTGCCCCGGGCCCAGGGCCATGTAAACAAGGCCAGCAGCTGCCATTACCCCCATGTGTCACGTGGCATGGCTCAGCCAATAGCTGACGGGTAAAAGGCCCCACGTGACTCTCTCCATCAGCCAATAGCTGCGAGCCACTCATTATCGGGTAATGGTCGTTGGGTACCTGGCTGCTTGGCGGTGCAATTTTATGGGTATTTTTGCGGAAGGGTTTAATTGTGTTTGCGCTGGTTTAGGCTGGTAGGTAGGGGCCGCTAGGGGCCGCTAGGGGTAGGAGGAGCGGGGGTCCCAAAGTAGGGCGTCATGCTATTCGATAATTATATTGTAACAAATCTCTATACTTGTCATTTCATAGAAAATATTAAAGATTATTTACCGGGCGCGGTGGCCGAATCGGTGGAGCACGGTACGGGAGATCGGGAGTTCGGTTCCCGGTCGAGTCAAATGAATGACTTGCAAAATTGATATTTGTCGCTTCCTAGCCTGGCACTCGGCATTAATAAGATAGGGCAAGGACTGGTTAGCTCAGTGTCAGGATAATGTGACTGAGTGGGATATCAGGTCATTGTGCCAGCAGCCTGATTTCTCAGTGGAGCAACACTATGAAGTCACCATGAGTGCATACTGTCACAAGTCGGTACCCATCCCGATATGACCTTGCTAGGATGTAAAACTCCAACAACCAACCAATTGGTTCTTTTTGCAATAATATATGAAACCTGCATGAAATTACCATAAATCTAATAATGTTGACTGAATGGGAACTGGTGTTTGCAATGTGATGTTGGCCATATAGTTGGTCTCATAATGATCTCAAATTGATTGCGTTAGTCATATTTTATAGTTATTATTGTTTACTGCAATAAATTGTAAACTCATTAAAATTTGTTTTGTGTTATTCTTGAAGCTTAGTTACCCAGCATCTGTCTGAGCTAAGCCAAGGTAACCAGCCTTTGTTTGAGCTAAGCCCAAGCAGTCTGTCTGAGCTAAGCTAAGCTAACCAGTCTGTCTGAGTTACACTAAGCTAACCAGTCTGTCTGAGCTATGCTAAGCTAACCAGCATTTGTTTGAGCTAAGCTAAGCTAACAAGCATCTGTCTGAGCTAAGCTAAGCTAACAAGCATATATCTGAGCTAAGCTAAGCTAACCACCATCTCTCTGAGCTAAGCTAACCAGCATCTGTCTGAGCTAAGCTAAGCTAACAAGCATCTATCTGAGCTAAGCTAACAAGCATATATCTGAGCTAAGCTAACCAGCATCTCTCTGAGCTAAGCTAACCAGCATCTTTCTGAGCTAAGCTAAGCTAACCAGTCTGTCTGAGCTAAGCTAACCAACATCTGTCTGAGCTAAGCTAAGCTAACCAGTCTGTCTGAGCTAAGCTAAGCTAAGCAGTCTGTCTGAGCTAAGCTAAGCAGTCTGTCTGAGCTAAGCTAAGCAGTCTGTCTGAGCTAAGCTAAGCAGTCTGTCTGAGCTAAGCTAAGCAGTCTGTCTGAGCTAAGCTAAGCAGTCTGTCTGAGCTAAGCTAAGCAGTCTGTCTGAGCTAAGCTAAGCTAAGCAGTCTGTCTGAGCTAAGCTAAGCAGTCTGTCTGAGCTAAGCTAACCATCAATTGTTTGAACTAAGCTAAGCTAACCAGTGTCTGTCTTTGAGATAAGCTAATCTCAACTGAGCTAACCTATGCTAACGAGCGTCTGTCTGTTTGCGTCTTTCAGCTGGACCCGACTGCGTCGTGCATGCGCAGTCAGATGAAGATGCTGCACTGCCCCTACTGCCGCGGCCTGCCCGGGGTGAAGCCGTGCAACAACTACTGTATGAACGTGATGAAGGGGTGCCTGGCCGCACAGGCGGACCTCAACTCGGACTGGAACAACTACATCAGTGAGTACCGCCCGCCTACCCGCACCCCAGTGTTGTCGACTCTCACGAAAATCCCGTGAGAGTCACGGGAATTGAAGGTTCTCACCAGTCACCTCATGAGTCACGCGATCGACCCCAAAATCCCATGAATTTCTGTACTTTTGTACAAAACCATATGAATTTCTGTATTTTTGTACTTTTATTTTAATGTTTCAGTGTTTAAAATTATATAGGTGTATAGATCTGTAATTTTGTACAACATTCCATGTATTTGTGTACTTTTGTACAAAGTCGCATGAATATCTGTACTTATCTGGATTAAATACAAGTAAATAGCATGTTGTACTTATGCTAAAATATCAGCCTATAAGTACATTGTACTTGGAAATGCCCTCAAATAGCTCATTTGAATGCCATTTAAAGATTTTGTCCGGTGGTCATGCCACCATCCCCCCCCCCCCCGTCCCCCAGTTGCCACCACTCAGGTTCCACACCCGCAATGCCAAACCTCAAGGATTCTCAGTACCTCCAGGTTGGCAATATTGGTACCCGATTCACGCGTCACTTACTAAATGAATATCTTGACGCTTGGCATTAATATGCTCGGACAAGGACTGGTTGGCTCAGCGTCAGGATAATTTGATTTGATTTGATTTGTTGTTTGACATCCTAGCAACATTTAAGGTCATATCATCATGGGTACCGACTTCTGACAGTGTGAACTCATGGCGACATTATAGTGTTGCCCACTGGAACACCAGGCCACCAACACCATGACCTGATATCCCACTCAGTCACATTATCCTGACACTGAGTCAACCAGTCCTTGCCCTATCCTAATAATGCCAAGCACCAGGCTAGGAAGCGACAAGTATCAATTTTTATATCATTGGTTTGACACGACTCGGTCAGGATAATGTGAGAGCAGGTCATGGTGCCAGTGGTGTGTCTTGTAATCTAATTGGGGAAGCACTATAAAGTCTCCATGAATGCGCCATCTCACAACTCGGAACCGTGATATAACCTTAAATGTTGCCATGACTTAAAACACCAACAAACAACCAACTGAAGCACTACACCACCACAAAGCCCACTCGCATGCATTTTCGACCTCTCTAAGTTGTTTCCCTTCCCCCCCTCCCACCCCTCTTTTTTTATACATGATTTAGTCAATGAAATGTGGTGATGGGCCCCCCCCCCCCCCCCAACACTGATGTTGTCACAATCCAATATGCTAGATAAATTGTTCAAATATTTATGTCATAGCCCGCTGCTTTTGGAGTATTGATTAAACCATGTAGATTAATGTCAAATTGAGAGCATGCAATAGCTGCCATATTAGTGGGTTTTATTTTTCGTTCTTTCCCAATTCATCAAGTCAAGAGCAGACGACATTTGATTCAAACCAGACCAGGTTTAGTTAAGAGCAGACACTTAGTCAAGAATATACGACATTTAGTCAAAAGTAGACGAGGTTTACTCAAGAGCAGCCACGATTTAAGTCAAGAACAAACGACATTCAGTCAAGAGCAGACGAGATTTAGTCAAGAGCAGACGACGACACGGGAAGCAGCTGGCGGCGGGACTAATCGCGTTGGCCTCAGTCGGTGCTCTCAGGTTGCGCCATGTAACCTCACCAGATTGCCCCTAATATCGCCCACATCCGGTATGATCGCCGTCATCTTCCGTGCTGCCCCCAATATCGCCCGGCGGCCAGACGCGTGGAGGGGGGGTGGGTGGGTGGGGGTGGGGGTTCTCGACTGCGGCTGCGCATACTAGCAACCTGAGGGCACCCACTGAGGGCACCCACTGAGGCCAACGTGATTAGTTCCGCCGCCAGCTCGTCCGATCGTTTGTAGTTTTTGTCATTACCTGAGATATGTTAGGTTGATCGTTATGATGCGCGAAAAGGAAGAAACAAGGCGGGGGTGGAGATAAGGCGTTTTATTGACGCCTCAACAGAGCATACAGAGGAGAAGAAAGGCTCATGAGGAGCTAGCAAATGAGAATTAAGTACAAAGGGGGCTCATAAGGAGCAACAGAGTATACAGAGGAAGAGAAGGCTCATGAGGAGCAATGCAATGAGAATAAAGTAAAAAGGGGCTCATAAGGAGCGACAGAGTATACAGAGGTGGTCAGTGAGGGGGTGCCGAGGAGCCCTCCACCAAAAAGGCGGAGAGGGCTCGCGGCGCGCCCGAGGGGGCGAGGCGGGGCACGTGTGCGTGGACCGCCTCGGGGGGCCAGGTGCCCTGGGCCACAGTGGGGAGGGGGGCCCTCTGTGGTCGGGTTCCCTCTGTGGGCGGCGAGTGTCCGGGGCCTGCATCGACAGGGAGCGGGCGGCCAAAGAAGGAAGAGGCCCGCTCCTTGGCGAGATCCGGTGAGGAGGTCCGACGAGGGTCGAGGAGGGGGGCAGCGAAGTCCTCAGGGCTGGGCGGGGTGGTGGTCGGGGTCTGGGCGGGCGGGTTGTTGAAGGCGGTGTCGTGAGGGTCGGCGGCTGTGATGTCGGCATAGGGTTCCTCGTGAGGCTGGGCTGGGCTGTGGTCCGAGGCGTGAGGCCCGAGGTGATGATCCCCGGCTGTGACTGGGCGGCGCTGCGATCGGTGGTCGCTGGGAGGTTGTCGGTGGAAGTCGCGGGGCTGTCGGCAGTGGTGAGGGTGAGGCGCCGGGAAGGGCCCCCCGGGCCGGCCGGGGGGAGGCCGGCGGATCAAAAATCCGCCGAGGTGGGGGGGGGTCTGGCGCTCACGGGCTTGCTTGGTTATGCAGCCGGCCTCGCAGTGCATAGTTAGTATGCGCCGCACGTTTGCGCAGTAGGCGCAGACGTGACGGCGCCTGTCCCTCGCCTCGCCGTGGGCCTCCCCGACGGGGGCCCGATCGCACGAGGCGGGGTCGCGGTTCCAGGCCGGGCAGGGGGCCCCGTGTGTGTGCCTGTCGTAGGCGGGGCGGGCGTCGACTTGGGCTCGGGGCAAGTGCGCGCCTCGGTGTGCAGGGTCGAGTGGGCGGGCTGGGGTGGTGGCGGCTTGGTGGTCGGGCATGGCGATGCAGGGCATGGCGATGCACTCGACCCTCAGGAGGTTGAGGGCTACTGGGTCATGCCACCCGTGGGGGAGCCTTCCGTCCGCGATCCAAGTGAATACGGTCTCGGAGTATCGACGGACGGTCGGCCACGGGTAGATGAGGTTACCGGTGGCAGCGCGCGCCCGAGGGTCTGGGGCGGCTGCGGCAGGGCAGGCGGCCTGGCATCTCGGGGCAGGTGAGGGCGCCTCCGGCGCAGGCCGGGCCTCCCCGGCCTCCATGGCGTCCATCTGGGCGCTAATGGCGGCGGCACTCTGTCGCGCCTCCGCGGCAGCCTGGCGCTGCTGAAGTTGGAGGCGCTGGATGGCCTCCAGTAGCCCCGAGGCCTCGGCGCCCGAGGACCGGTCCGAGGGCGCCGCGGGGGACGCCGGGGCTGAAGCCGGAGACTCGTCCCTCCAGGGCGTTGAGGATGGCCCCGGGGTGCGGGGGGCGGTGGCCCGGGAGCCCTTTCGTCCTTTTCCTTTCCCTTGAGGCATGGTGCAGGTGAGACAGCAATCCGAGGTGGAAGACCAAACAGAGAAAAGCGGAGAGAGCTGGAAGGCGGCAGGAGGGCGAGTGCCTGAGGGAGGCCGCCGGGCGGCCTTATAAGGGGAGGGGGACGGGCGACAGCAGGTGAGGTGTGAATGCTGCCGGCCCGGGGGAGGGCGAGAGGCGGTGAGCAGCGGGCGTCGGGTGAGGCGCGAATGCTGCGCGGCAGGGGGGCGGGGAGGGAGCGGCGCGCGGCGGCGTCGGGTGAGGTGTCAGCGCAGCGCGACAGCCGGGGCGGGGGAGGGTCTCTCCCTTTCCTCGCATCAAACGTAATGCTTCGCATTACGACCAATCTATCTTGCTTTAATTTCAAATAGCTTTGCTATCTTAAATGGCTAACTTTTGAGATATATTTTGAAGTGAAAACATGCCAAATTAATTTTGACAAGCACGCCAAAGCTCTTAGACCATAGGTTTCTGCAGTAACAGGTTCTGTTAAATTGCCTCAGTATTGCCTTCTATGTGGCGACACATGTTTAAAAAATGTCTCAGTATTGCCTTCTATGTGGCGACACCTGTTTAATAAATGTCTCAGTATTGCCTTCTATGTGGCAACACATGTTTAATAAATGTCTCAGTATTGCCTTCTATGTGGCGACACATGTTTAATAAATGTCTCAGCATTGCCTTCTATGTGGCGACACATGTTTAATAAATGTCTCAGCATTGCCTTCTATGTGGCAACACATGTTTAATAAATGTCTCAGTATTGCCTTCTATGTGGCGACACCTGTTTAATAAATGTCTCAGCATTGCCTTCTATGTGGCGACACATGTTTAATAAATGTCTCAGTATTGCCTTCTATGTGGCGACACCTGTTTAATAAATGTCTCAGCATTGCCCTCTATGTGGCAACACATGTTTAATAAATGTCTCAGTATTGCCTTCTATGTGGCGACACATGTTTAATAAATGCGTGAGTATCTAAGTTAGATAGGGGGAATCGATCCCAGATAATTGTTTTTGATTTTGAAATGTTGATGCTTTCATCTGACTTTATCTTTAATTGACCTTATTAAAATCAAGTACAATCTGATATCTGATATCACTCACCACTGATGTCGGGGATGGAAAATTTCTGATTTTCGGCGTATTTACTCATTTTGTTCCTTGTTCATATAGGTTATTTTCTCATGTTTAGCATTGGGACATTTTAGCGGAAGTCAACTACCCTCTTCTTTTTTTTCCGCCTTTTAAATATTTTTTTGTCTATGGCCATTCTCATTGGTCTGAAGGGGCAGACCCACCTAACAGCAGGTTTATCCGTATTCTAAATAGTCATTGTGCATTTTTAAAAGTCTGCGGCCACTCAATTCTTTTAGATATGCTCGAAAAGAACGCGATGATTCGACAGGTGAGTAAATATGTAGGTCATGCATTGAATTTTATTTCAAAGCAGGGATTAAGCTGTTCCGTTTGCTGGTGACGCAGTGTAAAACCAGCATCAATCAATCGGGCAAGTATTTGGTTAGACTCGGCAGAGAGTCGATCCCACACAGGAACCGGGCGGCCGAACCCAATAGGTATTTGGTTAGACTCGGCAGGGGTTCAATCCCACAACTTTCCACACGGGAAGCGGCCGGCCTAACCTATTAGGTATTTGGTTAGACTCGGCAGGGGGTCGATCCCACCACCTCCCACGCGGGAAGCCGGCGGTGGAAGCCATTACTCCATCAGAGTCCATGCCGTTCCGGTGAGACGGATGGGGGGTGGATGGGGGTGTGTTTTGGTGAACATCCCTCAGTGGAAGCGATAGAGGGGTATGTGTGGGTGGGTGTGGGCGTATGTGTGGGTGGGTGGGGGTGCTTTTGCGTGTGAGTGTGTGTGAGACTGTGGGTGTGGGTGTGGGCGTATGTGTGGGTGGGTGTGGGTGCTTGTGTGTGTGAGAGAGTGGGTGTGGGTGTGAGACTGGGTGTGTGTGGGTGAGTGGGTGTGTGGGTGAGTGAGTGGGTGTGTGGGTGCGGGCGTATGTGTGGGTGGGTGTGGGCGTATGTGGGTGTGTGTGTGTGCTTGTGTGTGTGTGAGAGTGGGTGTGGCTGTGACACTGGGGGTGAGTGGGTGTGTGGGTTCGGGCGTATGTGTGGGTGGGTGTGGGTGCTTGTGTGTGTGGGTGTGAGACTGTGGGTGTGGGCGTATGTGTGGGTGGGTGTGGGTGCTTGTGTGTGTGGGTGTGAGACTGGGTGTGTGGGCGTATGTGTGGGTGGGTGTGGGTGCTTGTGTGTGTGGGTGTGAGACTGTGGGTGTGGTCGTATGTGTGGGTGTGTGTGGGTGCTTGTGTGTGTGGGTGTGAGACTGTGGGTGTGGGCGTATGTGTGGGTGGGTGTGGGTGCTTTTGTGTGTGGGTGTGAGACTGTGGGTGTGGGCGTATGTGTGGGTGGGTGTGGGTGCTTGTGTGTGTGGGTGTGAGACTGGGTGTGTGGGCGTATGTGTGGGTGCTTGTGTGTGTGGGTGTGAGACTGGGTGTGTGGGTGTGGGCGTATGTGTGGGTGTGTGTGGGTGCTTGTGTGTGTGTGTGAGAGTGGGTGTGTGGGTTCGGGCGTATGTATGGGTGGGTGTGGGTGCTTCTTTGTGTGGGTGTGAGACTGTGTGTGGGTGTGTGGGTGTGGGCGCATGTGTGGGTGGGTGTGGGTGTTTGTGTGTGTGAGAGATTGGGTGTGTATGGGGGTGAGAGTGTGGGTGGGTGTGGGTGTGAGACTGGGTGTGTGTGGGTGTGAGAGTGTGTGTGAGTGTGTGGGTGTAGGTGGGTAGCTATGGTAACGGAATGGACCCAGTCCCCACATCCCTCACTCGGCTTTTAATATATAATGTCGCGATGATATGCACTTCCCAGTAGGCCCTCTAGTCTAACTAACAGCTAACAACAAAAAGGGCACACACTAAATAAAGAAATCAAAAAGCACCCGGGGAAGAAAAATTCCATGCAAAAACGCGCGTTAAAAAAGACTAACAAATAAAACGTAATGACATAAACGGATGACTGCAGTAGGTCTGAGCTCTGCTGGGGGAGTTATGTTACCTCTGAGAGACCTCAAGCAGTGTGGGGGGAGGGCGGGGTGTGCACTGCCTCAGGGAGCTGGAAAGACCATTAAGGGCGGGACGGGGGTGGTGGTGGTGGTGAGAAAGTACATTGGTAGTTTTTATGTGGGTATGCGTGTGTGTGTGTGGGGGGGGGGGGGTATGTGTGCAATTTTGTTGGTTTTTATTTGGAGGTTGGGGGATTGTGTGCGTGGTGGGGGGGGGGGGTATTGTGGATTTTTGTTGGTTTTTATTTGGAGGTTGGGGGATTGTGTGCGCGGTGGGGGGGGGGGTATTTGTGGATTTTTGTTGGTTTTTATTTGGTTGGGGGGATTGTGTGCGCGGTGGGGGGGTATTTGTGGATTTTGTTGGTTTTTATTTGGTTGGAGGATTGTGTGCGCGGTGGGGGGGGGGGTATTTGTGGATTTTTGTTGGTTTTTATTTGGAGGTTGGGGGATTATGTGCGCAGTGGGGGGGGGGTATTTGTGCATTTTTTGTTGGTTTTTATTTGGAGGTTGGGGGGATTGTGTGTGTGGTGGGGGGGGTATTTGTGGATTTTGTTGGTTTTTATTTGGAGGTTGGGGGATTGTGTGCGCAGTGGGGGGGGGGGGGGTATTTGTGCATTTTTGTTGGTTTTTATTTGGAGGTTGGGGGATTGTGTGCGTGGTGGGGGGGGGGTATTTGTGGATTTTTGTTGGTTTTTATTTGGTTGGGGGATTGGTGCGCGGTGGGGGGTATTTGTGGATTTTTGTTGGTTTTTTATTTGGTTGGGGGATTGTGTGCGCGGTGGGGGGTATTTGTGGATTTTTGTTGGTTTTTATTTGGTTGGGGGATTGTGTGCGTGGTGGGGGGGGGGTATTTGTGGATTTTTGTTGGTTTTATTTGGAGGTTGGGGGATTGTGTGCGCAGTGGGGGGGGGGGGGGGTATTTGTGCATTTTTGTTGGTTTTTATTTGGAGGTTGGGGGATTGTGTGCGAGGTGGGGGGGGGGAGTATTGTGGATTTTTGTTGGTTTTTATTTGAAGGTTGGGGGATTGTGTGCACGGTGGGGGGGGGGGGGAGTATTTGTGGATTTTTGTTGGTTTTTATTTGGCGGTTGGGGGATTGTGTATGTGTGGGGGGTATGTGTGTGTGTGGGGGGGGTATGTGTGCATTTTTTTTGGTTTATTTGGAGGTTGGGGGATTGTGTGAGTGTGGGGGGTATGTGTGTGTGGGGGGGTATGTGTGCATTTTAGTTGGTTTTTATTTGGAGGTTGGGGGATTGTGTATGTGTGTGGGGGGGGGGGGTATGTGTGCATTTTTGTTGGGTTTATTTGGATGTTGGGGGATTGTGTATGTGTGGGGGGGTATGTGTGCATTTTGTTGGGTTTATTTGGATGTTGGGGGATTGTGTATGTGTGGGGGGGGGGTATGTGTGCATTGTTGTTGGTTTTTATTTGGAGGTTGGGGGATTGTGTGAGTGTGGGGGGTATGTGTGTGTGGGGGGGGTATGTGTGCATTTTGTTGGTTTTATTTGGAGGTTGGGGGATTGTGTATGTGTGTGTGGGGTATGTGTGCATTGTTGTTGGTTTTTATTTGGAGGTTGGGGGATTGTGTATGTGTGGGGGGTATGTGTGTGTGTGTGGGGGGGGTATGTGTGCATTTTAGTTGGGTTTATTTGGAGGTTGGGTGATTGTGTATGTGTGTGTGGGGGGGGGTATGTGTGCATTGTTGTTGGTTTTTATTTGGAGGTTGGGGGATTGTGTATGTGTGGGGGGTATGTGTGTGTGTGGGGGGGGGGTATGTGTGCATTTCAGTTGGGTTTATTTGGATGTTGGGGGATTGTGTGCGTGTGTGTGGGGGGGGGGTATGTGTGCATTGTTGTTGGTTTTTATTTGGATGTTGGGTGATTGTGTACATTGGGGGTGGAGGCACACACAGCCGGTACGTATACTTTTACAGTTTATAGTTATGTCGCCCACCTGACACACATATGACAGTACATTGCTTGCTTTGACTGCCCCTCACCGAGTGGCGCTCCAAGCATATACTGACTACCTGCACTTTAAAGCTGCGGAGTCCAATGAAGACTCTTCATAATAGATACTAAATAATCACCATGTACCTGCTATTGTGTGAGAAACAAAAACATCTTATCACCTCCTACTGTGTGATAAGATTAAACCACTACTACAACTGGCCAGCATTGAAAACAACCCCGAGCACTCAAGCTTACATGCTTTGGACAGTATAAACACAGCATCAACAACAAAAATAAAATAAAGAAAGCATAAACATTTCAAACCAGACGGGATGGCCGAGTGAGTTGAGTGTCCATCTCCCGTTTTGGTAGATCGGGTTCGAAGCCTGGTCGAGTCAAACTGATGACTTAAACATGTATGTCATGGTGCTGGCGGCCTGATCTCATACTTTGGCAGCACTATAAAGTCGCCATTAGTGCACTCTGTCACAACTCGGTACCCATCCTGATATGACCTTAGATGTTGCCAGGATGGAAACCTCCAACAACCAACCAACCAACCATCATGCTGGTGGCTGCAGACGACATTTGGCCTTCTTGCAGTTCTTCTCCCGGTGGCCTGCATCTGTTGCGGGCGGCTTAACGCACCTCACCTCACCTCACCTCACACCGGGCCGGGCCCACCTCACACCGGGGCGAACCCACCTCACACTGGGTCGGGCCCACCTCACACTGTGGTGGGCCCACCTCACAATGGGTCGGGCCCACCTCACGTCGGGGCAGACCCACCTCACACTGGGTCGGGCCCACCTCACACCGCACCAGGCCCACCTCACACTGAGGCATGCCCACCGCACACCAGGCCGGGCCCACCTCACACCAGGATGGCCGAATGAGTTAGAGCGTCCGTCTCCCATGTTGGTAGATCATGGGGTCGTGGGTTCGAACCCTGGTCGAGTCAAACCAATGACTTAGAAATTGATCCTTGTCGCTTCCTAGCCTGGCACTCGGCATTATTAGGATAGGACAAGGACTGGTTTGCTCAGTGTCAGGATAATGTGACTGAGTGAGATATCAGGTCATGGTGCTGGTGGCCTGGTCTTCCAGTGGGACAGCACTATAAAGTCGCCAGGAGTGCGCACTGTCACAAGTCGGTACCCGTCTTGATATGACCTTAGATGTGGCTAGGACATAAAACAACAAGCAAACAAACCGGGCAGGGCCCACCTCACACCGGGTCGGGCCCACCTCACAACGGGCTGGGCCCACCTCACAACGGGCCGGGCCCACCTCACAACGGGCCGGGCCCACCTCACAACGGGCCGGGCCCGCCTCCACCCGAGTGCAAGGTGAGCTGGGAGCGAGAACCTGACCGAGAACTGGCCATTGTTTATCGAACAGATACAGTTGTGTACTCAGCACGCGGTGCCCTGCCCTCACCACCAATTCGCAGAGCCATGATTTGTTGGTTGTTGGAGTTTTATATCCTGGCAATATCCAAGGTTATATCAGGAACCACTCCCCATTGCGTACTAATTAGCCACTCAGTCACATCAACCCCAGAGCTCGATGCCACAGCCTATCACTATCACCTGCTCCCCCTGCATCCACAACACCCTATCCGCCGACCCCCCTCCCCCCCATCGAAAACACCCGACGCCCCCCGCCCCTCGCACCCTAAAGAAACCCCCAAGCGCCACCCTGTCGCTCCGCGCTGGCCTAGCGACCGCGCGCACAGTTATATGTGTCTAAGTATTGTGTGCAGCTCGACCAGACTCTCACAATCTACCACAACTGGAGACACTTAACTCATTCGGCCATCCCGTCTGGTTTCTTCCGAGCGTTGATGGACATTTAATATTTCCTAAGCACAACTTACAAGCCGTGTTCTTGGGGTAAGGACACTGTGCAGATGCCCGGCGACTTGGTGGTGTTTGGTGAAGGGCTGCTGTTGAGAGAGGAAAGACAGTATTTTGGGGGGGTATATTTATTTAGCAAAATAGTCGGTGAACTGTTAGGAAGAGGTATGGGTACGGGTAAGGATTGAAATGTTCAGCATTTTGGGTGAATGGAGAATGTGGGGGAGGTTTGAATGGAGAGTATGCTGGGTAGGTTTGAATGGAGAATGTGGGGGGAGGCTTGAATGGAGCAGCCTATGGCGGTAGGTTTGAATGGAGAGTTGGGGAGCGGGTAGGTTTGTATGCGCCCGTCATCGTGCGGAGCCTCCCGGTTTGGAACTGCGACGACCGCTCGCCCCGGGCGTCCTCGGTCTTCGCCACCTCTGCGCAGAATGCCTGCGGCGCGCCTGCCCCCGCCAGGCATCGCCAACTGGAGAGTATGGGCGGTCAGCCCGCCGCTCTGAATGCCACACACCGTGTCGCCCGGGGGAATCGGGTTTGGATTTCGGCTGAGTTTGAGCAGGTCCCTAGGTCCCCTTGACATGGGATGTGGCGGGAGCGTTTGAATGGAGAGTCTGGAAGGTCAGTTTTAATGGAGAATGTGTTGGCAAGGTTTGAATGGAGTGTTTCGGCGGGGAGTTTGACATGAGAACTGCTGGGGCGCTCCGGTTTGAATGAGAGGAGTATGGCGGGTAGGTTTGAATGGAGAATGTGGGGGAAGGTTTGAATGGAGAGTATGGCGGGTAGGTCTGAATGGAGAATGTGGGGGGAGGTTTGAGTGGAGAGTCTGGCAGGTAGGTTTTAATGGAGAATGTGTTGGAAGGTTTGAATGGAGAGTATGGCGGGTAGGTTTGAATGGAGAGTATGGGGGCGGGTAGGTTTGAATGGAGAATGTGGGGGAGGTTTGAATGGAGAGTGGTGGGTAGGTTTGAATGGAGAATGTGGGGGGAGGTTTGAATGGAGAGTCTGGCGGGTAGGTTTTCCCATCTGCGCTGCTGTGAGTGATTGCAAATGCCCTGAATGGTTTAGATTGGTTGGTTGTTGGCAGTTTTGACACGTAGTTTTATTTCGGCTGGAAGTTTGGCGCAAGTTTCAAAACGAAGCTGGCTGGCGACAAAGCTCTACTTGGGGAGGAATGTGTGGTTTTCTTCTAAAAAAGTAAAGCTTGTTTTATTTTAAAATGACTTAAGAGCACATTGATTTTCATATCATCGGCTATAGACGGGATCACTGTTCCGGCTGCGCATGTGCTGAAAACGGCGTTGGCAGCAAAGCAAATGCGAATGGCCATTGAATTTGTCGATATGCGTAGGGAAAAACTTCGATTTTATTCAAAATGAATAGAAATATATAACAATTTGGCATAAATATGTATGCACACATGCAATATAATGATCTGATGAATATAGCTAAGGCAAAACTAGCCATGTTAAACATTTTGAGCTCAGAAACATACAATTCCACACAAAACAATCAGTGATATCGACATCACCATTATTAATTCTTGTTCTAAATATTAAAATGCCAAATGTGTCAACATGCCATGATTAACCCTACTAATTTTCTATTTATACATTGTCATTAACCATAGGATATAAATAAAAACATTAATAAATTAAGTAAAACTGACTCTGGCTATGGCTCTAACACTAGTTTGAGTGCCCAGATTTGTCTAAATCTAAATGCACATGACATAAGATGTGCATATTATATTGATGTAAATGCAATGCTGAATAAAAGATTAATATCTTAATTTATTATATATATTTTCTTTAGTTAGTATTCTATGTTTCAAACAAGAGCTGAGCTGAGCTGAAACTAGCACATTTCATAGCTGCACCCAGCATATTAGCATGTGCCATGTGCTTCTTGCAGGTTTGTTTTGCTTTGACGCATCCCACAATGCACCGCGCCGCTGAAACCGCGATGTAGTCTATTGGATTGTGAAGTCGAGGCTGGCAGCTGTAGTTGTGTAGGTAGGGTAAATATGAAATCACTACAGGCAAGAGAAAGGTAGAGTATAAAGTGCACAGAAAGACAGAGAGCTTTCACCCTCAGGTTTATTATTATATAGGTTCATGAATCCAAGATGGCTGTCACACCTGACCAGCTCCTCCAATCAACAGTAAGCATTCTCCAATCTACCAATAAACAGTAAGCATACTTGTATCCAAGCCTTGGTTGTTTATGCCTAGAATGCCCTGTTGGGGGAGGGGGTATGTGAGCAGAGCTGCTAAGGCTCTATCACACTAAGAGTAGTGCCCCTCTCACACTATCTATAAACTACACAATGTCTATTTAAAATTCACTAAAGGATCACCAGCACCACATAATACCTTAATGCCTCTGGCCCTATATATCATTTACCTTTTAATATAACACTTGTAATCCACTATAGACCAGTTCACACCATCTGCCAATGTCTAATTATCAGGAAATTTTACAGGATGTCAAGCATATGGTCATTCTGACATATTTCTTTGGAGGAAACCTACTGCCGCCACATAGGCTGCTCCTTCCGCTCATCAGCAAGGGGTATTTTATATGGACTTTCCCACAGACAGGACAGCACATATCACACCCTTTGATAAAGCAGTTGTGGACTACTGGTTGGAATGGAAAATAGCCCAAACTGCAAATGTGTCCACTGAGCTGGATCGATTGGATCACCGACACCTTCACAGGTGGACACTCTAACGCCTGAGCTATGACTTGCTCCCTGAGGTTTTATTCTATGCTGTCCTGGCCGATCGGCCATTTACTTATATTACTGGGCACCTTTCAAAGTATTTGTTTTAATATCGTTTTAAGTGTATCTGCCATTTTTTTATTCTTAGATTGGGTGGTTGTTGGAGTTTTACATCCGAGCAACATCTAAGTGTAAAATATTCCGATAAAACGCATTGGTGTGGAATGTAAATGGTCTATAAAGGAATACAAATGGTCTATTAATGTAAATAATGTATAGGGCCAGGTGCATGAATGTATTTATGTAGTTGCTGGTGCTTCTTTACTTGTGGTCAATAGTTGTGGTGCAGGCCAAGCAGCCACACCGCATGGTGGTGGTGGGTAGATCACAGTAGTCATGGTGACCCCAGAATGCTTACTGTTCATTGGTGGAACTAGAAATGCTTGTTGCTGATTGGAGATAATGGTCAGGTGGTATGCCATATCAGATCCATGTTCCACTATATAATAATAAACCTGAGGTTACAAGCTCTTACTCTTTTTACTCTTCCTTTCTCTTCTTGCCTGTATTGATTTCCTATAAGCCTGCCTACACCACCCACAGATGCCAGCCATCGACTTTACATATTGTCATATCAGAACAGATATGTGACAGTGCACACTCATGGTGACTTTATAGTGCTGGCCCACTGGGAGACCAGGCCACCAGCACCAGCACCTGATATCCCACTCCGTCACATTATCCTGACACTGAGCCAACCAGTCATTGCCCTATCCTAATAATGCCGACCGACTGGCTAGGAAGCGACAAGTATCAATTTTGTACGTCATTGGTTTGAATCGACCAGCAATTGAACTCCCGACCTTCCACACAGGAGGCCCACGCTCTACCGATTCGGCCACCGCGTCCGGTCCCTCTACGTTGGGAGGAATGTGTTTTTTTCTATGGTGTCCCACTAGTGTGACCACGTGGTCACATGGTCACATGGTCACTGGGCATCTTTCACAGTACCTGTTTTAATGCAGTATTAAGTGTTTCTGACATTTAACAAATTGTTTAGGTAAGAATAGTAGGTTGATGGTTAGAACTAGAAGTTACCTTTTTGAGATTCAATTACCTTAGTTTAAATGGCTAACCTTGGAGGTAATTGAAGTGAAAACGCGTGAAAATTCTGATATCATCGACTTTAGCAGTAACTGGGTCTATTATTTTTAACTAAACTTAGCATTCCCAGTGGAGCAGCACTATAATGTCGTCATGAGTGCGCACTGTCACAAGTCGGTACCCGTCATGATATGACCTTAGATGTTGCCAGGACGCAAAACTCCACCAAACAACCAACCAATTCACTCAGACATACGCGCAGACGGACAAACACACATACATACAGACACACACAGACACGCACACACACACACAGACACACACAGACGCACACAGACATACATACACGACCAGACGGGATGGCCGAATGAGTTAGAGCGTCCGTCTCCCGTGGTGGTAGATCGTGGGGTTGTGGGTTTGAGTCCCGGTCGAGTCAAACCAATGACTTTAAAATTGATACTTGTCGCTTCCTAGCCAGGCGCTCGGCATTATTAGGATAGGGCAAGGACTGGTGTGCTCAGTGTCAGGATAATGTGACTGAGTGGGATACCAGGTCATGGTGCCGGTGGCCTGGTTTCCCAGTGGGACAGCACTATAAAGTCGCCATGAGTGCACACTGTCACAAGTCGCTACCCATCCTGATATGACCTTAGATGTTGCTAGGATGTAAAACAACAACAAACATACATACACACATATACATACATACACACAAAGACACACACACACAGCCACACACACACAGACACACACACAGCCACACACACACACAGACACACACATACATACAGACACACATACATACAGACACACACAGACAGACACACACAGACAGACACACACACAGACAGACACACACACAGACGGACATACGCACACATACAGACACACCCTGACCCTGTCCACTGGCGCCCTCTGGCGTCCCGTGTGTGTTGTTACCACTAAGCCCCCTGGTACCATTAGCCGTGATGGGTTGTTAGATTGTACCGTTTGTAATCCTGGTCCCTCTCTCAGGGCCCGGCCTGATCCCCCCCCCCCCCCCCCACACACACACACATCCACACACCCGGCCTGATCCCCCCGAGCTACGTTATTTCAACGCGAGAAGCCAGTAGCTATGGCGTCCAAGGCTCTAGATGATATACAAGCTAGCTATGCGGTCATAGAAAAAGAGCTACTAGCCATATGCTTTGGATGTGTAAAGTTCCATGAGTATGTATACGGAAAAGAAATAACTATCGAGACAGACCATAAACCGTTGGTAAATATAATGTCAAAGCCATTGCACATGTTATCTGCACGTATGCAGAGGATGCGAATGCGTCTGCAAAACTACAATATAAATGTTGTACATACAAACGGCTGTAACATGTATTTTGCAGATGACACTGAGCCAACCAGTTGCCAGGACATACGCGCATCAGCCACACACCCGGCCTGATCCCCCCCCCCCCCCCACACACACACAGCCACACACCCGGCCTGATCCCCCCCCCCCCACACAGCCACACACCCGGCCTGATCCCCCCTCCCACACAGCCACACACCCGGCCTGATCCCCCCCCCCCCCACACACACACAAACAGCCACACACCCGGCCTGATACCACACACCACCACCCAACTAGGACCCCCCCCCACACACACACACGCACGGCCTGAACCCACACACCACCCATCACCCTATACACCCACCCCCCCACACCAACGGCCTGATCCCCCCCACACACACACACAACCACACACCCGGCCTGATCCCCCCCACACACACACACCCACACACCCGGCCTGATCCCACAATCCACCACCCAACTAGGACCCAAACCCACACCCACCCACCTACACCCACAGCATGCCAATCGGGTCAACTGGGTCGAACGGGCGACAAGGTCACCTGGAGGTTGCATGAAGGTCAGGCCGCCGCCAAGGTCACTCCTGGGGCAGGCACAGCCGCGGGTTGTTTGCGTCGAGGGTGGGAATGAGCAGCTCGAGGGTGGGAACGCAGGTCACGTGGGTGGGAGCGCTGGTCACGTGGTGCGGACGTGGCTACGTTCGGCAACCCTGGTCTACTCGCAGCTAATCGGGTTTCGTATAATCTACTATAATCCTAATGTGGAGGTACAGGTATGACAGGAATTGTGAATCAATGATGTTCTACTCGCAGCTAATCCGGTTTGGTATAATCTACTATAATCCTAATGTGGCGGTACAGGTATGACAGGAATTGTGAATCAATGATGTTTGTCTCCCACTCACTAAATGTGTTGGAAGGAAGTCGCTTCCTAGCCTGGCGCTCGTTATTATTAGGATAGGGCAAGGACTGGTTAGCTCGGTGTCAGGATAATGTGACTGAGTGGGATATCGGGTTATGGTGGCGGCATTGACACAGTTGAACATACATACAAGATTCACCTCACACTTGTAGTCAGGGTGAACGACAATGTAGTATAAATACGGGCTTTAGTATGGACCAGGAAGTACTCTTGTTCCAGTATCAAATGTCTCCTTATATCAGCACAGATTTGGTGAAATGAGAGAGAATGCAAAAAGACAAGATGCCGGTGATAGAATGCTGTCGATTTCACTTTTAAAGTCCATTAAGCTACATGTTTTATTATATTTTTCAAATCAAAAGTATGGTTAAATATTAAGTTATGTGAAGAATATATTTTACTTCTTAAATTAAGAATTTATCTGCTCATTTCATGTACCCAGCATGTCGAAATTTGTCGCCAGCTTTTATATAGGTTGTTCTTCACATCTCCTGTAAGAACGGGGTGAATCTTTTTATCTCGGTTGAACAGTGTGTGTACCTCCAGCACGCCCCCTTGTGGCACCTTCCGGTGTGGTGGTTTCAGCGGGTTCCCGTGCTCAGAGGTGTCCCTCGCTTCTGCGCTGCTTCTGCGCATGCGCGGTTTTCGCATCAACGGGCCGTAATCGATTAACACGACCCGGGCGACTCGGGTCATCCGAGTCGTCAGAAATTCAAATAGAACACGGCGAGTGGAGTCGACAAATATACGTGCCATGTGCATAAAAAGAATAACTTAGATTAATTAAATGGCAATATAGGTAAACTGGGCCATCATAAAATACTTTAAATCCTATTTTGCTGTATTTTTATCGGTTATTAAAAAAAAAAAAAAAGATTGTCCACCCGAGCGCGGAGAAGCGTATTCGATTATTCGACCCGAGTTTGTAGGCTGTGCGCATGCGCCAATAAGTGGCTCAGGTGACCCGAGTTGATGCGAAATCCGTGCATGCGCAGAAGCAGCGCAGAAGCGAGGGACACCTCTGAGCACGGGAACCCGCTGAAACCACCACACCGGCATTACCAGT
This sequence comes from Branchipolynoe longqiensis, assembly GCA_030323885.1. Lineage (NCBI taxonomy): Eukaryota > Metazoa > Annelida > Polychaeta > Phyllodocida > Polynoidae > Branchipolynoe > Branchipolynoe longqiensis. The sequence goes on along the minus strand of CM059197.1, from coordinate 81,001,010 downwards.
TGTAGGTAATCCGCCAAGACGGTTGCTAAGCGACTGTGTTGCTTGGGTGTGTTGCCCCTCCCCCCCCCCCTCCCCAACCCCTACGTCCACCCACTAGCTACCTCATCAGCCCCAGGTTCCAGAATCTTCGTTTCAAAGAATTCACCAAAATTGCTCTGAAATATTGTAGCCAATGCATATCAGCGTTTATGAACCTGCATGGTTTGATGAACCTCAGCATATTAAGCAGTATTTAATTAGTGGTTACTGAGTGATAATTTAACAGCTTTAGGTATGTGAAGATGAGAGAATTGGCAGAATTGTGCTGTAAGCTACTTGTAATAAGCCCAGACCAGACATGACATTTGGGTTTAAAAAATGTATTTGAAAAAGGGCAGGTGTGCCTGGTTCTATCACGCAACACACTCACTACTCTGCTTCGGAGTGTGTGTGTGTGCATGTGAGTATTTGTGTGCGCATATGCGTGCGTGCGTGCGTGTGCATGCATGTGCGTGTATGGTTCTGGCTGTAAACAGGGCTGAGTGTGTATGTAGGTCAGGCAATTGGCTGCTGGGCAGAGAGTGTATGTAGGTCAGGCAATGAGATACAGGGGAGAGTGCATGTAGGTCAGGCAATGAGCTACAGGGCAGAGAGTGTCTGTAGGTAAGGAAATGAGATACAGGGGAGAGTGTATGTAGGTCAGTCAATGAGCTACTGGGCAAAGAGTGCATGTAGGTCAGGCAATGAGCTACAGGGCAGAGAGTGCATGTAGGTCAGGCAATGAGCTACAGGGCATAGTGTATGTAGGTCCGGCAATGAGTTGCTGGGCAGAGAGTGTCTGTAGGTAAGGAAATGAGCTACAGGGCAGAGTGTATGTAGGTCAGGCAATGAGCTACTGGGCAGAGAGTTTCTGTCGGTAAGGAATTGAGCTGCTGGGCACAGAGTGTATGTATGTCAGCCAATGAGCTACTGGGAAGAGAGTGTAGGTAGGTCAGGCAATGAGATACAGGGGAGAGAGTGTATGTAGGTCAGGCAATGAGCTGCTGGGTAGAGAGTGCATGTAGGTCAGGCAATGAGATACAGGGGAGAGAGTGTATGTAGGTCAGGCAATGAGTTACAGGGCAGAGTGTATGTAGGTCAGGCAATGAGCTACATGGCAGAGAGTGTATGTAGGTCAGACAATGAGATACAGGGGAGAGAGTGTATGTAGGTCAGGCAATGAGCTACAGGGCAGAGCGTGTATGTAGGTCAGGCAATGAGATACAGGGGAGTGAGTCTATGTAGGTCAGGCAATGAGGTGCTGGGTTGAGTGTCTGTAGGTAAGGAAATGAGCTACAGGGCAGAGTGTATGTAGGTCAGGCAATGCCCTACTGGGCAGAGAGTTTCTGTCGGTAATCAATTGAGCTGCTGGGCACAGAGTGTATGTAGGTCAGGAAATGAGCTACTGGGCAGATAGTGCATGTAGGTCAGGCAATGTGCTACAGGGCATAGTGTGTCTGTAGGTCAGGCAATGAGCTACTGGGCAGAGAGTGCATGTAGGTCAGGCAATGAGCTATAGGGGAGAGTGCATGTATCTCAGTCAATGAGCTACAGGGGAGAGTGCATGTAGGTCAGGCAATGAGCTACAGGGGAGAGTGCATGTAGTTCAGGCAATGAGCTACAGGGGAGAGTACATGTAGGTCAGGCAATGAGCTACAGTGGAGAGTGCATGTAGGTCGGGCAATGAGCTACAGGGGAGAGTGCATGTAGTTCAGGCAATGAGCTACAGGGGAGAGTACATGTAGGTCAGGCAATGAGCTACAGTGGAGAGTGCATGTAGGTCGGGCAATGAGCTACAGGGGAGAGTGCATGTAATTCAGGCAATGAGCTACAGGGGAGAGTGCATGTAGGTCAGGCAATGAGCTACAGGGGAGAGTGCATGTAGGTCAGGCAATGAGCTACAGGGGAGAGTGCATGTAGGTCAGGCAATGAGCTACAGGGGAGAGTGCATGTAGGTCAGGCAATGAGCTACAGGGGAGAGAGTGCATGTAGGTCAGACAATGAGCTGCTGGGCAGAGAGTGTATGTACGTCAGGCAATGAGCTACAGGGCAGAGAGTCTCTGTAAGTAAGGAAATGAGCTGCTCGTAAAGTAACCTAGTTAGCATGCCTGCTGTCAACATCCCGGAAGTTTTGTAATAATTCAAACCACTTACAAGTTAGATCCACTAAGCGGTCAACACTGGTGGTCAAATTGATAGAGCGCAGACTTCCCGTGCGGAAGGTCGGCACTTCGATTCCTGGTCGAGTCAAACCTGTGATACTTGTCGCTACCTAACCTGGCACTCGGCATTAGTAGGGTAGGGCTAGCACTGGTTAGCTCAGTGTCAGGATAATGGGAAATCGGGTCATTGTTCTGGCAGCCTGGTCTCCCATTGTGGCAGCACTATAAATTTCCCATGAGTGTGCACTGTCACAAGTCGCTACTCATTCTGATATCACCTTAGATGTTGCCAGGATATAGAAGTCCAACAAACAATCTAAATAATGCAACAATCTAAGTGGTGTGAAGTTACTTTCATTTTAGTGGGTTAACGTATTTTTTAATCAACCCCAGTTTCCGCCTGGAAGCTCCAGCTGTGACCCGGCTTGCTGGGTCTCCACTTCAATGCTTACTGAGGAACCAGCGGAACGCCATCAAACACCTCGCCCTTCATATTTCCACCAAACACCCACACACCATCCTTCCCTGTACCCCCCCCCCCCCCCCCACTACCTTCACTAGCCTCCTGTCAGACCCTGTATGGATCATCTGTAACATGTAGCACTCGCAGGTAGTGTTTGGTATAGTACTCTGATTTAAAGGTCAGATACCCCTAACCCCACTCTATATATGCACACACCTGCGTATATGTGTTACCAACGTTATAATGTAAATAGCATGCGAAACCGCTTTACCAATGTCGCTTCCTAGCCAGGTGCTTTGCATTATTAGGATAGGGCAAGCACTGGTTGGCTCATTGTTGGGACAATGTGACTGAGTGGGATATCGGGTCATGGTGCTAGCCGCTTGGTCTCACCGTGGGGCAGCCATGAGTGCACACTGTCACAAGTCGGTACCCGTCCTGATATGACCTTAGATGTTGCCATGGACGTAAAGCTCCAGCAACCAACCAACCGGATATCCCACTCAGTCATATTATCCTGATGCTGAGCTAACCAGTCCTTGCCCTATCCTATTAATGCCGAGCGCCTGGCTAGAAAGCGACAAGTATCAATTTTGTAATTCATTGGTTTGACTCGACCAACAATCGAACGCAAACTCCCGACCTTCCACGCAGGAAGCTCTACCGAATCGACCAGCGCGGAGACTAGACGGGATGGCCGAATGAGTTAGAGCGTCCGCTCCCGTGTTGGTAGGTCGTGGGTTCGAACCCTGGACGAGTCAAACCAATGACTTAAAAAGTGATACTTGTCGCCTCCTAGCCTGGCACTCGACATTATTAGGATAGGGCACGGACTGGTTGGCTCAGTGTCAGGATAATCTGACTGAGTGGGATATCAGGGCAGCACTATAAAGTCACGATGAGTGCGCACTGTCACAAGTCGGTACTCGTCGTGACATGACCTTAGATGTTGCTAGGATGTAAAACAACAAACAAACAAACAAATCGGCCAGCGCGTCCAGTCGTGCGCGTGTAGTGCATACAGCAACAAGCTCTACGCGCTGAGACTTGCCTACCAGGGTTTGTTGAGCCAGGCCTGGTTCTGCTCGCACACCGACTTGTGGTGCACCTGTAGCGACGGGCCGGGGGCAGACACGTGTGAGCTGGCGTCTCACCTGTAATCACGTGACCCCGTATGAGCCAATCAGGGAGCAGCTCAGCCGGGTCTCGTTCTGCTGCTCACCAGCACCCCCAAATAGCCCGTGGAACATAACCGTTGTGGCCACCAGCCTGCGGCGCCGCCTACCGGCAGGCCAGCTAACTATCCGACTCGCTGAATTACTCGGATCGTGTTTGGATGTGCAAAAGGTTGGTTGGTTGTTGGAGTTTATGTCCTGGCAACATCGAAGGTCATATCATGATGTGTACCGACTTTTGACAGTGCACACTCATGGCGACTTTATACTATTATAGTGCTGCCCCATTGGGAAATCAGTGCACCGGCAACATGACCCAATATCCCACTCAGTCACATTATCCTGACACTGAGTTAATCAGTCATTTCGCTATCTGATTAATGCAGAGTGAAAAGTATCAATTTTATAAGTCCTTCGTTTGATTTGACCGGGAACCAAATTCCGAATGGGAAGCCCATGCTCTACTGAGTCAGCCACCACGGCCCGGTATGCACAGAAGGTGAAATGGTTTCTGTATGTCTGCATACAGTTTGATTCCCGGTCAAGTCAAACCAATGACTTACAAAAATTATACTTGTTGCTTCCTAGTCTGGCGCTCAGCCCTATTAGAATAGGGCAAGGACTGGTTAGCTCAGTGTCAGGATAATATGACTGAGTGGGATATTGGTTCATGGTGCGGATGGCACTATAATATAAAGTTGCCATGAATGCACACTGTCACAAGTCTGTGTCTATCCTGATATTACCATCGATGTTGCCAGCGGTCCAACAAACATGGGCAACACTAGAAAGTCGTCACGAGTGCGTACCGTCATGTCCTGTCCCAAATCGGTATCCCGACCTGAGATGCTAGGATTTAGAGGCCCAACAAATAAATAAAAAATCAGACGTGGAATGCAAACCAGTTCTATCATGATTACTTATGCCGCCCCCCCCCCCCCCGATGTCTCCTGTTGCTGGTGCCCACATCCTACCGCCTCTGACCGGGTGTGGTGGCCAATGGGCAGAGCGCAGGCCTTCCATGCGGAAGGTCGATAGTTCAATTCCCGGTCGAGTAAAACCAATGACTTACAAAATTGATACTTCTCGCTCCCTAGCCTTGTGCTCGTCATTAATAGGATAGGGCAAGGACTGGTTAGCTCAGATTCAGGATAATGTGACTGAGTGGGATATCCGGTTGGTTCGTTGCTGGAGCTTTATGTCCATGGCAACATCTAAGGTCATATCAGGACGCGTACCGACTTGTGACAGTGCCCACTCATGGCTGCCCCTCGGCGAGACCAAGCGGCTAGCACCATGAGTGGGATATCGGGTCATGGTACCGGTGGCCTGATTTCCCAGTGAGTCAACAACTGGTTAGCTCGGTGTCAGGATAATGTAACTGAGTGGGATATCGGGTCATGGTGCTGGTGGCCTGGTTTCCCAGTGGGGCAGCACTATAAAACCGCCATGAGTACGTACTGTCACAAGACGGTACTCGTCCTGATATGACTTTAGATGTTGTTATGACGCAAAACAACAACAAAAAACAACCAACCAACCCTCCTGTTGTCTCCTGTTGCTAGTGCCCACATCCTCCGTTCTGATATGACCTTAGATCTTGCTAGGACGTAAAACAACAACAACAAACAAACAAACCAACCAACCCTCCTGTTGTCTCCTGTTGCTAGTGCCCACATCCTGTGTCCTGATATGACCTTAGATGTTGCTAGGACGTAAAACAACCAACCAACCAACCAACTCTTCTCTTGTCTCCTGTTGCTAGTGCCCACATCCTCCGTCCTGATATGACCTTAGATGTTGCTAGGACAACCAAAGGCCACATGCTAACGCCTGTGTTGGTCTTCTTTCAGATGAAATGATGAAGGTTGCTGAGCGGCTTGAGGGACCCTTCAACATTGAGGCGGTCGTGGACCCGATCGACGTGAAGATCTCGGACGCCATCATGAACTTCCAGGAGAACGGCGAGACGGTAACCAGCAAGGTGAGTTGTCATGGAAACTACGGCCATATTGGGACGGGATCCTCTCCCGCAGGCCTGTCTGTCATCTGGGTAGATGTACATAGTAGGCTAAGTTATCATATACAGGTTAGGAAAAAAACTTTGAAAATTCAAAAAAACTAATATAGAAACTACTAACACCCAAAACCGCGAAAGGTTGGCCCGAGAAAGATCAGGTGACCAGACCAATCCAGTATCACAGCTGTCCAGTATTGAAAACAAGCACCCTAATGGGAGCTTATACGTTATGGGCAGAATAAAAAAAACTTGTCACAAAAAAAAAAAAAAAAAATCGATTACGACGGTCCGGACTATTCCGATCATCCGAGTCGGCACAATTTCAAATAGAATACCCCGAGGTGAACCTACAAATACACAGGCCGTGTGCAAAAAGGTATCAGTACAAGTATCACGTGTTTTTTTAATGCGTTAAAAAAAAAAGAAAAAAAAAAGTATGACCACCCAAATTAATGAAATGGGCATATAACTGAACTATGCAATCATACAATACTTAAAGCCTGATCTTGCTGTAGTTATATCGGTAATTTAAAGAAACAAAAAGTTTTGGATTATGCCAACATTTTTCCCGCCCCAAGCGTATTCGTTTATGCAACCCAAGGTTGTAGATTGTTGATTCTGCGCATGAGCAAAGAAAGTGGTTGGGATGATGCCGGGTCATTAATCGATTACGGCGGAGGAGAGGAGACACCCCACCCCCCCCCCACCCCCCTCTAGGTAAAGTGTGCCACAACCCGACGGATACAACATGGCCTGTGGTATTTGGAAATTAGTCGTGTAAAATGTGTCTAAAGAGGGAGACCAGGATGCCAGCACCATGACCTGATATCCCACTAAGCTAAGCAGTCCTTGCCCTATCCCAATACTGCTGAGCGCCAGGCTAGGAAGCAACAAGTATACATTTTTAAGTCATTGGTTTGACCCCACCAGGGTTGTGTTCCCGCTGTACAGTATATCTATCTACACAATGACATGCGCATGCGTGAACACACAAACCTTAGCCGACAGCACCCCCTACCTCACCGCCCATGACACCAGGGCCGCGTTCAGGGTACGCCTCCGAGACGACTCAAGAAACATCTCCGAGATGCCTTTTGGCTTATTTCTTTTTAGGGTACGCTTCCGAGTCATCTCGGAGATGTCTCACTTTTCAGACTGGAGACAAAAAGCGCGTTAAAAATGGCCACCGTATTCAGTGGTTTCAGCCAATCAGAGCTGCAGCCATTTTCAAGACGACCAACAGCTAAAGTAGTTCAGACTAGCGTGACATGAGGTATTTCTCCGAGACGCCTCCAAGGCGCACTCTGAACGCAGCTGTGGTGGCTGCAGCCCGCATTACAAGCCTGCAATCCGCTTAGCCGCTTTCTCTCTTCAAAACGAGGCGTGGGAGGTTTAGATCCAGATCTACTACACCTCGGTCTCTGCAGCTCCCAGGGTGGGATGGGAGAGTGTCGGGCAGTGTGGGCTCCACAAAGCAGAGTGGGACTGTGAAGCCTACATAGCAGAGTGTGTGGGACACTGTGGGCCCCACATGTCTAAGGTTGACGTTAGGATTCAGCTGCCCTGCATCTCTTGCCCACTCGTGAGGGGGTGGGGTTAGGGTGGTGTGGAGGTACGGGTGTGATCTGGATACGACGTGACATGTACGACACACACACCGTGCAGCTTATTAGTTACAGTGTGAGGTACCCAGGTTGCTGTAGCGGCTGGTGCTCCGTGAAACAGGACCAACGACTTGGCTGCAAACTTGTTTTAAGCAAGGTGCAGGAAGCCTGGTGTTTGTTTGTGTGCGTATGGGTGTGGGAGGGGAGGGGAGGGAGGATGCTATAGGTGGGAATAGTGCACAGGTGTTGGTTTGTGTAGAGGGGTGTGGGACTACAACCCCCCTAACCTAGTTTTCAGGGGCCATGTGTGCCCCCCCCCCCCACACCCCCCACACCCCCCACTCAGCCCTATGCTAACTTCTGCCTTCCAAAATGCATCTTCTCCGCTCTTTCACTCCTCAGCCATTATCTGCAGCTCGTTCACAATCCCAGCACATACACCCCTCCACCCCTCCACCCCTCCACCCCTCCGCCCCTCCACCCCTCCACCCCTCCACCCCTCCACCCCTCCACCCCTCCACCCCTCCACCCCTCTAAACACGCGCACACGTGTATGCGTATTTCCGTACTCTCCCCTCCCCCTCATACACACCTCCACTCACACCTCCACTCACACCTCACCGGGCGTGGTGGCCTAATCGGTAGAGCGCGGACCTCACGTGTGGAAGGTCGAGAGATCGGTTCCCAGTCGAGTCAAACCAATGACTTTAAAATTGATACTTGTCACTTCCTAGCCTGGCGCTCAGCATTAATAGGATATGGCAAGGACTGGTTAGCTTAGTGTCAGGATGATGTGACTGAGTGGGATATTGGGTCATGGTGCCGGCAGCCTGAATTCCCAGTGGGGCAGCACTATAAAGTCACCATCAGTGTGCACTGTCACAAGTCGGTACCCGTCCTGATATTACCTTAGATGTTGCCAGGACGTAAAACAACCAACCACTCACACCTCCACACACCTCCACACACACCTCCCCACACACCTCCACACACCTCCACACACCTCCACACACACCTCCACAGACACCTCCACATACGCATCCACACACACATCCACACACACATCCACAGCACACACCTCCACACATCACACACTCCACACATCACACCATCTCCACACTCCACACACTCCACACACACCTCCACACACACATCCACACACACATCCACACACACATCCACACACACATCCACACACACATCCACACACCTCCCCACACACCTCCACACACACATCCACACAGCTCCACACACATCTCCACACACATCTCCACACTCCTCCACACACCTCCACACACCTCCACACACACCTCCACACACACCTCCACACACACCTCCATAACACGCGCCCTCCAGACACACCTCCACACATGCTCCCTCCACGCCTAGACACCTCCCAAATACTCTTACACACACACACCTCCACAATCACCTCCCCACACACACATCGACACACACACCTCCACACACATCCCCACACACATCCCCACACACACCTCACACACATCCACACAGCTCCACACACACCTCCACACTCCTCCACACACCTCCACACTCCTCCACACACCTCCACACACACCCACACGCGCGCCCTCCACACACACCTCCACACACGCTCCCTCCACGCCCGAGACACCTCCCAAATACACTTCCACACACACACCTCCACACACAGCTCCCTGCGCCGCCTCCAGCCTGCACCCTCCCTGTCAGTTCTGCATTCGTCCATCTATCCATCCAACTTCCAAGCAGCCACCCGTCCGTCGGTTAGTTCCGGGTTCGCCGCCACCACGTGCAGTGGCGCCACCTGTGGTGCGTCCTGATTGAACTGGCTGTACAGCTGAGTACAAGACCAGCCCCCGCCCCCCCCCCCCCTGGACTGAGTGGCCAATTGAGTCATGCTGCCAGCGGCCTTGTATCCCATTGGGGCAGCACTATAAAGTCACTATGAATGTACAATGTCGTCACAAGTGAGTAGCCATCCTGATATGACCTTAGATGTCACACAGACGTAAAACTCCAAACAAACAATGTATGCATCACCCCGCAAACACCACTCCGCAAACACCGTACCACAAGCCCTGCAAACACCATACCCTAAACACTGCCCTGCAAACACCGTGCCACAAACATCGCCCTGCAAACCCTGTACCACAAACACCACCCTGCAAACACTGTACCACAAACAAACACCACCCCACAAGCACTGTACCACAAACACCGCCCTGCAAACACTGTACCACAAACACCGTACCGCAAACACCGCCCCGCAAACACCACCCCGCAAACACCATACCACAAACACCACTACACAAACGCTATACCACAACCACCACCCCGCAAACACCATACCACAAACACCGCCTGGCAAACACCATAACACAAACACCAGCCCACAGCTCCGAACTCGGCGAAAGTAAGATTCAGATGGGAACCTGGGTTGTGGCAGTTGAAGGCGCGGTTTGTGCACGGAGAAGCCACCTAGGTGGATGTATGCCGACGCGTGTTAGTTAGCTGCACTCTGAGCTGCTCTCAATAATTAAGCCGTGTCAGATGGTGATGATTTCCTAGCGTGAGCACCGGAAGCCGCGCACGGGCTGTTTGTGCATGTCTATAAATGCATGAAGCCACACTGCACCGCTGTTTGTGCATGTCTATAAATGCATGAAGCCACACTACACCGCTGTTTGTGCATGTCTATAAAGGCATGAAGCCACACTGCACCGCTGTTTGTGCATGTCTATAAAGGCATGAAGACACACTGCACTGCTGTTTATGCATGTCTATAAACGCATGAAGCCACACTGCACTGATGTTTGTGCATGTCTATAAACGTATGAAGCCACACTGTACCACTCTTTGTGCATGTCTATAAACGCATGAAACCACACTGCACCATTGTTTGTGCATGTCTATAAATGCATGAAGCCACACTGCACCGCTGTTTGTGCATGTCTATAAATGCATGAAACCACACTGCACCATTGTTTGTGCATGTCTATAAATGCATGAAGCCACACTACACCGCTGTTTGTACATGTCTATAAACGCATGAAGCCACACTGCACCATTGTTTGTGCATGTCTATAAATGCATGAAGCCACACTACACCACTGTTTGTGCATGTCTATAAACGCATGAAGCCACACTACACCGGGCAGCGGCTGTGTGGAGTAGTAGGAGCGGATGGCCAAATGAGTTGAACGTCCGTCTCCCGATCTGGTAGATCCCACAAACCCTGTTCGAGTCAAACTTTAAAATTGATACTTTCTAGCCTGGCATTCAGCATTAATAGGATAGGGCAAGGATTGGTTGGCTCAGTGTCAGGATAATGTGACCGAGTGAGATATCGGGTGATGGTGCTTGCTGTTGGCCTGGTGTCACAAGTCAGCCGAGCATGTAATCTGTGTGTAATATGTGTGTACGTTGTGTGTGTATGTTGTACGTGTATGTTGTGCGTGTACATTGTGTGTGCAATTTGTGCATGTATGTTGTGCATGTAATTTGTGCATGTACTCTGTAGTGTAATCTGTGTGTGTAATCTGGGTGTGTACATTGTGCATGTAATCTAAGTGTGTACATTGTGCATGTAATTTGTGCCTGTAAGCTGTGCATGTAAGGTATGTGTGTAATTTGTGCATGTAATCTGTGTGTGTAGGTTTGCGTGTAATTTGTGTGTGTAAGCTGTGTGTGTAGTATGTGCATGTATGTTGTGTATGTAATCTGTGTGTGGGTAATCTGTTGTGTAATATGTGTGTGTAATCTGTGCATGTACACTGTGTGTATGTTGTGTGTAATCTGTGCATATAATATGTGCGTGTAATCTGTGCATGTAATTTGTGCATGTAATTTGTGTGTGTAATTTGTGTGTGTAAGCTGTGCATGTACATTGTGTGTAATTTGTGCATGTGATGTGTGCATGTAAGCTGTGCATGTAATTTGTGCGTGTATGTTGTGGGTGTCCATTGTGTGTGTAATTTGTGCATGCATTATGTGTCTGTAAGCTGTGCATGTAATCTGTGCATGAATGTTGTGTGTGTACATTGTGCATGTAATTTGTGCGCGTAAGCTGTGCCTGTAAGATGTGCATGTAATTTGTGCATGTAGGCTGTGCGTGTAAGCTGTGTGTGTAATCTGTGCATGTACGTTGTGCATGTATGTTGTGTGTGTATGTTGTGCATGTAATTTGTGCGTGTAATATGTGCCTGTAAGCTGTGCATGTAATCTGTGCATGTATGTTGTGTGTGTACATTGTGCATGTAATTTGTGCGTGTAAGCTGTGCCTGTAAGCTGTGCATGTAATTTGTGCATGTAATTTGTGCATGTAGGCTGTGCGTGTAAGCTGTGTGTGTAATCTGTGCATGTACGTTGTGCATGTAATATGTGCGTGTATGTTGTGCGTGTACGTTGTGCGTGTAATCTGTGCGTGTAGGTCCATAGGCCTACCCCGTAGTCTGTACTTCCGGTGACGCGCAATGCACGACGGGAGGCGACTGACCCAGAAGCCCCCGCGCGTCGAGTCGCCCCTCATTAGTGCGGTCAGCACGCCCCCTGGTGGGCATCTTTACTAAGAAAACTAAAATACACATGAGCGCAAACCTCAGGTATTTTAGGTGCCTTAGTTTATCCGCGCAGACCATTAATGCACTTCAAAAGAGCAGGTTAGGGCGTCAGGACTTGTTACCATGGCGACAGGTGGTAGATCACATCCTTAACATGGTTTTACATCTTTGGATTTGATTATTTTAGCAATGGACAGTGTTAGTCTTGAATTAATCCGGTCTTGCGACTCTTACTGGGAGTAAATGTTCACTGTTTAGTACAGTTTTGTGAAAAGACGTAAGAAATTCAGTTGTCTTCAACGCTCTATCTATCTATCTATCTATCTATCTATTATGAATCTATCTCAATATATATTTCCTGAATGTCCTATTTGATTTTAAATGACAATTTCCCATGTGACATTCATGTGGAATGAATGTGTAGGCTAAGTGTGCAGATAAAACCCAACAATATTAACGCAGAGATAAGAATGGAAATATGCAGACATTTAATCAACCGCTTATTGGACCATGTGAGCAAGCTTGTCGTAATATCGTGCAATTGATTGATTAATTGATTGAATGATTGGCGATTGCTAATAAATGCTGTGGCGGCAACAAAGGCCAAAATTGAGGCCAATGAAAACGAAATATAAACATAGACACTGTACTAGACTACTAAATGACTGAAACGTACAATCCTCCAAGCATTGTTTATCCCATCATTACTAACAACCTACTTACTCAAACTACTTCATGTAGTTAAAAAAACACCTGAGGTATTAACCTTTTGAGCATAACCCTACAAGCTAACCACCCTACGAGCATAACCCTGCTTGCAATTCACAACATAGTAGGCATACAGACCTATGAAGGGAAACTATGCACCTAACCACTCCGTAATGTAAAGGTCTAATCAATACACATGTATGTATCTAAGTGTGTATGAATACAACATATAACTACTATTTTTATATGTGGATTGTCAAACTATACCATATACCTGGCATAGTACCAGGGGGCGCCTGTGTTGGGCTTTGAATGTTTAATATTGTTATTTCAGCTGATTTGAGCTAGCTGCTGATGACAATATCAGACTACATATACATATATTGTAAATAACTGTATTGTCACATGGCTGGAAGACCAGTGCCACGGCACTGACAAAAGACTTTATTCAATGAATAAATTATATTTACAAAAAACAAAAAAACTAAGTTCTCGGTAAAGTTCAATCGTATCATTCTTACTAAATGTTTTTTTTTAATAAAAGGTTCACCAAGCTATACGAGTCGTGATGTTTGTTGTTTTATCGTGTAATAAATGTCATAAATAATGTCCATATTTACACAATTCATTGAAATGTGCTCAATCATATACACACACAGTCTTTATATGTACACGCCACATACACGCCACATACACGCCACATACACGTCACATACCCCGGATGCTGCGAGCATGTGCACCTGCAGTTCAACGTGAAACGGTGTAGGCCACCCAGCGGGGGTCAATGGGTACTATGCCAGGTTGCGTGAGCAGTGCGAAGGTGTCGACAGGCGCCGCCCGTCCCCACCAGAGGGCGCCCGTCCGCACCAAAGGGAGCCCCTCCCCACCAGAGGGCGCCCTCCCCACCAGAGGGCACTCCTCCCCACCAGAGGGTGCCCCTCCCCCCACCAGAGGGCGCCCCTCCCCCACCAGAGGGTGCCCCCTCCAGAGGGCACCCCTCCCCCCGCCAGAGGGCGCCCCCTCCCCCCACCAGAGGGCGCCCCACCCCCATCAGAAGGCGCCCTCCCCGCACCAGCAGGCCCCCTCCCCCCGCCAGAGGGTGCCCCCTCCCCCCACCAGAGGGTGCCCCCTCCCCCCACCAGAGGGTGCCCCCTCCCCCACCAGAGGGCGCCCCTCCCCCCCAGAGGGCCCCTCCCCACGAGGGCGCCTCCCCCACAGAGGCGCCCCACCCCCACAGAGGTACCCCACCGAGGGCCCCCCCCCCCTAAGTCACCCCACCAGAGGGCCCTCTCCCCACCAGGGCACCCCACCAGAGGGCGCCCCTCCCCCCACCAGAGGACACCCCACTAGAGGGCGCCCCACCCCCATCAGAGAGCGCCCATCCCCCCACTAGAGGGCGCCCCACCCCCCATCAGAGGGTGCCCGAGGCCGGAGATGCCGAGAGGTGGGTGTGACTATCGCGTTTCGGCTCATTATGCCGCGTCTACGTGAATCCCGCCGTCTCACCAGGGGGCGCCTGTATTGGGGTGTGAAGTGCTGGAGGGAGTTGGGGGGGGGGGGGGGGCGGCGTCTGGCACAGCGTTTGGCGCGATGTGCAGATCTGGCAGCGTTCACTGAGTCTGCACTGCCCACACGTTTGAATAAGCCAGCAAAACTAAGCTCACAAAACTGGCCTCTCGCCATGGCGTTGGTTGGTTGGAGTTTTACATCCTGGCAACATCTAAGGTCATGTCAGGACGGGTGTCGACTTGTGACAGTGTGCACTCATATAGTGCTGCCCACAGGCCGCCAGTACCATGACCTGATATCCCACTCAATCACATCCTGACACTCAGCTAACCAATCCTTGCCCTATCCTAATAATGTCGAGCACCAGGCTAGGAAGCGACAAGTATCAATTTTGTAAGTCATTGGTTTGACTCGATCGGCAATTGAACTCGCGACATTCCGCATGGGAGGCCTGCACTCTGCCGAGTCGGCCATGGCTTGGGTCACTATAGAGTGAGGAGGATGATGAGGATGAGGATGTGGGGGGAGGGGGGGGTGTGATTAGGGGCGGGGGGCGTTTTGTTTTGTTTCGTTTCGTTTCAATGATGAATGAGAACTGAAACCCTGGTGTTTATTCCGACTGAGTTGCTATTTCTGTTGCTTTTAGATCCGTATATTGATTGAAAGCAAGCTAAGTAGACTAATTAAATGTGATAATTATGGTTGCTTAGCAATGGCCAATGCACTTCATTCATTTGCAGCTGAATTGTTGATTAGGATCTGTAATATTTACAGATAACTTAATATCATATTGTGGTGTCTAGCTTGTGACTCTGTCATTATTTCATTAGCCTTCTCTTATTATTGAAGCGAGTAAGGTGGCTTTTACGTCGGAGCAACATCTAAGGTCATCAAGATGTGCACCGACTTGTAGCATTGCACCCCCATGACTTCACTGGGATACCTTGCCGCCGGCACCAATACCCGATATCCCATTCAGTCACATTATCCTGATACAAACCAATCTTCGTATATCCTGGTAACGCCGCGTAGACCGCATCATATACCACGATAATTTGAGTTGCAGCAAGTTGTTTGCGGGGAGGGGGTGGGGGGGGGTGTAAGCGGGAGGATCAGAAATAAGCTCTTTCATGTTCCGACCAAATTATTTCTATCAATATTGACAATGGGGTGGGGGCTGGGTTGTGTGTGGATATGGAGGTATGGGTTGGTTCGGGGATCCTGATATGATCCCCGATCACACAGCTGTGTGTGGTCTGGGATTCATGAATAATAGTCGTGTAATGTGAGGCAGGCTTTACTGACCCAGGCTCGGTGGTCTCACCCCATCCACAAACATGCACATGCACATGCACATACACATACACACACGCGCCCACATATTCCCACACACACATACATATATATATATATCAACATGCACACATATACATAGATATATCCACATATACCTATATACACACATATACATACACACACAGCGCCCACAATCCCACACACACAGCATATATACCACACACACACACACACACACAGATATACCCACACACACACACCCAAATATACACACACATACATACACACACACGCATCCACATATTCCCCCCCACACAAGCATATATATACACACACGCGCCCACATACACGCACGCACCCACATATACCCACACACACATACATATATAGTATCAGCGACTGTACACAGAGATTCAAGGCCAGTTTGAAGACCACTTCTCCATGTATACCAATGGTTCGAAAGACCTAAGCCGTGCAGCTGTCGCGGGAGTTTGCCAGGGCAAGAAATTCGGCGTTCGCATGCCTGATCAGAGCTAGAGTTTTACAGCGGAAGCCCAAGCACTCCTTCTCGCGTTGGAAGTCATTGAAGTATCCAACTACAATAAATATGTCATATACAGCGATTCGTTTTCCTGCCTGCAAGCTGTTGCTGGGCTAAAAACGGACCACCCTTTCATGCCAAAGGTCATTTACTAAATGAACCAGCTGGCAACGGATGGATATGACATCCACTTGTGTTGGGTGCCTGGCCATGCCGGCATCCAGTGAAACGAATGAGCTGATCGTGCAGCGAAGGAGGCTCTGAACTATAATGTTGAACCATGTCTGATACCCCACTCTGATCTGAAACCACTAATAGGCACCCACATCAAATCCAAATGGCAAAATGAGTGGGATGCAAACGTTAACAAATTACATGAAATTGAACGGGCTGTGGGAAAACCACCACAGTCTCATGTGGGGGGGGGGGGTTGGGGGGTCGGCGGGACCAAGTGGTCCTTAGCCGTTGCCGTATTGGCCACTCGTGGCTAACACACATTTTTCTGCTCAAAGGGGACCCTCCCCCCTGAATGTATTGGATGTCAGTCCCCACTGACAGTCAAGGACATTTGACTAAACTGTATCAATTTGATGGCACTGCACCAACAATTTTACACTGCAAACAGCATGCATGACCTTTTTACGAAAGTAAAACAAGAAGACATTTTAACCTTTTTGAGGGCAGCTGGTCTGTACCACCTTATGTAGTTCATTAAAACAATTTTGATCAATTAATTCTTTCATCTATTTTATTTAATTATATGATTGTGAACTTTTAAAAATTCATAAGTGTCTATTGACACATAATTGATTGTATGCTTTTACATTATATGTAACGGCAATGGTTGAATACAAAAACAAACAATTCTCACAGTGAATGTAGCCTATGCTGCCGACATGGCTTAAAGAAACCACCAATCAATCAATCACACACACGCCCACACATACCCACACACGCACACGCAGCTTACTATTGGCCCGAATCAAATACCCACAAGTGGCGCTCGGCTTCTCCCATCCCCTCCCCTCCCCTCCTCTCGCCTCCCCTCCCCCTCCTCCTCCCCCTCCCGCCCCCCCTCCTCCTCCCCCTCCCCCTGCTCCCCTCCCCCTCCCCCTGCCCCCCTCCCCTCGCCTCCCCCCCTCCCCTTCCTATCCGCCCCCCTCCCCTCCCTCCCATCCCATCCTCTCCCCTCCCCCTCCCCTCCCCGCTCTCCCTTCTCCCCACCCCCACCCCCCACACACGCCCCCACACACACGCCCTAACAGTAAAATGTTTTTTGCCAGACGGTAACAAAATGGGTAAAATTCCATATCCTTAAATTTTCTGCCTCAAATTATTGGGATCATTTAAAAAAAAGTTCTTCATGGAGCCAGCAACAACAAATGCTCCAGCACCCCCCCCCTCTCCCCCCCCCCCCTCCCCCATTCTGTGTACCCTAATTATTTTCTGACAGAGAACCCTGCCTAACCGCACAGACGGCACGGCCACATGGCACAAGGGGCACAAATAAAACCCCAACCCACGACCGTCCAGCGTTAGAACCCCAGCCATCAGACTGACACTCCTAGTCACAGAGGGCCTTCCCTCACATCGCCAGGTGAGCGCGCTCTCCCAGCACAGCTCGCTGCGCCTGGGATCACGCTGTTGGCCCTGCAGGGGTGCGCCTGGAGAGTGGAGAGCGCCGCTGTTGTTGTGGTTCCCGATACGGCCACCAGGGGGCCGGTGTGTGGTGCTTTATAAATGCAGGTTGGTATGGCGGTACATTCCGGCAGCCTCTTACAGGCAGGGTTGCCTTCCACACCGCCCCACCTGGCGGCGGGGTGGGGGTGGGGGGGGGAGGGAGGGGAGGGGGTAGGTCGCGGGGGATCGGGGGAGGGGAGGGGGGGTGCCTGTCTCCTTCGGCTCTGTTACCAGACGCGGTGCTGAATCGGTAGAAAAAAACTGTTTTATTTAACGACGCCTCTAGAGCGCATTGATTTTCTCACCATCGGCTATTGGATGTCAAACATTTGGTCATTCTGACATATTTCTTTGGAGGAAACCTGCTGCCGCCACATAGGCTACTCTTTCCGATAAGCAGCAATGAGTCTATTATATGCACTTTCCCACAGACAGGACAGCACATACCACATCCTTTGCTGAACCCGAATTGGTAGAGCGTAGGCTTCTCGTGCGGAAGGTCGGGAGTTCGATTCCTGGTCGAGTCAAACCAATCACTTACAAAATTGATACTGGTCACTTCCTAGCCAGGCGCTAAGATAGGGAAAGGAATGGTTGGCTCGGTTTCAGGATAATGTGACTGAGTGTGATATCGGGTCATGGTGCCAACGGCCTGATGTCCCAGTGGGGCAACACTATAAATTCGTCATGAGTGTGCAGTCACAAGTCGCCTGAAAGGACCTTAGATGTTGCTAGGACATAAAACGGTTAACAAAGCATTATACTACAATTTCGACACAAGCTCTTTATACACAAAAAACGTCTCAAAATTGACGCCATTGATCTGTTGAAGCTGTTTTTGTTAATGGTAATTTTAGCGTGCACATCAAAACACCGACTTCCATAGTGGGCACAGGCTTCGGGAATGACAGGTGCCGATAACCTGACTTTTATACTGCAAGAAATAAGCAATAAGCATCCCCTATCTGGTAGGTATTTGTGGGTTTAACATATTTGATGCTTGTGTCCGACTGTGCAGTGTTAGTTTGTGGCATTTGTCGCTGGTTATGAGAACTTGTGGCGGCGTTGAAAGGTTACAACACCCGGGGTCTGTGGGCGTCTTGCTTCGTGCTGCTTACAAGTTACATCTCTGATCCTCGCCTAGATCCTCTCGCCTGGCTTGCTTTGGTTTGATGGATCCCCCATATGTGTGTGAGGAATGTGTGTGTGTGTGTGTGTGTGGAGCGGGGCATAACTCAGTAGAGTGTCCACCTGTGAAGGTGTCGGTCATCTGACCGATCCATCTCAGTGGACACATTTGCAGTGGTCCACAAGTGGTTCATCAAAGGCTGTGGTATGTGCTGTCCTGTCTGGGAAAGTGCATATTAAAGATCCCTTGCTGCTTATCGGAAAGAGTAGCCTATTGTGGCAGCAGCGGGTTTCCTCCAAATAAATATAACAGAATAACCATATCTTTGACGCCCAATAGCTAATGATATGAAAATCAATGTGCTTTAAAGGCGTCATTAAATAAAACAAGCTTTATTTTTAGTCTGTGTGGGTGTGTATGGCGGTGTGGGTGGGTGTGTGGGTGTGGGTGTGGGTGTATTCACAGCTAAACCCTCCTCATGACAGAACTGTTCCATCCCCAAGTAAATGACTTGGCGCAGTGGCCGAATCGGTAGAACGCGGACCTCGTGTGCGGAAGGTCGGGACTTCAGTTCCCTGTCGCATCAAACGAATGACTTATAAAATTGATACTTGTCGCTTCCTAGCCTGGCGCGCGACATTACTAGGATAGGGCAAGGACTGGTTAGCTGGATAATGTGACTGAGGTTATATCAGGTCATGGTGCCAGCAGCCTGGTCTCCCAGTGGCACAGCACTATAATGTCACCATGAGTGCGCACTATCACAAGTCGGTATCTGTCCTGATATGACCTTAGATTGTGTGAGGATGTAAAACTCCAACAACCAACCAAACAACCAATCCATCCCCACACCCAAGGCAGCAGAATTGAAGCCTCTGACAAAGTTGGTTCGTTGTTGGAGTTTTACCTCCTGGCAACATCTAAGGTCATATCAGGACGGGTCTGACAAAGTGGTGCACATACTCGATAGCTGGCCCCTGACACACATACACCACTCCACATGACTCATGTCTCACCCAGAACGCGCTAAGTACGCTGCAATTTTGGATCCCTCTTGTGAAGAGCTTGAATATGACAGGCGTAACTGCAGGTGCTTGTGCAGTGTAGTGCCGTCGGTGGCGCCCCTAGCGGTGGGTGCCCCCTTTTTTTGCTGAGCCCATATGCTGGTGACAGTGGCTGCAACGCCTACTATTACTCATTGCAAGGTTTTTTGTGTCTTTTTGCTACTAAGTCTCTAGGCGCGGTTATAACTTATAGTTATAGGGGGGTTTGTCCCTGCCTCCGTGCCCGATCACGTGATGGTGTCTGTGACCCCTTTCACTAACAACTCGCTGATTATTTCCGCCAATACAATACTGCTTCACATTAGAATAACGACCAGACGGGATGGCCAAATGAGTTGAGCGTCCGTCTCCCACATTGGTAGATCGTGGGATTCGAAACCTGGTCGAGTCAAACCAATGACCTAAAGGATTTATACTTTTTCGCTTCCTAGAAAGGCGCTCGGCATTATTAGGATAGGGTGAGGACTGGTTGGCTCAGTGTCAGGACAATGTGACTGAGTGGGATATCAGGTAATGGTGCCAGCATCTGGTCTCCCAGTGGGGCAGCATTATAAAGTCGCAATGAGTGTGCACTGTCACAAGTTGGTACCTGTCCTGATATGACCTTAGATGTTGCCAGGACGTAAACCTCCAACAACCAACCAAGGCGGGGCGGGGCGGGGTGTGTGCCGGGGCGGGGCGGGGTGGGGTGTGTGGCGGGGGGGGGGGGCGGGGCGGGGCGGGGCGGGGTCGGAGCGGGGCAGAGGTGAGGGTAAGAGTAACGGCGGCTACTACTAGGCCTCCCCTCCCCCGCCCCCGCTTTCATGCATGGTATCACCCCTGGCAGGAATCGCAATGAATGCCACATGTAACTATGTATGGTGGAGACATGAAGTTGCTCCCACGTCGAAGTGGAGTTGAATCTATTTAGTAATCCACTTCTTCTAATTCGAGGTCTAAAATAGAAATCCAAGTTCACATCCATTTGAATCTCTATGAATACAGGTGTTTAAATTCAGCATAATTCTTTTATTTAATTGTGTGGGGGAGGGGAGCGGGGTGTTCTGGTTAATTTCATTGTTGATCCAGTTGCAAATGCAATTGGGTTAATCCACTTGAAAATTCAGTGAACAGACAATTGAATCTTTGTAATTGCCGAATTGAATCTATTTGAAAAGTTGCAAGTTGATGCTTTCATTATCTGCCAGGGTTGACTGCTACACTGTACTAACGGACAAAGCTGGTGGAGAGCCCTGCTGCGTAGTCCGATGAAACCATCACACTTTCGATACTCATATTGTGATAGGCCACATAGGGCTGCTTCCTGCCTGGTCTCTGGTATCGCGTAGACAGAATATCCATGGAGACACAAACGTATGCTTCCACATGTTTAATCTTCCTCTCCGCCCACTGCAGTGTCACAAGACCATGTGACCCACCCCCTAACCAGCCAGGGCACAGGTAACTTCTCACGGTAGGGGGAGCTGCTGCTGCCCACTGGCTGGCGCCAACTGGATTAGAAGAACTGTGACGATAGACAGTGTAGTTCATGCCACCACCGCATGGTGGTGGAGCTCATGTACGGACTACTACAGTACCCATGCACTTATTGTGCCAAAGTCAATTTAATAAGACCCTGTTGCTACTGAAACAGATGACGTCAGAATTTCAACACACACATCAAACATAAATTTCCGTGTATTTATTGATTTATAATAAGTTATTCAAACTGAATGAAGTACGACTGATTATTACAATCTTGTTTATTTATCTGAAAGAAACTATGGCAGAAACTCACAATTATCGGCCAGTGCCACTTGAACTGTTCGCCTATTGGCTGCTTCCACCTATTGGCTGCTTCCGCCTATTGGCTGGTACCACCTATTGGCTGGTACCACCTATTGGCTGCTTCCGCCTATTGGCTGGTACCGCCTATTGGCTGGTACCAGCTATTGGCTGGTACCACCTATTGGCTGGTTTTGCCTATTGGCTGGTTCTGCCTATTGGTTGGTTCCATCTATTGGCGGGTTCCGCCTATTGGTTGGTTCCACCTATCGGTTGGTTCCACCTATTGGCTGGTTCTGCCTATTGGCTGGTTCCGTGTATTGGGTGGTACTGCCTATTGGGTGGTTCCTCCTATTGGCTGGTTCTGCTTATTGGCTGGTATTGCCTATTGGCTGGTACCGCCTATTGGTTGGTTCCACCTATTGGCTGGTTCCGCCTATTGGCTGGTTCTGCTTATTGGCTGGTACCACATATTGGATGGTACTGCCTATTGGCTAGTACTGCCTATTGGCTGGTACCGCCTATTGGTTGGTTCCGCCTATTGGCTGGTTCCGCCTATTGGCTGGTTCTGCTTATTGGCTGGTACCACCTATTGGCTGGTACTGGCTATTGGCTGGTACCACCTATTGGCTGGTACCGCCTATTGGCTGGTACCGCCTATTGGCTGGTACCACCTATTGGCTGGTACCACCTATTGGCTGGTACCGCCTATTGACTGGTACCACCTATTGGCTGGTTCTGCCTATTGGCTGGTTCTGCTTTTTGCCTGGTTCCCACTCGGTTGGTTCCGCCCATTGCCTGGTACCACCCATTTCCTGATCCCGCCCATTGGCTGGTTCTGCCCATTGCCTGGTTCCGCCCATTGCCTGGTTCCGCCCATTTGCTGGTTCTGCCGATTGGCTGGTTCCCCAATGTGGATACAGAACCAGCCGGGTAAAATGGCGGCTTACAAACGAGCCTGGTGCGTATGGGTGCAGATTTGGCAGCATGGGTGTGTGTGTGAGTGTATGAAGGTGAGTGAGGATCAGGGTGTGGCTGTGAGTGCATGACGGGGGGTGGGTGTGTATGTGGTGTGTAAGTGGGTGGGTGTGAGCTGGGTGAGGCGCCAGCTGACGCTGATCTGGTTATCACTGACTGTCAGCATCCATCATACACGGAGTACCTGCTGGTGTGCGTAGTGCACGATCACCCCTCCGTCAGCTGGGTGTCGGCGTTTGGTTGCCGGCTTGTGTGCCTACTGCACGATCACCCCCTCCCTCCGTCAGCTGGGTGTCAGTGTGTGGTTGCATGTTGGTGTGCGTACTGCACGATCACCCCTCCGTCAGCTGGGTGTCGGTGTGTGGTTGCCTGTTGGTGTGCGTACTTCACAATCACCCCTCTGTCAGTTGGGTGTCGGTGTGTGGTTGCCTGCTGGTGTGCGTACTGGACGATCACCCCCCACCCCCTCCATCTCCCTCCGTCAGCTGGGTGTTGGTGTGTGGTTGCCTGCTGGTGTGCGTACTGTACGATCACCCCCCCCCCCCCCCCCATCTCCCTCTGTCAGCTGGGTGTCGGCGTGTGGGTGCCTGCTGGTGTGCGTACTGCACGATCTCCCCCCCCCCCCCCCCCCCATCCATCCATCAGCTGGGTGTCGGCATGTGGTTGCCTGCTGGTGTACGAACTGCACGATCACCCCCTCCCCCCATCTCCCTCTGTCAGCTGGGTGTCGGCTTGTGGTTGCCTGCTGGTGTGGTTCTGCACGATCACCCGCCCCCCCCCCCCCCCCCCACCCATCTCCCTCTGTCAGCTGGGTGTCGGCATGTGGTTGCCTGCTGGTGTGGTTCTGCACGATCACCCTCTGTCAGCTGGGTGTCAGCGTGTGGTTGCCTGCTGGTGTGCGTACTGCACGATCCCCCCCCCCCCCCCCCCCCCATCCCATCCCTCCATCAGCTGGGTGTCGGCGTGTGGTTGCCTGCTGGTGTGCGGACTGCACGATTGCCCCACCCCACCCCCAATCCCGCATCCCTCCGTCAGCTGGGTGTCGGCGTGTACAGGCCTCCACGGTAGAACCCCGTCAGCACGGCGCGCACTGTGTTACCATGGCACCAGCACCCTCGCCCGGCCCATCCCGGCATACCTGCACATTGGCAGGTCCGTCCTGATATGACCTTAGATGTTGCCAGCACGTAAACTCCAACAACCAACCGACCAATGGCCGATTTTTGTCGGGGTCATCAAAGGAACTGTTGTACTCAACTGACCTTCACCCGGCACTCACCTGAAACTCACCTGAAACTCACCTGGGACTCACCTGAAACTCACCTGGGACTCACCTGGGACTCACCTGAGACTCACCTGAGACTCACTTGAATTCCCATACATACAGCTGACACTCACTTGGACATGCTCATCCACACGCACATTGACACAGGGACACACTCACATTGACACAGAGACACACACTAACACACAGACACACTCACTCACACTCACACACACGCACGCACACTCACACACACACACACACGCACACTCACACATAGACACACACGCACATTCACAGACACCCAGCCACACGCACACTCACACACTCACTCATAGTCATACACATGCACTCACATTCACACTTACACACAGACACACTCACACACAGACACACTCACTCACACTCACACGCACACACACTCACACACACACGCACGCACGCACACTCACACATAGACACACACGCACATTCACAGACACCCAGCCACATGCACACTCACACACTCACTCATAGTCATACACATGCACACTCACATTCACACTTACACACAGACACACTCACACACAGACACACCCACAAACCCGCACACTCACACACAGAGATACACACACACTCACACACACAGACACATTCACACACAGACACATTCACACACAGACACATCCACACACAGACACCCCCACAAACCCGCACACTCACACACACACACACAGAGATACACAGACACAGACACAGCCACGCAGACTCAGACACAGACACACTCAAACACAGACACACACACTCACACAGAGACACACCCATCCACACGCACACGCACACTCGCACTCACACATACACACACACTCACGCTTACACAGAGACACACACAGACACACTCGCACTCACACACAGACACACTCGCACTCACACACAGACACACACAGCCACACTCACACTCACAGACACCTGCACTCAATCTCCCCACCTGGATTTGCCATATGCTATAACAAGCAGACTGGTTATTCCAAAACCACCTTTCCACTGCCCGCTGACAACCCAACCATCTACCAATGCCCGCTGCCCGCTGCCCGCCGCCCGCCGCGCCGCCCGCCGCCCGCCGCCCTCCGCCACTGTCTGTGCCGAAGCTGTACCGAAGCTCCATCCATTCCTAGACCACGCCCTTCCTAGACGGCGCGCCACGCTCGTCAATTCTTAGCTAAACCAAGATTTGTGGTGGCGCCCCCTCGCGGCCTCTCAGGTAAATTCTAGGTGGCGCCCCCTTGCAGCCTCTCAGGTAGATTCCTGGTGGCGCCCCCTCACGGCCTCTCAGGTAGATTTGTGATGGCGCCCCGTCGCAGCCTCTCAGGTAGATTCATGGTGGCGCCCCCTGGCGGCCTCAAGTAGACGCCTCCCGGGTCGTGTTTATGCGCTTAGTTGTCAAGGTTACCGAGGCGGGTTACAACTCGTGGGAGCGGGACAGTCGGTGTGGGCGGGTGGGTGGGGTGAGAGTGTAACAGAATGGGGGTGAGAGAGTGAGAGTGTGACGACTGGTACTGGTAGTGTGAGAGAGTGAAAGTGTGAGAGTGGTAGTGTGAGAATGTGAGAGTGGGACATGGGTGTGTGGAAGAGTAGGTTTGTGACAGAGTGGGTTTGTGACTGAGTGTGTGGGGTTTTTTTTTGTTTTTTTTTGTAAATATAGTTTATTCATTGAATAAAGTCTTTTGTCAGCGCCATGGCACTGGTCTTCCAGCCATGTGACAATACAGTTATTTACAATATTTGCAGCTAGCCCAAATCAGCTGAAATAACAATATCAAACATTCAAAGAGTTACATATGGTATAGTTTGACAATTCACATACAAAAATAGCAGTTATATGTTGTATTCCTACACACTTGATACATACATGTGTATTGATTAGACCTTTGCATTACGGAGTGGTTAGGTGCATAGTTTTCCTTCATAGGTTTGTATGCCTACTATGTTGTGAATTGCAAAACTATCATGTTGTTGGAGTTAACATTTTGAGACGGAGTGGGTGTTAGTAGAATGGTTTGTTTATTCTGTTAGATAGAGTGTGGTTAGATTATAGGGTTATGCTTAAAAGGTTAATACCTCAGGTGTGTCTTTTGACTACATGAAGTAGTTTGAGTAAGTAGGTTGTTAGTAATGATGGGATAAACAATGCTTGGAGGATTGTATGTTTCAGTCATTTAGTAGTCTAGTACAGACTTTATTAGTGTCTATGTTTGTACAAAGGTTTGTGAGTGTGCTTAGGGGTGAGGGAGGCGTACGCGTATTGCTGACGAAGTGGGGGAGTGGATGTAAGGGTTGATTGATTGATTGATTGATTGATTGGCTGATTGGTGGATTGATTGGTGATGGTATAACACCATGTCGGCAGCAAGTCGGTGAAAAGCCAGCGATATCTGTTGTATGTCAGTCTTGTCAGTCACATTCACATGCCTACCTGTGAAATCTGCACCAAATTCCGAAATGGAATGGAATGTATATATATATATATATATATATGTGTGCTGATTGGGTGTGTACTGCTTGTACTATGTGTATATATATGTATGTATATATAAATATATATATATATATATATATGTATATAAACGGGAGGCAAGTGACGATTCAAACCACTCGAGAACAGTCGAAAGCCGCTGGGCACCAGCAGGTTCGCAGCAAGGCAGCCGGACGCCGGCGATTGGACAATATTAACTCGAGTAGAATCGAATAATAAATAATTCTCCGAGCATTTAATATGTACTATAATAGATTATATATAATATATATATGTATGTATATATATATATATATATATATATATATATATATATACTACAGGCTATACTGTTATATGTGTTCTTCTTTCATATAAATGTGTGGCTGGACGAGGTGGCCGAATCAGTAGAGCACAGGCTTCCCCTGTGGAAGGTTGGGCCAGCCGAGTAAAACCAATGGCTTACAAAATGCATGCATGATGCATGTCGCTACCTAGCCTGGCGCTCAGCATTAATAGGATAGGGCAATGACTGGTTAGCTCAGTGTTAGGATAATGTGACTGAGTGGGATCATGATGCTGGTGGCCTGATTTCCCAGTGGGGAAACACTATAAAGTCACCATGAGTGTGAACTGTCACAAATCAGTACCCATCCTGATATGACCTTAGATGTTGCCAGGATGTAAAACTCCAACAACCAACCAACCATCATGACCATCTCCTAGGTTGCGCCGTCCACCCACCACGCCACCCCAGTGCTAAATCTCCCTCGAGCGGCGTCTACGCGCGTTATGCGCCGCGCGCTCTCCAAGCGGAACTCTGGTCGATATTCAGATGGAGCACGCCGCCCTGAAGTCCTGCTGGGAGAGTGCGGCGCCGTCCGCAGGGAACGAGGCCTCGGTCTCAGCCAATTAGATGCGCGTGTGGATCACTCGTGACCCGCTCACAGCCAATGGGGTGCGGCGTGAGCATCACGTGACCAGGTGACGAGCCCCTGTCGCGAGCGGGTGGGCGTCTGGCGATGGAACGCTACTTTTCAACACCTTTCCTGTTTGAAGTACCCATAAAGAATGGGTTCTCTAAAAAAATGTTTTAAAACTTTAATGGGGATTTGGTCTAATCGGATTAGTTGGAAATCGAATTTGCCCTTCAGAAAGCTGTGTGTCTAATAGTTATATATATTCAGTTTGAGATGAGAAGCTCACAGCATGGAGGATAGGCACACGGACCTCATGTTGACAGCCTGACCTGGAGCCCACCCATGAGTCCTGTTAATGATGCTTACCCCCTCTCTGCTTGCCTGGCCAATCCTATGTGGTGCTTAGCCCACGAAGCCCACCAAACATGATTGAAAACAAAGTTATCTTCACTGTGGCCATTCTGACTGAGAAAGGGGCGACCACTTCACTACCTATGTATTGGTCATGTATGTAACGAGCAATATTTTGGTCATGTATGTAATGAGCAATATTTCGGTCATGTATGCAATGAGCAATATCCTGGTCATGCGAGCAATATATCGGTCACCTACGTAACGTGCACTATATCGGTTACATAAGTAACAAGAAAGGTCGCTCTTTGAAAATGGCCACCGTTAACAAATAATATTGTCATGTTCAGTGGGCTTTGTGGGCTAAGCGTAACCGACCAGTGGCGTAACCGACCAGTGGCATGGGTGGGTCAGGCTGCCAAGATGAGGTCCGTGTGCCCGTCATTCTCCATGCTGTGAGCTGCTCATCTCGGCCTGAATTGCTCATCACACTCCCACAGCATACTCTCCGCCCCCCCCGCCCCCCATCCTCCTACCCCGAAGTGGGTAAAACAGACGCGCCAGAACCACTAACGCCACACTCTGCCCTGGTGGCCGAACGCCGTACTACGGATGTAAGGAAATGATGTTCCTATCTGTGCGCGCGCAGATCGAAGTGGTCCATTACTGCGCGTCCGGATGAAAGCGAGGCTGTGGGATGTGATGGAACCTCGGGTGCGGTTTACACACAGTTCGCCGACTTTCATTAAAAATTTAAAGTGCACCTCCCGTTTATCGCTCTCTCACATCGCTACTGCATTGAGCTTCACAAAATAATAACCGTTTATTAACTGTTATAATGTGACGTTTTCGAGCACTATATATCAGATAGCTATTCTGCAAGCAATGGCAATGACAATGATTTGACAATGGCAATAATTTGACAATGGCAATGACAATGATTTGACAATGGCAATGACAATAATTTGACAATGACAATGATTTGACAATGTCAATGACAATGGCAATGTCAATGATTTGACAATGACAATGATTTGACAATGTCAATGACAATGATTTGAAAATGGCAATGTCAATGATTTGACAATGACAATGATTTGGCAATGACAATGATTTGGCAATGACAATGATTTGGCAATGACAATGATTTCACAATGACAATGACAGTGATTTCACAATGGCAATGAAAATGATTTGACAATGGACATGACAATGATTTGACAATGGCAATAACAATGACAATGATTTGACAATTATTTTATTTTTACTCACACTCAGAGGGTATGAGAGCAACAATATAACAACATGGAATGTAAATCAAATAGCAACTCAAAATGGTAATGTTCAAGAATTTCTTTTGACAAATATACACATATAAATGTATATCATTACACCTAAACAAGTGTTGATTTGTTAGTGAGGCGGTCTGGCTGAGATCAGGGGTCAGAGGGCTGTAGAAAGCGTTGGGGGGTCGGGTCGGTTATAACAATGACCGTTATCTCCTCACCTCGGGAGCAGTGCCACCTTCACCCGGTTGTGTGTCCCCGGCACCCGTCCCGGCTCACCCCCGGCCACACACCCCGGCCACACCCCGGCCACACCCCGGCCACACCCCGGCCACACCCCGACCATACTCCGGCCTCACCAAGGCTACATTCCGGCCACACCCCGGCCACCCGTCCCGGGTCGTCCCCTGGCCTCACCCCGGCCACACCCCGGTCACAACCCGGCCGCCCGTCACGGGTCCCCCCCCGCCCCCCCGCCCCCCCGCCCCCCCCACCCACCCACCCCGGGGAAAGTTGGTTGGTTGGTTGGTTGGTTGGCTGTTGGGAATTTTACGTCCTGGCAACATCTAAGATCATATCAAGACGGGTACCGACTTGTAACTGTGTGCACTCATGGCAACTTTATATGGCTGCCCCACTGGGAAATCAGGCCACCACCACCATGACCCGATATCCAACTCAGTCACATTATCCTGACACTGAGCTAACCAGTCCTTGCCATATCCTAATAATGTTGAGCACCAGGCTAGGTAGCGAAAAGTGTCAATTTTGTAAGTCATCGGTTTGACTCGACACCAAGAATTGAACTCCCGACCTTCCGCATGAGAGGCCTGCGCACTACATGTTCTGCCACTGCCTCCGGTGTGTGTGAGGGTGTGTGTGGGGGGGGGGGGGGGTGAGTGTTGCCTGTTGAGCGCGTAGAATTCCACTTGGTGGGTGGCTACAGACGGGAGGGGGGGGGGGGGGGGGAGGGGGAGGGGGGATGCTCGCTACAGGGCTGCTTGTTATGAAGCGTGATATATCATACCTCGCCTCTGAACCACACACACACGCACCTCACACTCACTCACTCACTCACTCACTCACACACTGAACCACACACATGCGCACCCCTAATCACCTCACATGCTCTCACACTCACTCACACACACTGAAACACACACACACACAGACACCCCTACTCACCTCACACACACACCTCACACTGACCCATACACACTCACTCACACACACTCACTCACACACTGAACCACACACACACACATGGACCTCACACTCACTCAGACACACTGAACCACACACATACACACACACCTCACACTCACTCACACTGAACCACACACACACCTCACACTCACTCACACACACTGAACCACATGCAGACACCCCCTGCTCACCTCACACACACCTCACACTCACACACACACTCACACACACACTCACTCACACACACACTGAACCACACACATGCACACCTACTCACCTCACACGCACCTCACACTCACTCACACATGTACTCACTCACTCACAAACTGAACCACA
The DNA here is from genome assembly GCA_030323885.1 of Branchipolynoe longqiensis. Classification (NCBI taxonomy): domain Eukaryota; kingdom Metazoa; phylum Annelida; class Polychaeta; order Phyllodocida; family Polynoidae; genus Branchipolynoe; species Branchipolynoe longqiensis. Next base: position 80,970,483 of record CM059197.1, on the reverse strand, counting down.
CACACACACACACCTACTCACCTCACACTCACACACTCACACACACACTCACTCACACACACTGAACCACTCACCTCACACTCACTCACACACTGAACCACACACACACACCTCACACTCACTCACACACTGAACCACACACACACACCCCGACTCACCTCACACGCACCTCACACACTCACTCACTCACTCACACTCACACACTGAACCATACACACGCACCTACTCACCTCACACACACCCCACACACCCCACACTCATACACACTCACTCACACTCATAGACACTCACTCACTCTCACTCACACTCACTCACTCACACATTGAACCACACACAAATGCACCTACTCACCTCACACTCACGCACACACACACTCACACACTGAACTACATGCACTGCACCTACTCACCTCACACTCACACACTCACATACTTAACCACATACACACACTTACTCACCTCAAACTCACGCACACACACACTCACACACTGAACTACACACACCGCACCTACTCACCTCACACTCACACACTGAACCACATACACACACTTACTCACCTCCCACTCACTCACATATGCACTCACTCACACACTGAACCACACACACACACCTACTCACCTCACATGCATCTCACTCATAGACACTCACTCACACTCACTCACACACTGAACCACACTCACACGCCTACTCACCTCACATGCACCTCACACTCACTCACACACACACTCACTCACACACTCACACACTAAACCATGCACCTACTCACACACTGAACCACACCTGCATGCACCTACTCACCTCACACACACCTCACTCACTCACTGAACCACACACACACCTCACTCACTCACACACTAAACCATGCACCTACTCACCTCACACGCACCTCACTCACTCACACACTAAGCCATGCACACACACAGCTACTCACCTCACATGCACCTCACTCACTCACACACTAAGCCATGCACACACGGACCTACTCACCTCACATGCACCTCACACTAACACACTAAGCCATGCACATATGCACCTACTCACCTCACACGCACCTCACTCACTCACACACTAAACCATGCACACACGCACCTACTCACCTCACATGCACCTCACTCACTCACACACTAAGCCATGCACAGACACACCTACTCACCTCACATGCACCTCACTCACTCACACACTAAGCCATGCACACACGCACATACTCACTTCACACACACCTCACTCACTCATACACTAAGCCATGCACACACGCACCTACTCACCTCACACGCACCTCACTCACTCATAGACTAAACCATGCACACACGCACCTACTCACCTCACACGCACCTCACTCACTCACACACTAAGCTATGCACACACGCACCTACTCACTTCACACACACCTCACTCACTCATACACTAAGCCATGCACAGACGCACCTACTCACCTCACATGCACCTCACTCACTCACTCACACACTAAGCCATGCACACACGCACATACTCACCTCACACGCACCTCACTCACTCACACACTAAGCCATACACACATGCACATACTCACCTCACATGCACCTCACTCACTCACACACTAAGCCATGCACACGCACCTACTCACTTCACACACACCTCACTCACTCACTCACACACTAAGCCATGCACACACGCACCTACTCACTTCACACACACCTCACTCACTCATACACTAAGCCATGCACACACGCACATACTCACTTCACACACACCTCACTCACTCACACACTAAGCCATGCACACACGCACCTACTCACCTCACACACACCTCACACTCACACACACCTCACACTCACACTCACTCAACTCACCTCATTCATACTTATCCAGTCAGTCTCACATACACACTCAGTCACAGGTCATTCAATGATTCACTAACCCATTCACTGAGTCAGTCATCCACTCGTTCAATCACATGCCAATCACACCTCAATCACGTCACTCACACACGCTCACATGAACTTACCCATCCACTCACTACCATTCATTTACATGTATTCACTCACTCGCACACTGACTCACTGACTGACTCAACTACCCAATCACTAACTCGCTCAGTCATTATTTAATCAATGTAAACAATATATTTAGTTTCTTAGATTAACAATCTATGTGGTGTTTTCATTTACCAAGCCTTACGAAAAAGAATTCTAGTGAATTGTTCAGCAGCCGTGTCCTGATAGTGCTGCGGGAGTAACTACCGCCCGTCCAGTGTGCACAGTTAGCTGCAAGGCAGGTATTTGGTGGCCATGGCTTTTCAACTGGCGAGAGCTGTTGAGGAATTGTAAAGCAATCTGCAGATAAAACTTGGCTTCTGGGAGTGAGCTCGGATTTGTGAGTCAGATATCGTCTGCTGAGTTAACAATAACCACTAGGGAACCTCTATTTGGCGGGAAACTGCCACTGGGCAGAGCATCGCTGTTGCTTATAGTTATAGGGTTTGGGATAAGGGTGAGGATGAGGGAGATGGTGAGGGTGAGGATGAGGGAGACAGTGAGGGTGAGGATGAGGGAGACGGTGAGGGTGAGGATGAGGGAGATAGTGAGGGTGAGGATGAGGGAGACAGTGAGGGTGAGGGAGACGGTGAGGGTGAGGATGAGGGAGACAGTGAGGGTGAGGATGAGGGAGACGGTGAGGGTGAGGATGAGGGAGACGGTGAGGATGAGGGAGACGGTGAGGATGAGGGAGACGGTGAAGGTGGGGATGAGGGAGACGGTGAGGGTGAGGATGAGGGAGACGGTGAGGGTGAGGATGAGGGAGACAGTGAGGGTGAGGATGAGGGAGACGGTCAGGGTGAGGATGAGGGAGACAGTGAGGATGAGGATGAGGGAGACGGTGAAGGTGAGGATGAGGGAGACGGTGAGGGTGAGGATGAGGGAGACGGTGAAGGTGGGGATGAGGGAGACGGTGAGGGTTAGGATGAGGGAGACGGTGAGGGTGAGGATGAGGGAGACGGTGAGGGTAAGGATGAGGAAGATGGTGAGGGAGATGGTGAGGGTGAGGGTGAGGATGAGGGTGAGGGAGAGGGTGTAGGAGATGCTGATGTTGATGCTGATGGAGAGGGTGAGGGTAGGAGTGGAGGTGGTGTTGGGGGGTCCTGCCCCCTCCATCCTGGTGAACTTCCAATCCCAGTAATGCACTTTTTTTATGCGGCTTATTCTTGTGTGGCATTTTATTTGTGGCGCATTGATCCGACTGTAATGTGAGTTGTGGTTGGGCTCTCCCAGGTTGGGATTAGGACGCCCCCGGCCTCTCACCCCCCCCCCCCTCTTCTGCCTCCCTGCCCCCCCCCCCCCCCACCCACACACACACCGGATGCCCCTGTGCATACGGGCGCTGAGCTGGTTCCGGGCCGTGCTGCTCCCAAGGGCTGCATTCACAGACACGGGCCGGTACCAGCGCCATACCTCACGGCGGTGGCGGGAATTTTTCGATTGTCGTCTGCTGTCACGAAATATCGCTCGATGGGGGTGGAATTGAATGTGAAGTTTATTCTTTTCACGTATTCAGTGAAGGAGCATTTTATGGGTTATTTACTAGTGTTGCCTTGGTGACAAACCGGAAGCTGGTGGTATTTACTGGGACCGGAAGTAGGCCCGAGATGGCGACATGTCAGGTGTGTGGGCTGGTGTTTGCAACGATGCATATCTTGTGTTATGTACACATATTACGACAGGGTTGACTGAAGTTATTAATAGTATTACTTGGGGTAGTATTCATAACATTAACAGGTCATTACAAGTTTTTAACATTTTCACTGTCGCAATAAGGGTAGTACTTCCCCACAAAGGTTGTTGGTCTCTCTCTTGCAGATTTATACTGCCTATTATGGATAAGCCTGAATATGCTTGTTTTCACCATTAGACAGTTTGTCGATAGAAAGCCCGAGCCTACACTTTTACCGACCCAAGGGATTTTTAACCTCCCACACCACATAGACATGGTATGAGAGCAACTGGCCTTTGATGACGCTGTAAGTTATCCACAGCGGTGGAAATTCAAATTGGCAGAGGTGGGGGCATGGGGAATCGAACCACCAACCTTCTGATTAGGAGTCTGACCTAGAAAAAAAGTCAGACACTCTAACCACTCCGCCACAGAGAACAAACACCACACGGCTTGTTGTTGGGAGTTTTACATCAACATCTACTGTTATGTCAGCACAGTGCACACTCATGGCGACTTTATAGCACTGCCCCACTGGGAGACCAAGCCACCAACCCCGTGACCCGATATTCCACTCAGTCACATTGTCCTGGCAAACCAGTCCTTGCCCTATCCGATTAATGTCGAGCGCCTGGCTAGGAAGCGACAAGTATCAATTTTGTAATTCATTGGTTTGACTTGACTCGACCAGACGGGGTGGTCGAGTGGGTTGGAGCGTCCGTCTCCCGTGCTGGTAGGTCGTGGGTTCGAGTCCCGGTCGAGTCAAACCAATGACTTTAAAATTGATACTTGTTGCTTCCTAACCAGGCACTCGGCATTATTAGGATAGGGCAAGGACTGGTGTGCTCAGTGTCAGGATAATGTGACTGAGTGGGATATCAGGTCATGGTGCCGGCGGCCTGGTTTCCCAGTGGGACAGCACTATAAAGTCACCATGAGTTTGCACTGTCACAAGTCGGTACCCGTCCTGATATGACCTTAGATGTTGCTAGGACGTAAAACAACAACAACAAACAAATTGACTCGACTAGGGTTCGGTTTGAGGACTGTCTGTAGTACCTCAGGCAGTAGAATGTCCACCTGTGAAGGTGTTGGTCATCCTATCGGTCCTGCTCAGTCGACCCATTTGCAGTTTGGGATATTTTCCATTCCAACCAGTGGTCCACAACTGGTTCATCAAAGGCTGTGGTATGTGCTGTTCTATCTGTGGGAAAGTGCATATAAAAGACCCCTCGCTGCTGAAAGAGTAGCCTATGTGGCGGAAGCAGGTTTCCTCCAAAGAAATATGTCAGAATGACCATATGTTTGACGTCCAATAGCCGATGAAACAATAATTTTTTTTAAAGCAGTGTGGTCTAGAGGCGCCGTTAAATAAAACAAGCCTTACTTTTGAGGACTGTCATTCGATGAAGCAGTCCTTGCTGCAGTCCTTATCGCAGTCCTTGTAACAGTCCTTGCCGCAGTCCTTGTAGCAGTCCTTGCCACAGTCCTTGCCGCAGTCCTTGTAACAGTCCTTGTAACAGTCCTTGTTGCAGTCCGTGTTGCAGTCCTTGTAACAGTCCTTGCTGCAGTCCTCGCCACAGTCCTTGTAACAGTCCTTGCTGCAGTCCTTGCCACAGTCCTTGTAGCAGTCCTTGCCGCAGTCCTTTTAGGAGTCCTTGTAGCAGTCCTTGTAGCAGTCCTTGTAGCAGTCCTTATTCCAGTCCTTATCGCAGTCCTTGTCACAGTCCTTGCCACAGTCCTTGCCACAGTCCTTGCCACAGTCCTTATCGCAGTCCTTGTAACAGTCCTTTTCGCAGTCCTTGTAGCTTTCCTTGTAGCAGTCCTTGTTGCAGTCCTTGTAACAGTCCTTGCCACAGTCCTTTTTGCAGTCCTTGTCGCAGTCCTTGTCACAGTCCTTGTAGCTTTCCTTGTAGCAGTCCTTGTTGCAGTCCTTGTAACAGTCCTTGCCGCAGTCCTTTTCGCAGTCCTTGTCGCAGTCCTTGTCGCAGTCCTTGCCGCAGTCCTTGTCACAGTCCTTGTCGCAGTCCTTGTAGCAGTCCTTGCCGCAGTCTTTGCCACAGTCCTTGCCGCAGTCCTTGCCGCAGTCCTTGCCGCAGTCCTTGTCGCAGTCCTTGCTGCAGTCCTTGCCGCAGTCCTTGTCACAGTCCTTGCCACAGTCCTTGTCGCAGTCCTTGCTGCAGTCCTTGTGGCAGTCCTTGTTGCAGTCCTTATTGCAGTCCTTGTAGCAGTCCTTGTTGCAGTCCTTGTCGCAGTCTTTGCCGCAGTCCTTGTAGCAGTCCTTGTAACAGTCCTTGCCACAGTCCTTATTGCAGTCCTTGTTGCAGTCCTTGTTGCAGTCCTTGTTGCAGTCCTTGTTGCAGTCCTTATTGCAGTCCTTGTAGCAGTCCTTGCCACAGTCCTTCTCGCAGTCCTTGCCGCAGTCCTTGTCGCAGTCCTTGCCGCAGTCCTTGCCGCAGTCCTTATCGCCCGCCGCCAGGTTTAGACGTCGTTTGGTCCCCGCCTTATCAAAACCCGTTCCGCCCACTCAGTCACAGTTCCGTGTTTCCCCGCCACCCGCCACCCGCCCGCTCAGCGCGGATGTTATTCATAGCTCGCCTCACTCTGACTCTAATGGTAAATCTCACAAGGTGCTGGGCTGGACGAGGGTTGAGGAGAGGGTTGGGTTGGGTGGAGTCGGGTGGGGCTATACGGTTGGCAAGGGGCGGGGGTGCGGGGGGGGGGGTGCGTGAAGTCTGGGGCCTGCTTGGCTGGTCCGGAGAGGGCTGCACAATCATGCGTCGCCATAACAACACTAACCCCCGTGAAGCATCAACACAGAGAAGAGCATTTATTGATAACTACTTCACACGCACCCCCCTAAACCGCTACTCTCCCCTCTCTTCTAGTTCTACCACGCCAAGTGTTAGCATTATTCTATAAACGATTTCCACCACCAACAATAATACCTCAATACTGGGCGAATCGGTATGGCGCAGGCCTCCCATGCAGAAGGTAGGTAGTTCGATTCCCGGTCCAATCAAGCCAATAACTTACAAAATTGATTCTTTTCACTTCCTAGCCAGGCGCTCGGCATTATTAGGAGAGGGCATTATTAGGAGAGGGCAAGGTCTGGTTGGCTCGGTGTCAGGATAATGTGACTGGAGTGGGATATCAGGTCATGGTGATGGTGACCTGGTCTCCCAGTGGGACATCACTATAAAGTCACCATGTGTGTATACTGTCACAGTGAGGTCCCATCAGGGAGCCCTGTGAGGTCCCAGCAGGTGGCCACGTGAGGTCCCGTCGGGGAGCCCCGTGAGGTCCCATCGGTGAGCCCTGTGAGGTACCATTGGGGAGCCCCGTGAGGTCCCTTCGGGGAGCCCTACATGGCCCCAAAACAAATCCAAAAATCCTAAAACAAACGGGAGGCAACTAACCCCGCCAGGGCTCAACACAACACACCCCTAGGCCGAGAGCCCCGTGAGGTCCCGACCACAAAAACAATTAAAAAAACACATAAAAAAAACCAACACAACCCACTAAAAACTGCACACATCGAGAGCCTCGTGAGGTCCCGGACACTGCACCTACACCGGGAGCCCCATGCGGTCCCGGATACAATGGGTGTAACAGCCTCGACCCCCACGTACCCAACATCGGTTCCCGCTTCGATCACCAATGCAGTGGGTGCTGGGGCCATGGATGCCAAATCACACCCACCAACCACACCCCGGTCCAGGAGCTCTGTTGGCCCTGGACCACCCACCATGCGACGGGGGGCCTGGAGGACCAACGTGCCTACCATGGCCCTGTTGCCAACGACATCGTATCCCGCTTTGCTCTCCGGTCAAGGTACAGGACTGTGGGCCCCAAGAACATGTTGACACCTGCCGGGCCACCGCCGCACCACGCTACCACCGCACTGATGCCATAAGAGCCCTTCGCCACCCCCCCCTACCACCCCACAAGTAGAAGAGCTGCAAGAACGAAGGAGGAAAAAACCCAAAAAACTAAAACTACCAAAAGCGGGCTGTTTTAACGGCGCCATTTAACAAGGCTGCAGTTGTGCAGCCAGTGACCGCTAGCTCACGACCCCCCCCCCCCCACCCCTAACTAACTAACTACTGTCACAAGTCGGTATCCGTCCTGATATGAGCTTATATGTTGCCAGGACGTACAATTCCAACAACCAACCAGCTAACCGACCATCGATAACTAATTCCCCCCCCCCCCCGCTCTCTCACTTCTACAACTCCAAATGTTAGCATTGTTCTATGAATGATTTCCACCACCTTCAACCTTCCCCTGAAGTCAGTTAACAACTGTGCTCCCTGTGCAACAAGCCTGTGGACAAGGTGTTGCAGATAATTTCAACTGCGCATGTTCGACAGAAAAGGTCTAGTGTGTTCTGTTTGACAAATAGACAGTTTCCTCTACTAACCCGCCCGCTGACGGTAGAGGAAAACTCGAGAAATAGCTTACTATACATGCTCAATTATTTAGTACGATAAGCTGATCACATCGTTGTGGCTTTAACTGTCAGGGTTCCAACTTGAGGTATAAATGGAGCAGACAAGGTGAGGTGCTGCCACCTGGTGGTACACCCAAGCATTATGTGCGCGCTACCGTCGGTGATCACTACTAGGTGGCGCCACCATGTCATGGAGAAGACATGTATAGACTACATCACGGTTCCAGCGGCGCGGTGCATTGTGGGATGCATCAGAGCAAAACAAAGCCACGAGAAGCACATGACACATGCTAATACACTGGGTGCAGCTATGAAATGTGCTAGTTTCAGCTCATCTCAGGTCTTGTTTGAAACATAGAATACCAACTAAAAAAATATATATAATAAATTAAGATATTAATCTTTTATCCAGCATTGCATTTACATCAATATAACCAGCACATCTTATGCCATGTGCATTTAGATTTAGACAAATCTAGGCACTCAGACTAGTGTTAAAGCCATAGCCAGAGTCAGTTTTATTTATTTTATTCATGTTTTTATTTATATTCTATGGTTTGTGGAGAGTTGTGTCTTAAACATATGCATTATATTATTATATTGCATCCTTCCATCCATGTTTATGCCAAATTGTTATATATTTCTAGTTATTTTGAATAAAAATGCCAGTTTTGCCCTATGCATATCGGGAAACTCAATGGGCGTACACCTTTGCTTTGCTACCAACGCCGTTTTCAGCGCATGCGCAGTCGGAACCGTGATGTAGTCAATTGAATGCTCCTTATTTGAACAAGGGTGAAAAGCAGAATGTTTCATTATGGGGAAGAAGGGTTGACTATATTTCAATTAACCAATATGAAAAGTTCTGCCATTTGACGATGTAGCAATATGTATTATTGTGCCAACAACTCAACTGAAAATTGTGTCAGTTGTATGTGCTAAACATGGAGCTTTGACTGCTAATGAACGATTTCCTACACTTGGACTGTTCCAAACACTGCAAGATGCACGCCAGTTACAGTGTTCATGTCAGTTGTAGTCTATATGCAACCACTGAATCACAGTGAAAAGAAAGTAAAAGTATGTTGCATAGCGACAACATGCATCTACCCAAATGTGGCTTTTTTCAACTTATTTTTCTTCTAAGCCACATTTTGCTTAACTGTGTGATTTGCTTAACTGTGTGATTTGCTTAACTGTGGGATCTATGGGATGTATGTATCTATTGCATCTATGGGATCTATTGTATCTATTTGATCTATGGGATCTATTTGATCTATATGACCTTGGATATATGGGATCTTGGATCTATTGGAACCTTTGGATGTGTCGGATCAATTAGATCAATTCGATCCATTACATCTTAGGTCCATTAGATCTATTACATAAATTAGGTCTATGAGATGTATGAGATCTATTAGATCCACACAATCCATTAGAGCCATTAGGACCATTATATCCATTAGATCTATTAGACTCATTAGGTCTATGAGATGTTCTAGATTCATTAGATATATTAGACCATTAGGTCCATTAGATCTATTGTACCTATTAGAGCCATTAGATCTATTAGACCATTAGGTCCATTATATCTTTTGTACCTATTTATACCCATTAGATCTATTAGACTCATTATGTCTATGAGATGTTTTAGATCCATTAGATATATTAGACCATTGGGTCCATTAGATCTATTGTAGCTATTAGATCCATTAGATCTATTAGACCACTAGGTGCATTAGATCTTTTGTACCTATTTAGATCCATTAGATCTATTAGACCCATTAGGTCTATGAGATGTATTAGACCTATTAGGTCTATAAGATGTATTAGACCCATTAGATCTCTTAGACCTATTAGACCCATTAGATCGATGAGGTGTGAGCCCGCCCACACTAACCCCTCCCCTCGTCCTTACAGGTGTTCTCCGGGTGTGGTGAGCCGTTCATGGGCCGTAAGAAGCGCGACGTGTCGGGGAAGCACGAGACTTGGAAGGCACCCCGGCGCGACCCGCAGGCGCGTCCGACAACAGCGCTCGGCACGAGCCTGGACCGGCTCGTCAGGGACATCAAGGCCAAGATCCGCACGGCCAAGGACTTCTGGAAGGACATGCCGCACACCGTGTGCAACGAGGTGGCCGCCCCTATCACCGAGGAACACAAGTGCTGGAACGGGCTGGCCCGCGGCAGGTAAGAGTTTGCGGTGGGGGTGGGAGCGGGGGGTTAGCGGGGTTTATTTACCCTGTCCATAACGAGTAAGTCGCATCACGGCTTGTTTTCATCGCTGAGCAGCAATAGTCTCAATTTGGTCATCTTAGCTGTTAGTAGTTATGTTAGTTTTTGTGTTTATTTGTTATTTTTCTGGTGCCACATTTGCAACATTTTCGTATATACCTACCCCCTGCGGTAGTATTGGTAGCGACACTCAGTTTACACTGTGAATTTGTGAGGTCGGGGTATGAGGTCATTTGAAGAATTGTTAGGAGTTAGGTCTTGAATGACCTTAAATGTTGCTAGAACATAAAATCCGAAGCATAAAAGAGTGGGCGATAACATACTGACAACAAGGATAGGTGAAGCCGGACTTGTGGCAGTTTCTCGCTGTGTCCTGATAGTGAGTGCTAAGTCTATAGGAGAAATTCCGCATTTTCGCGGAAATCGCCGTCGGGGTAATACTAATATTAATAATCGCGGTTTGAGTTGTGCTTTTTTTGCGGAGGGCAACTTTCTGCCCTGATATATGTACTTTCTGACGTTGATGTACTCGCTGACCTCTGTAGTCGCTGTTATTGGCAGGTACATTCCCGAGGTGATGCGAGACGGCACCAAGAACCAGAACAATAACCCCGAGGTGGACGTGGATGTGCGCCACCCGAACCTCGTCATCGAGCAGCAGATGCTGCAGCTCAAGATCATCACCAACAAGCTACGCAGTGCCTACAATGGCCATGATGTCGACTGGATCGACACCGGTAAGTACTTCGTTACGTGCCGAAAGTCGGGAGTTTGAGTCCAAGTCGAGTCAAACCAATGACTTTAAAATTGATACTTGTCGCTTGCTAGCCTGGCGCTCGGCATCAATATGATAGGGCAAGGACTGGTTAGGTCGGTGTCAGGATAATGTGACTGAGTGGGATATGGTTCATGGTGACAGCGACCTGATTTCCCATTCGTACCTATATAGTCGTCATGAGTGCACACTGTCACAAGTCGGTACCCATCCTGATATGATCTTAGATGTTGAGACAACATAAAACTCCCAACCAACTGGCACTAAACCTTCAAGGATGAAAGATCTCCGGTTTCGCAGATTTCTGCAATTTACCTATTAATGTTAAGCGCAATTCTAAGGAATCAGGATGTAAATGACAACAGTTGGGTAGTTTGAATCTGTTCTTATATGACCTTAGATGTTTCTATAACATCAAACCAAAAGAACAACAAGTTAGGTATGGGCGATAATATAATCACAACAAGGAAAGTTAGAACCTGACTTCCGGCATTTTTCTGTGATTGCCTGATGGTGGAGTCTATGGGAGATGATCCACGTTTTCATGGAAATTCGCCGTCAGCTTGTTTTCCACGTTTTTTTTGCTGGAGACCACTTTCATCCCTGAACCTTAACCCGATGGGATGTCTGAGCGAGTTGATCTTCCGGTTTTCATTCTGCAAAATTATATAGATCTTACAGATTATTGTGTCCAAAATGCACCACAGAGAATCTAAGATTTGAAAATTTGTCAATCCATATGATCTTCCAATTTTTCATTTTCAAATATTAACAACCCTGACTTATTAAAGCTGCGTAGTCCGATGAAATATCAAATTTTCAAAACCAAACCAATTATCTATATTTTATTTGACATATCTAACTTACATACTTAAGCATTTGTTTCTGCGTAGAAGGCAATACTGGGTCAATTTAACAGAACATATTACTGCAGAAATCTATGGTGTCAGAGTTTTGGCAAGCTTGCCAAAACTAATTTTCCATGTTTGCAATCAAAATATCTCAAAAGATAACCATTTAAAATAAAAGTAACTTTGAACTAATGTAAAATAGATACTACTGATCGATATAATACATTTATCTCAGAAAAAAGACAGAAATTCAAAACCATCGGACTATGCCACTTCAATATTAAACATTTATTTCTATTTTCTGCCTCACCACCAAAACCACCTAACCCCGCCCCATTTTCTTCCCACAGCGGAGTCGTACGGCAGCGGTAGCGGAGAGGGCAGCGGGTCGGGCGGCGGGTCGGGCGGGGGCTTCCGGCCGTCCGACGACATCTCGTTCCGGCAGTCGACGTGGCAGCCGCCGGTGGTGATGACCCGGCGGCCGGCGTCTCGCGCCAATAACCCGTACACGTACGACGAGCAGCCGTCACACGCCAACAGTCCAGCGGCGGCCCCCCGCGCCTCCCTGGCAGGCCTCCTGTTGACATTATGTGTGTGCCTGCGCCTGCTCGCCCGGTCTTAATGTATGCGCTCCCTGTGCTCCGTCACTGCTGCCTCGTGGTGTCTTCATCAGGCCGACGTGTGGCGGTGTGGACTATTTCTACTGATCCTGAGACTGGGTGTATGAAGGAAGACATGGGGCGGGTGTTGTACTCTCTCACCTCCTCCATGTCCACATCCACCTCCACCTCGCACCTCTACACACAACACTCACCTCTACGCACAACACTCACCTCTACACACACTCACCGCCACCTCCACCAACCCTCACACCTCTACACACACTCACCGCCACCTCCACTAACCCTCACACTGACTCACACAACACTCACCTCTACACACACTCACCGCCACCTCCACCAACCCTCACACCTACACACACAACACTCACCGCCACCTCCACCAACCCTCACACCTACACACACAACACTCACCTCTACACACACTCACCGCCACCTCCACTAACCCTCACACTGACTCACACAACACTCACCTCTACACACACTCAACGCCACCTCCACCAACCCTCACACCTACACACACAACACTCACCACCACCTCCACCAACCCTCACACTGACACACACAATACTCACCCCAACCCTCACTCCTCCACACACACAACCAACCCGAACCTGTACATACATGTACACACAACACTCACCCCTACACACCGCATACAAACGCGTGCACACAACACACACACATAACACTCACCACCACCCCTCACCCCATAACACACCACATACTTACACACAGCACACACGCATACACACCGAAACCTCACCACTACTTGACTCTCCCCACCCTCATTCCACACACACACACACACACACACACACACATCACATACACATGGGACTAGTGAGTACAATAGAAACGCAAGTGCACACCAAAACACAACACCCAAGAAACACATCACACACAACATATGCACACACACAATATATATGCAACACATTCGGTGTGAACACCGCTCATTGACATCCATTGAAAAACACCGCTTACAAGGCCATGCTTCAGTGGGAGTGACATCACCATGCCACTGTGGAAGTGACATCACAATACCATGGTGGAAGTGACATCACCATACCATGGTGGAAGTGACATCACCATACCATGGTGGAAGTGACATTACGTGCAAGGCCAGCCCACAGTGGAAGTGACATCACCATACCATGGCAGAAGTGACATCACCATACCATGGCAGAAGTGACATCACCATACCATGGCAGAAGTGACGTCACCATGCCATGGTGGAAGTGACGTCAACATGCAAGGCCAGACCACAGTAGAAGTGACGTCACTTGCCGGTGACTGGAAGTGGATGTGGACATGCAAACATACAAATTAAAAACCACAACTACCCCCCTCCTTTAACATCCACAAACAGAACAACCAGAACACACACAAACAAACAAAGAACACACACAAACAAACAAAGAACACACACAAACAAACAAAGAACACACACAAACAAACAAAGAACACACACATGAAGAGAACACACAAACACAAACAAAGAACACACACAAACAAACACAAACAAACAAAGGACACATACACAAACAAACAAAGAACACACACACAAAGAGAACACCCAAACACAAACAACACAAACAAACAACACATACACAAGCAAACAACACACACAAACAAACAAAGAACCCACACATGAACAAAGAACACACACACACGAAGAGAACACACAACACAAACAACGAACACACACAAACAAAAGAGAACACACACAAAGCGGATAGAAGAGTGCTGGTTCCCGCGCTGAGCTCCGTCAGACTGGAGGCGTTTCGTCGACTGGTGGCGCCCCCCTGTGTAGCCCCCTGTGTACCACGTGGGTGATGACGTGGTTTGCGCGTTCCCAGCCCACACCACGATCACCGCCAGGGTGAGAGACATGGATGAAGACTTTGCAGCTTCGTATTAAGAAGCGCTGTGCATGTGGGACGGTCCGATACGCCCCCCCCCCCCCCCACACACACACACCCACACAGACAGTAGGAGCCAAGAACCAAGATGTTTATACATATTTTTCGTGTATGATGCTATGGAGATGTGAGTGTTTTATATTGCTATACGCATGGAGGATATGGGCGTTGGTTGGTGGGTGGATTGACTGGTCTCCACCGCCTCATACATCCGGTCTTGGTCATCTCGTTGAGCTGCGGATGAGTCGTGTGTTTCTGCTGCTGCTGCTGCCGATGGACGAATTGGTGACATGCTATGTGCAGATTTAACAATACTAGTTGAAAGGCTGGCTGGCCTAATCGCAGATCCTGGTCCTGACACCGGCATCTGGTCCTCGGGTCGGCGTCTGGTCCTTAGGCTGGCATCGAGTCCCGGGGCCAGTGTCTGGTCCCAGGGCCGAAATCGGGTCCCGGGCCAGTGTCTGGTCTCCAGTTCGCCAGGCTGCCATCTGGTCTCCGAGCCCCCATCTAGGTCTCCAGGATGGTGTCGTGTCCCCGGGCTTCTGTCTGGTCCCCAGGCTAGTGTCTGGTCCCTGGGCCAGAATCTGGTCCCCCAGACCACCGTCAGGTCCCTGGGCCCCCAACGGGTCTCCCGGCCGCCACTGGTCCCCGGGCCGCCATTGGTCCCCGGGCCGTCACCGGTTCCATGGGCTGTCACAGGTTCCCGGGCCGCCACTGGTTCCTGGGCTGCTACTGGTCCCCGGTCCGGCACTGGTTCCTGGGCTTCCACCAGTCCCCCGGGGCCTCCACCAGTCCCCCGGGGCCGCCGTATGGTCCCTGAGCCGCGTCGGCAGGTCACCGTTATCGGAAGTAAGCAATATCGCACGAGACGCGGCGAGATTTGGTCCCAGCATGTCAGCGGGCCGGGCCACCTGGCGGGGAGACGGGGAGGCGTTGTCCTGACCTATTTATTTGATGAATGTTCGTTCGCCTGCGCGGCCGCACTCCCCGACTCTCCCGCTCCCGCCTCCATCCTGGCCTCTGAGCAGCACACCCGTCTATTGTTAGGTCATGTCATGTATTATACAGGCCATGACGCAGGGTGGCGCCACCGCCGACCCCCGATACCCACACTCACTCGTGATGATCTTGTTAACAGGCTTAAGCCTCGCCGTGTGGTCACGTGACCATGTTCACTTCTTAAAAGTCCTACACGAAGCCTAACACGGGCTGTCCGGGCTCGGGGCTGGCAACGTGTGTAATCTACTGTATATATACCTTCACATAATGTACATCCAGTAGCCTACATTTGATGATGATGATAATGAGAAAAGTGTAAAAAAAATATATATAAAAAAAAGAAGACTATTTTACCTCCCACCCACCCAGTTCTGAGGTGCCGAGTGGAGGACAGAGGGCTTCATCTACTACTATATTTGACCTCCCACCCACCCCGTTCTGAAGTGCCGAGTGGAGGACAGAGGGCTTCATCTACTACTATATTTTACCTCCCACCCACCCCGTTCTGTGGTGCCGAGTGGAGGACAGTGGGCTTCATCTACTATATTTTACCTCCCACCCACCCCATTCTGAGGTGTCGGGTAGAGGACAGTGGGCTTCATCTACTACTATATTTGACCTCCCACCCACTCCGTTCTGAGGTGCTGAGTGGAGGACAGTGGGCTTCATCTACTACTATATTTGACCTCCCACCCACCCCGTTCTGAGGTGCCGTGTACTATTAGTGCCGTGTAGTGAGTACATAACCCAGTCGCACCCTTATTTATGTATATGATGTGTCCTGTTATGATTATTGTGTACTCTCCTATATACACCGTGGCCATGTTCTGCTACTTTTACACACAGCTGTCGCCGACCGACCCGCGCAGACGACTTTTAACAGTGACGTCATTCACCCTGATCTGGCACTATCAGTATCACAAGGCCACTCCACCACCTTATCGGTATGGTGGATGTTATCTAATGACTGTTTGTGTCTCCATTTGAGATGTTTAATTAGGGGATGTGCGTAAAGTATGTTGCTCTACATGTTGGTATAGCAACCCCCCCCCCCCCCTCTCCCCGACCTTCCCAAGACTCCTGTGTTTTGTGGAACCCACCTCCCACCCCGTTTTACACATTGTCACAACTTTTACACATTGTCACAACTATAGGCCACTTAGGTCCTCTATACCTATGTCCTCCCGATTTTAAAAGTAAATGTATGTATTCATTTCACTACTTTATTGAGTTATTCAAATTTGTACTTTTTTAAAAGCCCACAAAAAGAGAAACATTGTACCTTTTTTTTGTAGACAATATTTTATTCAGCTGAACACGTATTTTGTCAGTGCGGAGGCACTGGTTTTCTAGCCATTGAAGCGATCACATATGGTTCGAATGTAATCTGTTTATTACCTATGTCCATCCAGACAATTCTACCTCCCTCAGCGTGACATACTTTATGCAAGTCCCCTTATAGAGGTAACGTACAATACACTGCATGCTATAGCAAGCAAATCTCCATTTACTATTGTGTTAAGATTCAGATTTTAAACCTGAGCACCAGCTTGTGTACTGGTGACGTCATGGTGGCAGTTCGGTGACATCATACCCCATCGTTGTTTGTATGCCGTCACCGTGAGATATGCGCATGCGCACCCTGGGGCACGTGCTAGTTGTGTATATAGCCAACAGGGGCGCCACTGCGCCTCAACGGGTTACCATGGCAATGAGAAGTATTGTTCCTTTTAATTATATGCATTTATATATATATAAAATACATAAACGAAAGACAAATTAATATTTGACCAAAAAGGGGGTAATTTCCGCAAATTGAGGTCAGTGATTGATTGGTTGATGATCGGAGTAAACTTACTCACTGGTGTGGTTTTCTTTCTGCGAGGGTTTCACTACGGTTTTGTTTGTTGATTGACTGAGGACTAGCATGAAGTTGTTGGGGGTAACAAAAACTGGAAGAATTGACTAAACAGAGGTTCTGACTGAGTAGTGACAGACAGTGGGGGTTTTCGGGACAAACAAACCGAGTATCAACGATGCAGATGTGATATGGTGATGGAGATTCGGACAGAAAAGGCTACAACATGATTTCACTGGTGCTTAAAAGGTTAAAGGGGAATTCTTTGATAGTGATAACTTGAGATGGGGGGAGGGGTAGACTTTGCTATTAGATATATGACGAGTGAGCATTCAGAGCAGGTGGAGAAGATTCTAGGTCTATAAACATTAACTTGCAGTCTGTAGGGCTAATATTGTAGTGGTCTTCATTTACCCACGGCACAGCTACATGTAATTAATTATATTGTATCATGTTAACTAATTCCCCCCCGTCATGCACCCATCGCCATCACCACCATTACCACCATCACCATCACTACCATCACCACCATCACGCGCTCACTGCATCGTCACCACGAGTCATGTCATGCGCATCACGTCACGAAGGTGACATCATCACGTCACCGCGACGTCCTTCCGCAGTCGCCTCTTTCTGGGAGAGAAGTGTGACGTCATATATATATGTATGTATATATATATATATACATATATATAATATATATATATGGTGTCGTGCGGCGGCTGTGTGGCCGGTGTCGCGACATGTCTGCACCCCCCTAGAAAATCGCCACCTGGAGATTCTATTTAGAAATCAAATCGCCTCCAGACATTTTATTTCGAAATAAAACCGCCTCTATCCTACCCTTCCCACACCCTTCTCCCCTCCCTCCCCCTCCCCTCCATATAAACCACCACCCTCCTCCCCTCCCCCTCCTCCCCTCCCCCCCTCCCTATAAACCACCACCCTTCCCCCTCTCCCCTCCCTATAAACCACCACCCTCCTCCCCTCCCCTCTCCCACCTCAAGCCCACACTTCCAGCTCCCTCTCTCCTTTCAATCTCTCCTTTGCCTATAACCATCACCATCATCCTCTCCCTTCCCCTCCCACCCCAAGCCCACTTTTCCAGATGCCACTCCTTTCCCTCTTTCCCTATAACCACCACCGTCCTGGCCCCCCCCCCCCCCCCCTCACCCCTCCCCTCCCATCTGAACCCCACTCGATTCTATTCTATAAGGAGTTTTTATTTAGATATAGATTCACCGGTGGTGGAACCTTTTAGGGTGGATGCTATTCTATTTCGTGACACTGGCCCTGAGCACACGGTTATCAGCACCGGAAGTATAGTCGCCGTCATCATCATAGTTTGTGCATGGCGCCCTCTAGTGGCAGCAGTCAGGTGCACCACCAGGGGGCGCCACTCCCTCCCCTCCCTCTCCCCCAACAAACATCAGTCTTGTTCATAGCCCTGGCTTGTCTATCTTGTATAGCTTGTATATGTACGTGTACTCCTCCCGTGTATTAAAGACGGTACTACTAATACGACTAGTAAAGCAGGTTGTAGTTTCTATTATTGAACTGCCCCCTTTTCGTCAGAGACGGCGTCTTGGGCGGTTGGACCCGGCGTTGTAGCCGGGCGGGCCGTCACCCAGGCGGGGAGAGACCGAAGACAGACTGGGGGGGAAAGAAGTTGTATTTAGCTGTGGCAATCTTTCCATCATTTCTTCCAGTTTGAACTACTCTGAGGTGGTTTGTTTTTTTTCGGGAAAAAATTTCCTTTGAGCTGTCTGTTTATATACCTATATATTAAGTGTAATAATAATAATATTGAAGAGTAGGTATTTTATGTTGTTTATCATTGTTTTTATTCTGGTTGTGCTGCTCGAAAAATGAAGTGTTTTTATTAGGGGAAGTTGGAATAAATTGTTGATGATACTAATAAAGTGGACATTAGGATGAAGGCTGACTGACCAGGGACGATTATAACCAAACGACCAGACAACTCCTTGGAAATGTTATTTTACTTTGAATAAACACATCTTTATATACATGTGCCTCTTGTTCTTTTACTATACTGTATAATATATTGTGTACCTCTGCCATTAGTTTTGGAAACTAGTAAAACTGTTCTCTTGCTGTGGCCCCTCCACACCCAGTTCCAGACTGGCCTATCCATACAATCTTTTGCGTATTTTGTGCAGTTAATCTGGAATACGCCAACACACACAATTAAAATACATAAAATACAACTAATTTACGCCAATTATTTTTGGGAAAGTACTTTCTGGAATACCTGAATAAGAAAATTTGGGGTCTGAAGACTTTGCTACCTGTACAGTTTTTGCATATTTTGTACAAAGTTCTAAGCCAGACTACGCTGATATGTGAAGTGGGCGTGCCTACTCGCCTAAGCCATTTGCGCGCGCGCAAATTGCTAACACTTGTGTACGCGAGGGTTTTCGGTGGTAAAGCGTTGCTTAGCGACTAGCTAAGCAACGATGGGGGTTCGGGCGTTCGGGGCCAGACCCGGCAGACGTGTTTCTACACGCTCCGTCGTTTTCCACCGATATTTAGGCTTTTTGGGGTCAAAATTCTAAACTAAATTATAGAAACAACACGGGAGGGAACGGGAGACCTGCGTTACTATTTATGTTGGTATCCTTGTTAGTCTTTGGTTAAGAATAAATCGTGAGCTCTTGTAAAGGTGAATCAGGACGTTCCTTGCATTCTTTCCTATCCTCCAGTCTTATTGTAGATTAACCGCTATGGAACCTATATTCGATTGCTTTCTATGAACTGAGAGGCCTTAAGCCTAAGTCGGCCTTCTGCAAGTAATACACCCCTCTGCGGGAATCTAATAACTGACGAATTTACAGAATTAACGTAGTGTTACTTTTAGGCTAGAACCACGACACATAAGGTAAATTAAACAGTAGTGACAGCGGCAGCAACTCGTGCTGGACTGCGCATATTTGGATTCATTTAGTAACATTCATAATATCTCTAACGACGAAGGGGGCAGCCAGTAGTTGAAATAACCTAATATAAATACACTTTAGGCCGATAAATGCGCACGGTGGCAAATCTAGTATTTAGACGATACTCTGGCTGGCGCCTACAGTACGGGACGGACACCGACGACGGAATACGCGCAGGCGGGCGGTAAGGCTACGACGGCGGCGGCGGGCCAAGGAAATTCACATGGAAACAATTAATTATATTAACACGTTAGGCTCGCCTTAAGCGGGGGTGGAATAGAGCGACGGTTAAATATGCAATATTAAAATTGTGTACGCAATATTTATTTCACTGGAGTACCCAACTATGAAATTTGAAGGAGGCAGGTCTGCAGTGGACAGTGGGACACTATTATTCCATAGTGAAGAACTTATTGAAATTCAATATTTTCTTTTTATTATTCCATTCTTTGCAGCAACAAACACTTGTTTAAGTGCACTATATACAATAAGACACGACAGGAATAAAGTGGGACGATTATATTTCTCCGGCAAGAGATAACAGCCCTTTCCTAAAAACCAGACGGGATGGCCGAATGAGTTAGAGCGTCCATCTCCCGTGCTGGTAGATCGTGGGGTCGTGGGGTCGAGTCCCGGTCGAGTCAAACCAATGACTTTAAAATTGATACTTGTCGCTTCCTAGCCAGGTGCTCGGCATTATTAGGATAGGGCAAGGACTGGTGTGCTCAGTGTCAGGATAATGTGACTGAGTGGGATACCAGGTCATGGTGCCGGCGGCCTGGTTTACCAGTGGGACAGCACTATAAAGTCGCCATGAGTGCACACTGTCACAAGTCGGTACCCGTCCTGATATGACCTTAGATGTTGCTAGGACGTAAAACAACAACAAACAAACAACCCTTTCCTAAAACTGCGACTGAGTGGTGTACGTCTGTTAGGGATGTGGCGGGCCGGTGGGGGCGCCACCCATCACATGTGTCATGCCGAGTAGGCATAGTATAGAATACTCAGTACAATATAAGAGAAGTGATTCCCTAATAAGCCTTTATACGTGCATAATAATATCATATACATTACATATATCATCAAATATAAGTAGATGTTTCGAAAATGTCATGCATGACTATGAAGCCAAAAACTAGTTGGTCACGTTACTGCAACTCTGAGAAATAACCTGTGAATACAAGCGACATGATATTACGACGCACGTTCTATTTGTGCAAGGAGGAGGGACAGATTGTGCAATACGCTTTATGAATCTTCTATGAATGTTCTAATAAAATAAGAATGCCTCAAGTGTAGGACACACGACAAGCCATGGAAGTGTAGATCTACAAGATATGCAAAAGGGGCAGGGTGGAGAGTTGTCAACAAAGACCCAATAGGAATGGAGTAGAATTATATATAATGGCAGAATGAATCAAAAGGGTATTTGAGGTATGTCAAAGAAAACTGTCATAACAGAATGTCGGGGTTTGAATCCCGACTGAGTAAAACCAATGACTTACTGATACTACCTAGCCTATAACCACCACCATCCTACGACAACTATGACAACAACAATAACACAGTAAATTCCGCCACTCACAGGTTTAGGTGTGTGTATGATTTGTGTTCGATGAGACGGTGGTAAAACCATCATACATGCGGGAAGGGGTTGAGGGCAACATGGGTGGAATGAAAACATTAATAAACTTCAAGAAATTGAACCATCTGTCGGAAAACCACCACACACTCATGCGGGAGGTCGATAGGACCAAGTAGTCCTTAGCCGCTGCCGTATTGGCCACTCGTGGCGTACACATGCTTTTCTGCACAAGGGGAAGCTTCCCCCTGAATGTATTGGGTGTCAGTACCCGCTGACACTCAAACACATTTGACTAAGTTGTGTTGAATTTTTGGTCCTGCACCAACAATTTTACACTGCAGCCAGTACGCATGACCTTTTTACTAAAGTAAAACAAGAAAACATTTGAGCCGTTTTGAGGGTCGCTGGTCTGTACCACCTCATATAGTTTACTAAATAAATTCGATCAATTATTAATAAAACTTTTCCTTTTTTTATGTGAATTTGTTTCCCTTGTCCACAAATATATAATTGTGAGCTTTTTCATTTAATGAGTATCCTTTGACACATAATTGATTGTCCTGCTTTTACATGTAAAAGCGATGGTTTTAACAAAAAAACAACCATTTCTTGCCGTGAATATGGCCTATGCTGTCAACATGGTGTAAAGCACCCACCAATCAATCAATCAATCAACCTAGCCTGGCGCTCAGCGTTATCAGGACTGGTTGGCACAGTATCAGGATAATGTGATGGAAGTGGAATATCGGGGTAAAATATTCCGATAATCAGCAGAGGGGGGAAATGGAAACCCACTCTACATCGGGTTATGGTGCTGGTGGCCTCGTCTCCCAGCGGGGCAGCACTATTCAAGTTGCCAAGAGTGTGCACTGTACCCGTGCTGATCCCCTTAGATGTTGCTAGGACGTAAAACAACAAACACATGTTAGCATGACCAGCATAATTATGTTTCCATGAATACCATCGTAGCAGGCAAGTTGGGCATGCATGAAGGAGGAGAGGAGAGTAGCATTGCATTGTACCAGTAATTTGTCAGAGAATAAACACCAGCACACTGTCACTGTCAGTTGTGTTGTGTTTAACTACCCTACCACCACAAAGGACCGGGCCCACTACAGAGGACGAAGCGCACAGTAGATATTACAGTGGGATCGTGGGTTCGAACCCTGGTCGAGTCAAACCATTGACTTAAAAGTTGATACTTGTCACTTCCTAGCCAGGCGCTCGGCATTATTAGGACAGGGAAAGGACTGGTGTGCTCAGTGTCAGGATAATGTGACTGAGTGGGATATGAGGTCATGGTGCCAGTGGCCTGGTTTCCCAGTGGGACAGCACTAAAAAGTTGCCATGAGTGCACACTGTCACAAGTCGGTACCCATCCTAATATGACCTTATATGTTGCTTGGACGTAAAACAACAACAAACAAAGAAGATGGCCAACGTGGCTAGCATGTATTTAGATAGTCATCACGTGGCACTGAAATATTGATAGAATGCAGGCTTCCCGTGCGGAAGGTTGGGAGTTCAAATCCTGGTTGAGTGACTTAAGAATATATATTTGTCTCTTCCTAGCCTGGCGCTCGACATTACCATGATAGGGCAAGGACTGGTTAGCTCAGTATCACGATAATGTGACTGAGTAGGATATCAGGTCATGGTGCCGGCGGCCTGATATCCCAGTGGGGCAGCACTATGTAGTTATCGCCGTCGCGTACTGGCACAATTCGGTACCCATCCTGACCATAGCTTTTGCTAGGACGTTAAACTCCAACAAACTGAAATATTCACGAGGGTGAAATTAAGAACTTAATGGCATTCGTGGTTAGCTACAATATCACCCGACACATTAATAAACACTAGTAAGTGAGTTATGAATGCACACTTAGGTGGCCTTGAAAAGGGGACCATTAATAGTTCAGTATTTACAGCTCAATAAATTATCCGCATCCAAGCTTCTGGCACGATGCCTAATTGTATTTATTCTTGAGTAAAAATTTCTGCATATGTATAATTGGATGATTTCTGAAGTTGGGAAAAATATCTTGTTCTTAGTGCGGGATGCGGTTGTGGTGTGAGGTTTTTTTGGTTTTTCTTTTCAAATTTTGTATTCCAGTTGAATAATCATTTTTTCAGCACCGAGGCGCTGGTCTTCCGGCCTTAGTAATTATGGTGTGTATATATAAAACTTTGATATGCCCAACGAAATTAACTTAACATGTTTTCACTTCAAATTTCCCCGCAGTTAGCCATTTAAAGTAAAAGTTGCTTCAGTAAATTATAATGATCAATTAAATATATTTATCTAGATAAAAAAAAAGGGCACACTTAGAACGATTGGGCTATGCAACTTTAGCTAAGCAAAAAGGAACTTTTTATATTGTTTATGAACCATCAATTAAAACCAATTTGTTTAGAAGAGTCCACTTACCCCCCCCCCCCCTCCCCACACACACAAAATGTGAAGTCATCAATTCCATGGAAACAACTAAAGTGACTGCGGATCTGATAACAAGAAATAGTGTGTTTGTTTGTTGTTGTTTTAAGTCCTAGCAACATCTAAGGTCATATCAGGACGGGCAAGAAATAGTGATTACCAAGTGTACTCGCCTTCTCATATGCATCCTACATAGTTTATCAAGGACAATTCTAGGCGATATTGTCTTTTGCACGAGAAAACGGCTATATTTTATATTTAAATTATATTATTTACAAATAGAGGCAAATATTCCAAGAACAAGGAACGTTAACAATAATTAATATAGAAATTAATTAAAAATAGAAAATAAATAGTTGATTTGTTATCTTGTACTTGTACTAGTTGTAGCTGCATAGTCCGATGAAAGGAAAACAATTTCAAAACCAAACCACTTAATACAGTATAACCCCGTTAAACCAAACTTGAAGGGACCCTAGATATTTGTTTGAATTAACCGATCATTGGTTTAACCGAGCTTTGACTTTGACTTGGCTTGACACTTAATACAAAATTAAGCTGTGATCAGTTCTCAAAGAACTATATATGTGGACACAATGATTATTGTTTTTTATGTATGTACAGTTTAACCCCATTAAACTAACCTCGGTTAAATCAAAGGATTGGTTAATCCAAACTTTTTTCGGCGACCTGGCAAAACACTACCATTTATCATATAACAAAGTCCCAGATGACCTTAAAACCAGATGAAAGTTTGGTTTAACTGTACCGGAAGTCCAGTACAAGTTTTGTGCATGTTCAAAACTTGCCACCGTAAACACCGGACACCACCGGACAGAGAACGGACACGCCGGATGTGAACCGTATATAAAACGGACATTGACATATTTCACCGGACAGTGTCCGTTTTCTATCCGGTGCCCCAATCCGGTGTCGCAGTTTCAACGCCCGGTCAGTTTCAGCGCCCGGTCAGTTTCATGCGCATGCATCAAAATCTAACATCATCGTCCCTAACCTTATAAATTTAATACAATGTTTTTGGTAAAGATGTTTTCTACAAGTGTACAAAGCGATTTGTTTCTAGGTGGTGTGCTTTTAGAGATATATCACTTTTCCAGTATTTTCTGTATGAAGATTGCTGACAACCATTGACAATGCCTTGAGTTTGAGTCTATACGGGCCATTGAAACTGACCGGGCATTGAAACTGCGACACCGGTAAGGTGTGACTGAGCATTTAAAGATGTATACTTGTCGTTTCCTATCCAGGTGCTCGGCATTAATAGGATACGCCAAGGACACTTGTAACGTCAGCTAATTTTGGTATATTTGTGTGTTTTGGAGACTGCGTCAAAAGCCCCGTTCACACAACACAACTTTAGGCCGAACTAGATACGGCGAACTAGATGAGGCGAACTAGTGTCGTGTCCACACATGGAGCTGTCTAAGGCGGAAATCGATGTCTGCGCATGAGCAAGTACCCCCATCTGTATCTGGCGAGCACTGCTATTTGTTTAGTTTTCACTAGTCGATTCGACGCCGATGTAGCTGCTACGTTAATATCGCTTGGAATTTAGGGTTAATTTAATTAAATTTCATTATTTGAGGATGTAATTCTGTTAAATATGATCGCATTCAATAGATTTCGGCCTAATCAGGCCCTAACACTGCTGGGCACTAGCAATAGTTACACCTGAGCCTGTATCTGGCAAGCACTGCTATTTTACACTATCACTGCCCAGGAACCAGCTACATCGCTTCATCTATACTACCTCCCTAGGTGGTTTACTTGCAGTGAACTAGATGAAGCGATTCACACATACATCGCTTTAGCGTAGCGTCCACACGGCAAATGTGAGTCGAACTATACAAGTCGATTTAAATTAATCGTTTTAACTCGCCAGTGTGAACGGGGCTAATCACTGCTAGATGGAGCGATTCAATATTCATTGCTTCATATGGAAATACTCACCCACGTAGTGTCATGCTTTGCTGGTTTTAGCCCCGCCCACAACCCCCCCCCCCCCCCCCCCCCCCCCCACAACCCGACCCCGTCTCACACACATCATCACATTGGCCGTCATCGATTATCACGGTCCGGACCATTCGAATCATCCCGTCATCATAATTCCAAATAGAACATCCCAAGGTGTACCTACAAATACACGGCTGTGTGCAACGTAATCCGACTCAAATGCCCCACGTCTTGGCTGGGGGCGTTGGGAGCAATGACGTCACATTTGTGCTGGTACCTGTAGTGTCAGCCTGTACTGCTACATTTACTAGCTACCATGTAGAAACAAATCGCTTGGTACACATATAGAAAACATCTTTACCATGAAGACTATATTAAATTTAATAGGTTAGGGTTCTGGATTTCTATTAATTTGTACTAAAACTTACGTTTTGCACTGCGCGTACCGTCAAACTGAAGGCATTGTCAATGGCCGTGAGCAGTCTTCATACAGACAATACAGAACAAGTGAAATATCTCTAAAATGACACTACCTACAAACAAATCGCTTGGTACACATATAGAAAACATGTTTAGCAAAAACATTATATTAAATTTATAAGGTTAGTGACGATGCTCTTCGATTTTGACATGTGTGCAGAAGCGATGTGTCCCTGGGAAACTGGTGTCCCTGGGAAACTGCAACACCGCCAATCTGTCTGCGTTGAGCGCATTTGTTTATGCAACCCGAGTTTGTATGATCTGCGCATGAGCCAGAAAACAGTTGGGGTGATCCGAGGTGATTAATCGATGTCGGCTGCAGAGTGTCTCAGGCATCGGCCACTTCTGGTCATACGCCGACCAGCATCCGAACACCTGATGGAGGTGTTGTTGAAGGAGGTGTTGTTGATGGAGGTGTTGTTGAAGGAGGTGTTGTTGATGGAGGTGTTGTTGAAGGAGGTGTTGTTGATGGAGGTGTTGTTGATGGAGGTCCCGTACTGGTCATGTGAATGAGTGTGTAGTCGACTTCATCAAGGAACCAAGGTAAGGTCTCTTTTAAGATTCATCCAAACTCGTCGCATAAGTGCTTTGTGCATGGGGAGATGACATCACGTGAACTTAAAGGACGCACCCCGGACTACGGTACCCTGAACAGAGTCAGAGGTGAATTTTTTATCTAGGGAAGATGGCACTGCATCAACTTAATCCATGGATGTAAGTAGAGTAGTGGAATTTACATCATAATATCACCGCAGCACCTCAATCACGATACCACCTCAGTGTCTGTTGAACATGGTCTCATTAGTCACAGCATCCATTCCTTGTATTCCTCCCTATTTATGTAACCCTGTATACGTCTATAATATATATAGTAATATTCTTAACTAAAAATATATTTAATGTATATAAGATTTATTATTTTTTGTTAAGCATATTAGAGTGATAATATGACATAATCTACTTTAATTCAGAGTAAATTATGGTTACTGAGATATAAATGTGTATATTAAAGCTGCATAGTCCAATGAATACATCTAATTTTCACAACCATAACAAGGATCTAGATTTGATTCTAGATATCTAACTTAGATACTGGTGCACTTATTAAACATTTGTTGTCACATATAAGGGAATACTGAGTCAATTTAATAGAACCTGTTACTGCAGAAGCCTATGGTGTTAGAGTTTTGGCAAGCTTGCCAAAATTAATAAAGCACGTTTGCACTTCAAATATCTCATAAGTTAGCCATTTAAAATAAAAGTTACTTTAAACTTAAAGTAAGGTAGATTATAATGATCAACCTAATATGTTTATCTCAGAAAATGAGAGAAACTCAAAACCATCGAACTATGAACTTTAAAAAAAGTATACTTGGGTGACAATTATAACCTACTTTACGTTAGTTCAGAGTAAATTATGATTATTTAGTTTTTTTAGGTGCCATTATGCGCAATAATTTGTGTGCGGACACCTGTTTAAGGGAAGTGTAATAGACAATTGCCATTTTAAGAATCTGCTCACGTGATTTTGTTATATATTACTGCCTATGAAGATGCTATCAATTCAATTCAATTCTATTATTTTAACTCTCTGTAAGGTATGTTTACAATGAACTGATGTGATACAATAAATGCATACAAATTCCTTACGGACAGAAAGGATCCCAGAAAAGCGATGCTTATCTAGCTGGTCTCCATGATGTGCATAAACAAGTGATGACAATAACAGACGATTAAACTTAAGCTACATTTTTAATTAATGATTATGATGAGATACTGATGCGTCTCTTCACAGGTAGTAACAAACTAAGTAATGATAGGAATCATAATGAAAGATGACACATGATCTTGAACCCTGTAGGTCGGGATTGGTCTGACCAGCACCATTAACATTAACTCTCAGTGTTCCATGGTTATTATTATTAGTTCTGTGACGTCACACGTAGAAGGAAAGGGTGGCCTTGCATAGGTTATAAAACATACAAACAAACTTACTTTAAAAGATAGTAGGGTTTGCACTAATTTCCAAGGCTGTAATATTCCGTCACTTCTATCAGTGACGACAGTCATTCGGACTGAATAAAACTAATAGCCATAGCTTGACCGTACAGATCTCCAGACCTGCCTGATGTTAGGCGCTCCAGACAATAGTTGGGCCCTGAATAAATAGATATTTATTTCAAGAATACGAGCCATGCTTCATCATAGTATACCCTCGTAATTGTAAGCAAATAAAGTTATGTTGGTATTATTGCAGTTCCTATAATTAGATTATCATCACCATCAGCAATCCCTTACCTGTGAGGGTCATTGCGGCACCACAAATGACTTTACAACTAGTTGTCTCCAGTCTTCTGTTCTCCATTGCCCTCTGGAACCTGCCAAACTCCAGGTCTGTCAATTCTCTGATGTTATTTTCCTGTCTGCTCCTTTGTCTGCCTTATTCTCTTTCCCCCTTAACTGTGCCTTGCAAGCCTGTTTTGGCCAAACCTGATAAACAGGAAATATGTTCATACCACTACAGTTTGCATATCTTTATGATTGTCAGGAGATCTTTGTGTGGTCATATTGATCGGTGGATCTTGGGATGGACTTCTTCTTTGGTAACATGGTTTTTGTATGACATGTGTGGCATCTTGCACTACCATCTCATTTCCATGGTTTGTATTCTTCGTCCATGATTCACGAGCATACAGGAAGATGGATGTGTCAAGGAAGAAAATCAGTCATATATTGGAGCTGAGAGAAATATTCTTGTCATGCCAAACTGGTTTCAGCGTTGTCAAAGCCACAGTTGTCTATGCTATCTGAGAGAGTATCTCAGGCTTGGATCCCTCATCCGCTATAACTGAGTCAAAGTATCTGAAGCTAGTGACGGTCACCGGCCTCTGTCCATTCACTTTGATCTCCGCGCTGATGCCACTCCTGTTGTTTGTTATCAGCGTGGTCTTCACGGCGCCGATCTTGACTAATCTTCAACAGAGTTCACCGAATGTGCGCGTTGAAGATCTTCAGCATAACTTTCCTTGGGTGACTGATGAGGCTTAATCTTCAGCTGCATAGTTCGATAAAAACATCAACCGTTCAAAACCAAAACACTTAATGACTTATCTAGACCTAATTTGACATTCAACTTAGATACTGATACACTAAGTCTTATTAAGCATTATTTTCCTGCATAGAAAGTCATAATATTAATAAGTAAATTTAATAGAACCTGTTACGACTGAAGTCTACGGTGCCAGAGCTTTGGCATGTTTTCCACAATTAATTTGGCATGTTTTGACATCAAATATCTCCAAAGTTAGCCATTTAAAATAAAAGTTACTTCAAATCGAACTAAAGTAGACTATAATGTTTAGCATAATGTACTTATCTCAGAAAATGGCAGAAATTCAAAAGCATCGGACTTTGCAACTTTAAGATCTGGGTTCATGGAGTTCATTCTCCTGTCCATTCTTCTGTCTGCTAAATCTTGCGAGAGGGGTGAGTATGTCTTCTCTGCCTGCTTGGACCAGTTCTCCTGGAAGGTTGTCGATTCCAGCTGACTTCCTTTCTTCAAGGATCTGCAATGATTATTCTGCAGCCGTCATTTCTCTATGAAGGATTGCGAGTTCACCCTCTGTGTCCGTCTGGGAACAGTTCAGTAATAATGATGGTTGGTTATTGGATTTTTACATCCTGACAACATCTAAGGTCATCTCAGGGCAGGTACCGACTTGTGACAGTGTACACTCATGGTGACTTTATAGTGCTGCCCCACTCGGAAATCAGGCTGCTGGCACCATGACTCAATATCCCACACAGTCACATTATCCTGATATTGAGCTAACCAGTCCTTGTCCTATCCTATTAATCCCGAGTGCCAGGCTAGGTAGTGAGAAGTATCAATTTTATAATTCATTGGTTTGACTCGGCTGGGATTCGAACTCCTGACCTTCTACATGGGAGGCCTGCGCTTTACCGATTCGGCAACCGCGTCCGGTTGCTTGGGGTAGAAGTCGGTATATATTATATATATGTACTGTATATTTGTTTGTTTGTTGTTGTTTTACGTCCTAGCAACATCTAAGGTCATATCAGGACGGGTACCGACTTGTGACAGTGCGCACTCATGGCAACTTTATAGTGCTGTCCCACTGGGAAACCAGGCCGCCGGCACCATGACCTTGTATCCCACTCAGTCACATTATCCTGCCACTGAGCACACCAGTCCTTGCCCTGTACTAATAATGCCTCGTGTCTTGCTAGGAAGTGACAACTATCAATTTTTAAGTCATTGGTTTGACTCAACCAGGGTTCGAACCCCAGACCCCACGATCTACCAGCTCTAACTCATTCGGCCATCCCGTCTGGTCTGTACTGCATAAACGATTATACGACTATAATTACCCGGAAACCGATTAACTATGAGAGAGACAGATAGAAAGAGAGATAGACATAGAGATAGACAGAAACAGAGATAGAGACAAACAGAGAGACAGACAGAGAGACAGAGAGACATGGGAAGGCGTCGCCCCTGGGACATGCCAACCGCATTCTGCGTTCTCCCCCTGGCGGCAGGAACTTACCGGAGTGACGTCATTTGGGGTGTGTGGGCGAGTGGGTAGGTGTGAGTGAGTGGGTGGGTACAGCGACCCGCGTCGCGTCGGTCCGAGGCCACGCGAATAGTTACTACTTATTGGGGGTTTCCATCCTAGCAATATCTAACGTCATGTCACTTGTGATGTGACAGTGCGCATTCATGGCATCTTCATAATGTTGTCTTACTGGGATGCCACGCTTCCCACATTGCGGAATCGACGGAAGACAACACAGAAACTGTCAGGAAAGAATCACGCCTTCTTTAAGCCTTTGGGGTCGGGAGCCTCCAAACGCACCTGAAAGTGACACACGCTTACAGGCATTTCTAGAAATGTTTTCCAGAAAATTGGTAGATCATATCAGAAATAGAGTGCTACCTAATTGCAGGCGCATTCAGGCGCCCCTGGGGCCGTATGCATGGAGCGGTGTTATCGAGCCAAAACTGGTTTTGGACGGGATTTCTAGTTTAGCGGTGAAAAGTTGCTATGCATGGAGCAGTGTTACGGAAACACCACGAGTTTAAGGTCAGATATTCTAACACCACTCCATAGCAGGTTTACAGGCAGTGTTAGGTACCGATTAGGCCCAAAGCTATTCAATGCTATCATATTTAACAGAATTACATACTCTAAAAGTGAAATTTTATCAAATTAACCGCAAAATCGAACCGATATTAACGCCCCCGCTACTTCGGCGGCGATATTAATATTGTCGAATCGACAAATGTAAACAAAACAAATCGCCGCCGCCGCATCGGCAGCGATATATTATGGCCAAATCTATTCAAAGCTCTCATATTTAACAGAATTACATGCTCAAGAAGTGAAATTTGGTCAAATTAAACCAATAATCGATGCGATATTAACACCGCAGCTACATCGGCGGCGATATTCATACTGTCGAATGTAAACAAAACAAATCACTGCCACCACCGCCGCCGACAGAATAACATTAAAAAAAAGTGGAATTTTGCCAAATTAAACCAGAACTCAAAGCAATATTAACGCCGCCGCTACATCGGCAGGATATTCATATTGTCGAATCGAATGTAAACAAAACAAATCGCCGCCGCCACCGTCACCGCCACCACCGCATCGGCGGCGATATTGGGAAATAGCGGCGCTCGCCGGCAACAGGCTCAGAGGGATTTCCCAAATCTATAAATAACTGCACGTTTAGCTAATGCGAACGGTTTAAGCGCCCATGCATATGGCATGACATCCTTCGTGATGCCGGTGATAGCTACCCGGTGTTAGCGGATTACACCACACGACGCTAACCCCGCTTCATGCATACGGCCCGAGGACTGTAAGCACGCAACACCTGTGGGTGCACCCGGGCACTTCCAGCCTCAAAGGGTTAATGTAGACAGACAGCTGCTTATAATGCAAACATGGGACCCAGCACCGACAGCAGACACTGTTTGGTTGGTTGTTGGAGCTTTACATCCTGGCAACATGTAAGGTCATATCAGGACAGGGGGTTAATGTAGAGACAGACAGTAGTCCAAGCTGCTTAAACTACAAGCATGGGACCCAGCACCTACAGTTTTTGCTATTTTCTGAGATAAATATATTATACTAATCATTATAATCTACTTTAGTTTTAAGTAACTTTAATTTTAAATGGCTAAGTTTGATGTCAAAACATGCCAAAATAAATTTGGCGAGCATGCCAAAACTCTGACACCATAGACTTCAGTAGTAACGGTTTCTATTAATTGACTTATTATGCCCTTCTATGCAGCAACACATGTTTAATAAGTGCACCAGTGTCTAAGTTGGATATGGAGAATCAAATCTAGATAAGTGTTTTGGTTTTGAAATTTGATGTTTTCATCGGACTATGCAACTTTAAACAGCAGACATTGTTTGGCTGGTTGTTGGAGTTTTACGTCCGGGCCACATCTAAGGTCATATCAGGATGGCACTATTACAGGGTGCTAAACAGACGAGGTGTGAAGACAACATCAGGGAATGGCCAGTGCCTGGGGTTTTAGTCCCAGAGGGCAGTGGAGAACAGGGAAAGCTGGAGAAAACTGGTTGCAAAGTCATCTGTGGTGGCTCAATGACTCTTGTGATGAAGGGATTGATGATGATGATGATGATGATGATGATGATGAAGTAACAGGTAACCCAGTTGATAATACTACGGGGGGTTACTTAATTATACATCACATAACTGTGATGCATAAATAATTGTTCTCATGCACAGAATGACCTATGATGTGACAGTGGTCACTCGTGGCGTCTTTATGGTGCTGCCTCACTTGGGTACCACGCCTCCGAACTAAATCAAAGTGGTCTATACAGATCAAACTAATATATTTTTCTTTTAAAAAACACCACAAAAGTTAAAATCCAATGGAGTATGTAATTGTAAATACAGCATATATAACAAATTCATATTACAGTATAACCCCGTTAAACCAAACTTGAAGGGACCCTAGAAATTTGTTTAGATTAACCGATCATTGGTTTAACTGAGCTTTGGCTTTGACGTTGACTTTGAGTAAGCGTGTATTGCACATGTAATATACAATGTATGTGGACACTGATTATTGTTTTTTATGTATATACAGTTAAACCCCGTTAAACCAAGCTCAGTTAAACCAAACGATCGGTTAATCCAAACTATTTTCGGCGGCCCGGCAAAATACTACCATTTATCATATAAAAAAGTCTCAGATGACCTTATAACCACATCAATGTTTGGTTTAACCATACCGGAGTGGCTGGAGTCCGACAATTTTGTTTGGATTAACCGATAATTTGGATTAACCGACTTTGGTTTAACCAACTTTTTTTTATATGATAAATGGTAGTATTTTGCCGGCCCGCCGAAAAAGTTTGGATTAACCGATCGTTTGGTTTAACCGAGCTTGGTTTAACGGGGTTGTACTGTATAACTATAAGTAAGTAGTATTTCACTAGTATTTAAGCGAGTAGATTTATGCATGCTTTCTAGTTTGTGACAATAAAGACTAGAGTAAGAACAATGTGAACTATGTAGCGATGTGTCTATGTGTCTGTTATATACAGGCTGTCTCAAAAGTCACTATCTATCTCGGTGACATTTTATTTATTTATTTTTGATCAAATGTCCTAATGATAGTGCACATTTGTGTAGTTAAAAACACTTCATTGGTTTATGTCTAATTTTGTGTAATTGACTATGCACAATATTTCCTATTTGCAACACATGTGCAATAATAATATTACTGGTATACGAACTGTATTTGATGTTTTCGCTCTAGGCTACGCTGGGGAACCTACACTGCAGCGACTCGCTGAGACTGGGAAGATGCTTACAGTCTGGATTGATACCGCAACCCACTCCAAGATGGCGCCACTTGATTCCATCGGAGACGTTCCTAGACCGATGGACACATCCAAATCCACTCATCAACCCCCCCAAATTGATGACCCCCCCCCCCTTGGCACAGTGTCACCTCTGACCCCATGACCTCTAAGGCTCTAGTCGACTGAATAAATCGGATGAGAAAATGAAATATCGTTAATTTAATTCTTACAATATTATCATGCATTAACAGTTCTAAACAAAGCTAAATTTGATTTAATAACAGATTTAATTATGCAATAATTATATGTTTAATATATTAATATGCTTTTTTCTCTCGTTGTCATTCAGTCTGAAATGGGTTGTTCCCGGCTGTAACAGCATTCATTTTGTTAATCGCTGGAAGGAGCTGGAGGGTCCGGATGGTGTGGGGGTGGCGAATACTTTTTGAGAGTTTTAATCAATAAGAAATATGTGTATATGTGCACTGAAATGAGCATTGTAATAGGCCGCCGCGTACGGCCGGTACCTCCCTGGTCTCTCTAGTTGAATCGCGTTGATGTAATAATGAAGAAGACAGGAATGTACACATTCACCGTTTATTCTTCCTTTTCGCACATCGCTGCATCATAAGACCAAGTGACCCGCTCCCTGACCGGTCAGGTCGGAGGTAACCTCTCATGGTAGCGGGGGGCCACTAGCCGGACGCAGTACAGGCAGTCCACACCGGGACCCGCCCACCGGCTAGCGTGCTGCCACCTGACGCAGAAGAAATGCGACAGTAGATGGGGTAGTCCCTGCAGCCACCAGTTGGTGGTGGAGCTCATGTATGGACTACTACAGTATTACGTGAGAAATGGCAGACCCTCAGGCTACAGTCTATGGAAGCTTAAGGCGAGGTAGTAGCATATGTAAATGTAGGATTGAGGGAGGCTACACCAGGTTCCATGGAATTGAGCGAAGAGGGGAGGGGTGAGGGGAAGATGGGCACAGCTAGGCATGATACACCTCGGAAGTAAAACCAAAACTAATGACCATTAACACAATAAGGTGAATACAGTCAGGGGAAGTAACTATGCATAACCAAACAACTAACCAATTATAGAACTACCACTCACACATGGTAGGGAGATGTGGAAGAATGCTTACAAACAGAGAAAGAGCGCATGCAGTAGATAGCTAGCTACACGACTGAAAGTAACAAAACAAGAGGAACCACGAAGCTATTACTGTCTAGCAGTGAAAACAAGTCATTAGTCTTAGCCGTTATGGGCAACATAAATACACCATCACCAAAAAAAAGAGAAATTTCCAGGTCAAACATCAGTATTTATTGCTTTTCAATTGTTTTCAACATTAAATAAAATATAAATAAATATATTAATAGGATATATGTACATATTGCACAGAGATTGAATGCCCGTCACCTCCAAGTGTCGACACTGCTACTCTGACGGCCAACTCGGGTGTTTCTCTCGATGCGACGGCCACATACACCTGTGATTCCGGTAAGGACAAGATGGCGATTTTCAGTCAATTTTCTGGGACTATTTTATCCCAAAGCAGTGACTTAAAGATCTTGTCACCTGATTGTATCATGGGGTTCTTTACAAGACAGCATATTCGACAGGGTTTAACCAAAT
This sequence comes from Branchipolynoe longqiensis, assembly GCA_030323885.1. Lineage (NCBI taxonomy): Eukaryota > Metazoa > Annelida > Polychaeta > Phyllodocida > Polynoidae > Branchipolynoe > Branchipolynoe longqiensis. Next base: position 80,934,124 of record CM059197.1, on the reverse strand, counting down.
ATTCATATTTCACAAAGATACCGGCAGTAATTGATTGCTATAATCTAACTTACTTTAGGTTGAAATAACTTTTATTTTAATTGGCTAACTTTGAGATATTTGAAGTGCAAACATGTATATTTAATGTTGGTAAGCATGCCAAAACTCTGACGCCATAGGTTTCTGTACTAACAGGTTCGATTAAAGTGATCCAGTATTCCATTATATGTGGCAAAAACTGCTTAATAAGTGAATCAGTATCTACGATAAATATGTAGAATCAAATCTAGGTAAGTGTAGATTTGAGTTACTGTTTGGTAGAGCGTGAGCTCAGTTCTCGGTCGAGTCAAACCAATGACTTATAAAATTGATACTTGTTGTTTCCTACCCTGGCGCTCTGCATTGATAGGATAGGGCAAGGACTGGTTAGATCAGCGTCAGGATAATGTGACTGAGTGGGATAATGGGTCATGGTATCGGTGGCCTGATTTCCCAGTGGTATGAGTGCACACTGTCACAGTACCCGTCCTGATAAGATCTTAGATGTATTGATTGATTGATTGGTGGTTGCTTTATGCCGTGTCGGCAGCATAGGCCATATTCACGGCGAGAATATTTATTTTTTCCCAAACCATCGCTTTTACATGTAAAAGCAGACAATCAATTATGTGCCAATAGACACTCATTAAATTAGAAAGCTCACAATCATATATTTGTGGTCAAGGGAAACAAATTCCCATAGAAAAAGAAAAGTTTTATTAATAATTGATAGAATTTATTTAGTAAACTATATGAGGTGGTACATTCCAGCTTCCCTCAAAAAGGCTAAAATGTTTTCTTGTTTTACTTTAGTAAAAGGTCATGCATACTGTCTGCAGTGTAGAATTGTTGGCGTGGGGCCAAAAAATCAACGCAACTTAGTAAAATGTGTTTGAGTGTCAGTGGGGACTGACACCCAGTACATTCTGGGGGAGGTTCCCCCTTGAGCAGAAAAGCATGTGTAAGCCACGAGTGGCCAATACGGCAGCAGCTAAGGACCACTTGGAACCGCCGACCTCCCGCATGAGTCTGTGGTGGTTTTCCCACAGATGGTTCAATTTCTTTAAGTTTATTAATGTTTTCATCCCACTAATGTTGCCATTTGGATTTTATGTGGGTGGCTATTAGTGGTTTCAGATCAGAGTGATCAAGATCACAGTTCAGGGCCTTCTTCGCAGCCCGATCAGCTTGTTTGTTTCCTTATATGCTGGCATGGCCAGGCACCCAGCACAGGTGGATGTCATACCCATCCGTTGCCAGTTGGTTCATTTTATAAATGACCATTGCTAGAATAGGGTGATTCGTTTTCAGTCCAGCAACAGTCAGGAGGCAAGAGAACGAATCACTGTATATAACATAGTTAGTGTGGTTGGATACCTCGATACACTCCAATGCGAGAAGGAGTGCTCGGGCTTCAGCAGTGAAAATCGAGCTCTGATCGGGCAAGTGTACGCCACATTTTTCCCGTCGGCAGACTGCCGCAGCAGCTACCTGGCTTTGGTCTTTCGAACCATCAGTGTATATATGGAGAGGTGGTCTGCAAACTGGCCTTGAATCTCTGCATGCAGTCCTTGGTACTCGAGTGGATGTGTCCCAGACTTCCTCAGTTCCGTGAGTCGGAGGCTAACCGATGGCTTCCTCAATGACCACGGGGGATGTTCTGGGACATTGGCATCCTCCAACACGTCACAATCCATCCCCAAGGCCTCCAAATGAGGCCTTGGGCATGCAGGATTCAATGTATTAGGTTTTATCTTGACTACATATTGCATGGCCAGTCTGATTCTCCTGTTGTTAAGTGATGGTTCATTAGCTTTGATGTAGAGGCTCTAAACCGGTGAAGTGCGGAAGGCCCTAAGGGCCAGGTACAGTCCCTGGTGGTGGATCATGTCTTGCAGCCCAATATATGATTTCCTTGCGGAACTGTATACTATGCTGCCATAATCCACTTGTGACCGAACCAAGGTTCTGTACACGGAGAGCAGAACATCTCTGTCTGCTCCCCACTCTGAGCTGGACAGAACCCTCAGAATATCCAGTGCTTTCAGGCATCTTGTTTTCAGGTACTTTATATGTGGTACGAAAGACAGTTTTGCGTCGAATGAGGCCCAGAAATTTGGTTTTCTCAACCACTTTAATGGGATCCCCATCAAGGGTAAGCTCTGGTTCCGCATGCATTCTACGCAGCAGGCAGAAGTGCATGCAGACTGTTTTGGTCTTGGAAAATTTGAAACTGTTCAGAACTGACCATCGATGGATCCCATTTATGCTTGGTTATGACATTCATGTTAGCATCGCTGTAATATAAAACAAAGTCGTCCACGAAAAGACTACAGGAGACCTCCCGCTTTACAGCAAGAGCAATACCAATGACCTTGACCCTGAAAAGGGTCACGGCCAGTATTCTGCCTTGAGGTACTCCTAGTTCCTGTGAGTGTAGGCTGGAATAGGTAGTCTTGACACGGACGTGGAAATGCCTGAAGGCTAGAAAGTTTGTGATGAAAATTGGCAGGTGGCCACGAAGGCCAATCGCATGAAGATCCTCCATGATGCCATGCTGCCAAGTTGTGTCATAGGCTTAGATGTTGCAAGGATGTAAAACTCATGCAATCAACCAACCAATTATGCCACTTCCTATCGGCTGAATTTAGCATCTAGCAGATGGTTGATCTGTAATTGAGTCAAATCTGTGAAATGTGACTGTGATGCAAGTTCAGGATAACATAACGACGTCATGCTTAGTTCATTGGCACTACGACGTTCACTATATAACTGGATTCTTTCAGACATGTATGTCGTGGGTGAAGACTCCCTTCAGACTCAGTTTCAAATCGAGTGCTTAGCGGAAAGTCAAACTGTTTACAGTTGGTCCACACCGTCGTTATGTCAACGTAAGTGCAATACATACATTTTTCTCAAATAAGTTGAAGTACAACACTTGCTAAGTTCATGGGCTCCAAATGACGGTATTATGCATGAAATAGAAAAAGAACTATCTCAATGCTCAAGACAGGTAGATTATCAAACAACTTAATGCTGCAAAACAGTTATGCTGTGTACTTATTATTCCCAAATATCTGAGCCTGATTAATATCTCACAAAAGTATTCTTTTAAAGAAAGGTCATTAATAAATTCATGATATTGAAGTAGGGCCTACAATATCGGAATAGGCATTCTTAGACAATTATTATCTGAAAGAAAGATCTTTAATAACTCTATGACATTCAAATACATTATTAGATCAGTAATTCTTAGACAATTATTATCTGAAAGAAAGATCTTTAATACATTTATGATATTCAAGTACATTATTAGATTAGGTATTAAAGAAAGATCTTAATAACTTCATGATGTTGAAGTACATTATCAGATCAGGTATTCGGGCAATTATTCTCTTAAAGAAAGGTCTTTAATAAATTTATGATATTCAAGTACATTATTAGATCAGGTATTCTTACACAATTATTATCTGAAAGAAAGGCAATTAATAATTTTACGCTAATTGAAGTACATACTTAGATCATGTATTATTATTTGCTGTACCATTCTTGGTCCAGGTATCCCGTGCCTGGAGGAGCCTAGGAACATCACAGGGTTTGACCTGGTGACAGTCAGGCAGGACTTGCCACCAGGGTGGCATAACGAAGACACTGTCAGCTACAACTGCCTGTCTGGTACCCACCTGGATAACATCACAGACATTCTCAAGTCGCGCACCTGCCAGATTGATGGGCTTTGGCACTGGGACGCCTACAACGAGACATATATTTGCATCTGTATGTATTTGAAGATTGATTACTTGTAATTGTCATTGTTTAGCACCCGCATCCTGATTAACCACTGTAGTAGTTTGTACATGAGCTCCACCACCACCTGGTGGCTGCAGATACTACGCCGTCTACTGTCACAGTTCTTCTGCGTCAGGTGGCGGAACACTAGCCGGTGGGCGGGTCTCAGTTGGACTGCCTGTACTGCATTCGTCTAGCGGCTCCCTCTACCTTGAAAGGTTACCTGCGACCTGGTTGGTCAGGGGGCGGGTCACTTGGTCTTGTGTGAGTAGGGAGATCTCCTTAATACACAAATTGTAAAAAGGTAGAAGTATGGTGGTCGAAGGGGGAGGGTGTGCGAGGGGGATCGCCGCCTCCCACAGGGGGAGTCCAAGGGGCCTCCCCGCAGGAAATTAAAAAAAAACGTGATACCCAATTGTGCATTCTGGTCCATTTTGACTGAAAATATGATTTAAAATATTTGATAAAATAAAGTTAAAATGATTCTTTGTTGGAAGATTACAAATTAAAAGCGGGAAATCGGGAGGGTGGTATTATTTTGGACTATTTCACGGAGATTTTCCGCCAAATCGGCATAAACCAATGACACATTTTGTGACAAAATGGTGGTGTGGGCTACTTTGTGGGAGAGGGGATATCTGGAGGGTGAGTGCTATTGGTATGACCTTGAAGATGTCTATAAGCTTGAATTGCACGTTACATCATTGTACAGACTAGCTAAATATATGCATGTTGACAAGGATATGGATTGCAAATAAATGAATCATCTTCTTTGTCAAATATACCAGACAGGATGGCCGAATGAGTTGAGTGTCCGTCTCCCTTTTGGTAGATCATGGGATTCTAACCCACAGCTTTGAACCCTGGTCGAGTCAAACCGGTGACTTAAAAATTGATACTTGTTGCTTCCTAGCCAGGCGCTCAGCATTATTAGGATAGGGCAAGGACTGTTTGGCTCAGTGTCAGGATAATGTGACTGAGTGGGATACCAGATCATGGTGCCTGTGGCCTGGTCTCCCAGTGGGGCAGCACCATAAGGTGGCCATGATTATGCACTGTCACAAGTCGGTACCCGTCCTGATATGACCTCAGATGTTTCCAGGATGTAAAACTCCAACAACCACCCATCTTTGTCAAATAAAAGATTCACATGAAGTAAAATATTCTTTTACTGTAATAGCCACCCACGAAAGTTGATCAAAATATCTACATATTTAAGCTAAAATATTACTGTCTAAGTATAAATGTAACTTACTGAAATTTGCAAGTATAATTAACATGATTGATTGATTGGTTGGTAGTGATTATATTCTGTGTCAGCAGCGAAAGCCATATTCACAGCGAAACCCAACATGATGATTTTCAGCCAATGTATGCCGCGACCCTCCAAGTGCCATGCTGGGTGCGGAGGTGACAGTGGCTGATTCAAACAATGGAGGTACCGCCACTTACACATGTCATCCTGGGTTTGAAATCAGTCGTGGAGTCGCAAACATCAATGTTAACTGCGAATTGGATGCTACAAACCACACTGTTCATTATTGGACAACACCAACTCGAATCTGTAAAGGTATTGCATCATTATCGTTATTTTCTTGATTTTTTATAAATTGTCTGATTATAATATACTTCCATAGAACATATTTTCTAGTCTGGCATATATACTAGTGTAAGTGAGCATTAAACCGTCCTGATATGACCTTAGATGTTGCTAGGACGTAAAACAACAACAAACAAACAAACAATCACTATGTGGACATTTTTATGAATATATAGGCAGATGCCAACATTTCCCTAATTTTAAATGTTAAATATATATTAAAGCAATTTCTTTACTCTAATTTCTACGGAATACAATGACATTAGAAATATGAGTATATGATTGATCGATTAGTGATAGCTTAACAATGCTGAAAACTTTGTGTATCTTTTCACTGTGTTGGCAGCAAAGTATGAGATTAAAGCTGTCCAGTCCACTGAAAAGATACAAATTCAAAACCAAAACAGTGCTCTAGATTTGATTCTACATACCTAACTTAGATACTGGTGCAATTATATAACGAGTCAATTTAATAGAACCTGTTACTGCAGAAGCCTATGGTGTCAGAGATGTGGCTTGCTTACCAACATTAATTTGGTGTGTTTGCACTTCAAACATCTCAAAACACAAGTTACTTCAAACGAAAGTAAGGTAGACTATAATGATCAACTTAATATATTTGATTAACAAAATATGAGAAACTCAAAACCATCGGACTATGCAACTTTAAGGTTTGAGAGGAATTCTGACCTTTTCTTGTACATCTATTAATGCACTTTCAGTAGATGTAAGGCATTGCCTTCATTTGACCAGTGCCTCATATAATTGACCCAAACTGATTATTAATATCCTCAGCCCTCAGATGCATGGAACCACCGGTGTATGACAACGCTGTGACAGGATACACTTCAGTTAATGGAAGCGTCTATGGGGAGGTTGTTGACGTTGAGTGTCTGCCTGGATATGAATTCATGAATCCAGCTTTACCGCAATCTATCACCTGTCTTGTGAACGCCAACAGGGATGGCCTGCCTGGCTGGCTGCCAGATAATGGAACTCTGGTGTGCAAGCGTGCGTATAAGACATTTCTATCATTTAGTGATTCCCATAAAAAGAAGGTGATATCTAACATATGAAAGAATGAGAAAGCTACACAACAACTGTTGTTCTATCAAATTAAATTAAATTATGCATATTTTATATAGTCCAAGTTGATCAATATAAAAGACTGACTGGTTTCTATGTTAATGTAAAATACAGTGAAGTTGCATTATAATGCGCCCCATTATAGCGCGCCCCATTTTAATGCGCCCCATTTTAACACCAATTTGGATATAACGCGATGATTCATTGGACCCAGAATTCTTTAAGTCAAAGGTAATTCTGTAAAGTGAACCCCGATTTAGCGCCCCCCCCCCCCGCTTTTTTCATGATTGTATTATATGGACCTGAACGATTGTGTTATAACAGGATCATACTACATATATCCACATATTTTCCCTTTTGTTAACAGTCATATCCTGTGGAGCGCCACCTACCGTGCAGAATTCCTACACTGAGCCTCCACCTGGTAGTATCGACAATGACACATTTTACCACAATGATGAAATCACCTTTAGATGTCTGCCAGGTTCCTTCGTCTTACCTGAAATTGAAACACAGAGCATCAGGTGCAACATGAATGGAACTTGGAACGCCACCCTGCTGAATTGCACCTGTATGTATTTTTGCATGAAGCCAGGTGGCAGCACCAGGCGAGGCAGAAAGCATGAGTAGATTTTTATTTTTTTATTTATTTTTTATTTTTTTATTGACGAGGTATTTACTCTGCCCATAACGTATAAGCTCCTGTCAGGGTGCTTGTTTTCAATGCTGGACAGCTGTGGTGCTGTCTTGATCTGTTCCTTTGCCCAGGAGTGTTTACCTGTCTGCTCGGGTCAGCCTTCTGCAATTTTGGTCGTTAGTAATAGCCTATGTTAGTTTTTTTGAAATTTTCCAGTTTTTTTTGTCTAGTCTGAGTAATGATACCTTAGCCTACTATGTACATCTACTTGGGTGACATGCAGGCTTGTGGGAGAGGATCCCGTTCCATTCAGATTTTTGTTATTTGTTACAGCATCCTTTCACCTAAACCCTGTCCTTAGATAGTGCACTCGTGTGCTAGAACACACTCGGACCCTTTAGGACTGCAGCCAGGTGTGATGGCTGTGTTGCTTCCCTAGTCATTTTGTATTTCAGGGTGGATCAGTTGCAGGACCGTGGCCTGTCCACTTCTGTGTTGGTTTGTGCCATTACACATACCCAGGTGGACTGCGCCATGTGGTGATAGTTTTCCTGATTTCCTTAATACTTAGGAGAGCTAATTTCCCTATTTTTTCTGTTTAGTGCCTACCACTTTTCCTGGCCTGTCTTTTGCTTTCTGTGCCAGTACACAGCAAGCATTCACGGCGCTCAGGGGCAGGTGCGGTTTTGTTGTGTTAGTAAGTAATTGTTTTCTTTAGGAATTTTTTGTAGTGGTCAGGGTTACGGATCGCCCGCAATTTTACATTTTGTTTATTCCAGGCATGTGCTGCCATGGTTAGTACACTTCTCTCATGTATTTTCATGTTGCTTCTTTCCGTTAGGAGTATTGGGCCGCCATGTGTCTAGTGTCCTTGCGGGGGGCTACTGTGTAATCCGGTTTCGTGGTGTAGTGGTGTGCTAGTATTTTCAGGTGCGTTTCTCTTCTGCTTGTTAATAGTGTTGTTTTGCATTTTTTGTGTAGTTCTATCGTGGGATATCTTTTGTGTACTTGGAGGCATATTTTAAGGGCTTTATTTTGCATCACTTGTAGTTTGTTGAGTAGTTTGGTACTTCCCCCCATGTATACTACATCACCGTAGTCGAAGTAGGGAAGGATCATTCCTTTATATATTTTGATTGCCATGCTTTCAGTCATGTAGTACCTTAGTTTTGCCAGTAGCCATATTTTATGGTTTGCTTTTTTGATAGTGTTTGTTATGCAATGGTCATAGTTTAAGTGCCTGTCCAGGTCCACTCCCAGATACCGGTAGTTGTCCACCTGTTCTAACTCGTTGTTTCCCAGGAGACATTTTATTTTGTTGTTACCGGTTAGTCTGGTACCGAATAGCACCGTCTTCGATTTATTGCTATTTATAGTTATCTTATTTAGATGGCACCATTCAGTTAGTTTCATTAGTGTTTGATTTAGTTTTGTTTCGATCTCTTCAGATGTTTTGCCTGCAGTATATACCACAGTATCATCTGCATATAGTTGGATGTTTTCAGTGTCTAGCCAGTTGTTTAGATCATTTATATATATGAGGAAGAGGAGTGGTCCCAGGACTGACCCTTGTGGTACGCCACAGTTTATTTTTTCCTCACTTGATATGGTTCCATTTATTGATGTGCATTGTTTTCGTTTTTTTAGGTAGCTTGTTACCCATTTTCCCGTTACTCCTATTATTCCCATTTGGGATAGTTTGCTTTTTAGGATAGTGTGGTCCACCGTGTCAAAGGCTTTGCTGAAGTCTATGAACGCTGCACCCACTAGGTTCTTTTTATTGATATTATTTGAGATATCGCTTATTAAGTTAGCAATTGTTTTAATTGTCGAGTGGTATTTTCTGAATCCGCCTTGTTTACTGTTTAGTATTTTGTGTTCGATCAGGTGGTCCATAATGTGCCTATGCATTATTTTCTCCATTAACTTCCCGGGCATTGGGAGTATTGAGATAGGTCTATAGTTGCCCAGGTCTTGTTTGTCCCCCCCTTTGTGGAGCGGGGTTACTTTGGCTAGCTTCCAGCAGTCTACATAGGTACCTTCTCTGAAAGATGTGTTGAATAGGCTACATAAGGCCTCTGGGATGCATCCTAATGCATCCTTCAGTACTATACTCGAGGTATATTCAATGCCTGACGGCTTATTGCAATCAACTGTTTTTATGAGATCACTTATTTCTTTTTTTGTGGTTACGCAATCCCCTATCACTACGTTTAGTTGTGGTGCTCTTGTGGCCCAGTTAGAGTTGAATTTTCTGGATAGTTTATTTCCTATGGTAGAAAAGTGTTTGTTCATTATGTTTGCTGTATCCTTGTTGCTGATTTCAATTCCCTCATTGTTGTATAAGGTAATTGTATCTTTATTTTTGTTGTTTGGAATTAGGATCTTTACATTGTTCCAGAATTTATGTGAGTTTTTACCCCATTTTTGGTCTTGAGTGATAATAAATTTCCTTTTGGCCTTCCTCACTGATTTATGGCTTCGATTTCTTGCTTTATGGTACTCTTCTATGTGATGAAGTCTCCCGCTTTCTTTAGCCATTTTACCTGCCTTATACTTGTCCATAATTGCGTTGATTAATTCTGGGGTTACCCATGGGTCCTGGTTTTTTTTAATTTTAAGTTTTTTTATTGGACAGGTAGTGTCGAGGTGACTTCTCACTTCCCCAATGATAGTGTTCCATTGGTCATTTACATCTGCATCAGGTGTTATTGGTAATTTCACAGTTTTTTCTAGGTGCGCTGCTAGTGCTTCCTTCGTGTAATTTTTGTACGATCTACCCATACGGAGAGTAGTTTTGTTTTTGGTTTTTATTTTCTTTCTAGTAATATATATCAATTCATGGTCACTAATGCCCCAGTTCCTCGTTCCTGAGGTGTGGGCATGATTTGAGTTTGTTATGATTAGGTCTATTATTGAGCTGTTTTCTCCAAGTCTGGTTAGTTCACTAATTTTTTGCTGTAATCCTCTTCCTTTGAGTAAGTTCTGTAGTGAGTGTTTGTTCTTGTTGTTTGTTTTGTAGTTTATATTGAAGTCCCCTAATAGAAATATTTCAGCTTTTGTGAGTTTTGACACATTGTCTAGGGGTGCTTCAAGTTGTGTGGTTAAATCCTCAATGTCCCCATTTGGCGGTCTGTATAGACTCCCTATGGCTATGTCTGCTTGCTTTTCATTTTTTATTAGTGTCCATACTAATTCAATATTTGTGTCAGATCTGTTTGCTTCTTGTAGAGTCTTATGTTCTGAGTTTAGGTTTTTTTTGCTGTATATTGCAACCCCTCCACCCCTTTTTTGTATTTCTGAACTGGTCAGTGTTTTTCTATCCTCTCTCACAAGTCTGTACCCATCTATTTCTAGAAGTTGGTCATTATGAAGTTCATGAAACCATGTCTCTGACAGTGTCAATACATCAAATTTACAGATATTTAAGTGCAGCTTAATGCTGTCAATTTTGCTGTAGGCACTTTGGCAGTTTAGATGGGCAAAATGCATGCCCCTGCCTAGTCTGCAGTCAATCTCCTCAACCATGTTCTCGCTGCAGTTAGGTATGAAATAGCCTCTTGTGCTGGGTTATTTTTCTCTAGTGTGGATTAGAGATGGGATTTTGTTTGTGCTCTTAATGACTAAAAGCGATTTTATTTTTATTTTTAAGCTTTGTATTTATTTTCATGGTCACCTACCTTGCTTTGCTGTCAATACTTGTGCCGCCAGTGCGTGCGAACACGTTGTTGAATCTGCGCAGCGTTTGTATGGTGGCCAGAGAATTGTATGTTGTTTGTCGCAATACCGATTTCGCTGTTAGTGTTCACGTCCGCCTCGTAGGCTTGGTGTATTCTGCTTTTACATAGTATATTACCTTTATTTAAATTTATTTTATTTTATTTTTTTACTTTTATATCGTACTTACCTCGATATCTGGCAGTTTGCCCGGATGGTGTCCCTTGTTTTTTTGAGGATTTCACCCATTTTATTTTGATAACCCGGTTTGACTGTTTCTCCTGCATCTGCATTTTGGAGCAAAAGTCCTGTGCCCCAGTAGGGGCATCTCGTGCATTCCCTGAAGGCTTTCCCGGGCGCGTTTAGGATTTTCTCTTTTAGTTCATCATTTTGTGTGAATTTGGCCATTACAATGTCCTCCATCACTTTTTCATTTGTTTTTATCCAGTCTGGTGACCGCCATACTTTTTTTCCTAGTGCTTTGATGGTATATGGGTTTTCAGTTGCTTCAATTAGCCGCATGACATCGAATTTATTGTGGTATTTAGCCATTACTGAGCAGTAGTACTGTTCAGCCGAGTTGTAGATTTTGCCATCTTTTCCCTTTATTTTGCATTTGAAAAGGTTGCTGTAGGGGGCGTTGTGACCCTGGAAGGAAATACCCCAGCTGTGTTCTCTTGTCGCCGCAGTCTCCGGGTTTATTCCTTCAACCTTTATGTTCTCAAATTCTGTCGGTTTGTATATTATTCCTTCTATTTCAAAGTTTTTTCCTCTCATTCTGGCTGTGGTTTTGTCATTCTTTTCCCTGGCCAGTGTGTACATTTGCTGTACCGTCTTTTCGTCTAACATCTCCTTTTCGGTCCTGTCTGGCCTGAGTGTGACATTGTTCAGTTTTTGCTTGTTTCTGAACAGTTCTCTTTTTTGACTTTCCTTTTCTAGGTGGATTTTTATCCCTCTCGGCCTGGGCTCATTTGCGTTGGGGTTTTCCTCATGATTTCCTCATGATTTTCCTTGGTCGATTCTCCGGATTCGTCGTTTTGTTTGTTTGGTCCTTCATTTGTTGTTCTTTTCCTGTTCTTTTTTCCAAGTCTGTAGGCTTTTTTTACTACTGTCCAATCGAAAGAGCATTCAGCTTTTTTTAGTAGGTTTGAGATCGTGCTTTCCATGGACTCACCTTCTTTTTCGGGGATGCCCTGTACGATTATGTTTAGTTTTTTGTTTTCCACTGCTGTTTGCTGTAGTGTTTCCACTGCTGTTTGTGGTAGAGTATTTTTTCCATTTGTTGTTGTGTTGCCACATCTTTTGGGTTCATCTTTCTTGTTTTGTGCTTCGTCACTTCTGTTTTTGTAGTTTGCCTTGTACCAAGCACATTCCAGTGTTAGACTGTTGTATGCTGTCTGTAGTTTGTCAAGTTCTTTTTTGAGGCTTTGGATCGTGTCCTTGGGTATTACAACATTTATTTCAGCATTCTCCGTGCTCGCATTTTCCGCGTCTGACCTGGTGTCATTTTCCGGTTTCGATTCGTGTGGTTTTGTCTTAGCCTGGTTTATTTCATCTATTATCCAGTCTTTGATTATCTTTGTGATGTTTTCTCCTAGAATTGCAGTTATGACTTTTCCTTCAAAGTCATTTCCATCTTGGGGGTTTGTCATTTTGTCAGTTTTAATATTAGCGGTTTTAGAGTTATTAATACATTAGTAATCACACCTACACATACATCAATAGTAAAAGTAAAGTATATGAGTGTTAATATATGATAAGTGAGTGGTACTTAGCCTGCGAGAGATGATACAAAATGTAGCATTGCACACGTGCGTTCAATCCGCCGGATAAGTTTATTTTATTTTTTTTGTTATTTTTTTTTAAATTTTTCAAATTTTGTTTGGTCCAACACGTTTTTTGTTCGGATTTCCTCCTTATTATCCTAGTAATGCATCATTTCTGTTGGCGCAGGGCCGTGAAATCTACACAGTTAGTACTTAGCTGCGAGAGCTGAATACGACGTGTAGGATCGCACACGTGCGTATCCACAGTCACTATAGTGTCAGTGTCACATCCGTGTGAAACGTCCAAGTTACGAGCCGTGTTTACACGGGAGAGTTAAATCGCCTCATATAAATCGCCTTGCCTAGTTCGCCTCACATTTGCCGTGTAAACAGGACTCTGGGGCGGATTAGGGCTGATTCGCTTCATATGATTCACTTTTTGTAATCCACCTTGCGAGGTGGTTTATTTGAAGCGATTCAGCTTGTTCCCGGGCGGCGATAGTATAACATAGTAGTGCCTGCCGGGAACAGGGGGAGCAGTAACTAATCGCTGGTGCCCGGCAGTGTTAGGGCCCGATTACGCCGAAATCTAGTGAATGCGATCATATTTAACAGAATTAAATCATCAAATAATGAAATTTAATTAAATTAACCATAAATTCCAAGCGATATTAACGTAGCAGCTACATCGGCGTCGATTCGACGAGTGTAAAGTAAACAAATAGCAGTGCTCGCCGGCTACAGGCAGAACTAAGGCTGCTTGTTCCCGGTCGCCGACAGACTTTCAAACTCGCTCGTGTAAACGCGCCACTAATTCGCTTCATATAAATCGCATTGTCTAATTCGCTTCAAAATTCCCCGTGTAAACACGGCTTCACTACCGTAGTGCAGTTTCCTTCTTATTATCCTAGTAATGTATTTTGTTGTCAGTGTTAGTTCTCTATATGGGCTGTCACCATTTTTTAACAGTCAGGCAAACCTGTTGTATTTAGTGTTGGTGAGTGATAATAGGGGATTTTATCAGTTCACTCAATTTACAGCGGCTTTAGAGTTCTTAATACATTAGTAATCACACCTACACATACATCATTAGTAAAAGTAAAGTATATGACTGTTAATCTATCATAAATTAGTGGTACTTAGCTGTGAGAGATGGTACGAAGTGTAGCATCGCACACGTGCATTCAGTCCGCCCGATAAGTTGATTTTTTTCCGACACGCTTTTTGTTCAGATTTCCTCCTTATTATCCTAGTAATGCATCATTTGCATCATTTCTGTTGGTTTTAGTGCTTAGGGCTACGCCTTTATGCACTTTCCTGGTAATTAGCACTGTGTTTTCATTATTAATCCACACTATTTATACGGAGCCTCCTACACGGCGTGTGTCATCGGCGTCATCCGAATGTCATTAGTTGTGTAGTGTCAGTTGGTGCCAACTTTTAGTTCATGGGGAATCGGTTTACGAATAATTTGTTTATCAGAGCAGAGTGATTTATAGTCGTTGCCCGCGAGGAAGTACCAAGAACCGACGGTGGTGGCGCCACCGTCGGCCGATAGGGCCGCAGCTTACGGACAAACTGCTGGGTGGTCCTTGATTGGACAATAAGCAATGCTATAAGCGAGTATAATAATAAATAATAATCAACCTCATGCCGAAGATTTATACCCGTGTTTATTTGTTTTTGAACTGTTATATTTTGTATATATTTTGTATATTTAATATCACCTTCCTTTTATGGGAATCATAAGTTTGAAATAATCTTGGAATCAAGCCTCAGTAGTTGTTGGCTTTTTTTCCTCAAAGTAGGCCAGTTGTAATATTAGTGAATCTTCCTCGGTTAGGCCTATTCAGACTAAGGTTTATAATAATATGAATAAGTGTAGTTTATAACATGTAAGTAGTTTTTAGACGGTTAATTTGGAGATATTTGAAGTGAAAACATGCCAAATTTAATTTTCTTGTGCACAGTGAATATAGTTGTTCATAAGTATTTTTATGTGTGGAAAATATGTCTATTCTGCTGAACAAGTCTTTTGTCAGTGCCAAAGCACTGGTATTCCAGCCATTTTTCAATTCAGGGTTATTTACACAAAAAGGTATATAGAATAAGGTATACAATAACTGTTTAATACACAATTTGCAGCGTATAACTCAATGAAATTCTGTAACCCAAAAGTTCCATAGCAATATGGCAACAGTAGTGTCATATAACTAGATCAATATTAGTCAGATCAATGTGAGTATTTACATGGTATTTAGAACATAAGCAGAAGTTATCTTCTGTATTCATTTGGGAAAGTTGTAGTAAGTTTTAATGCAGAGTCTGTTAAGTTGGAGTTAGGCAAGCTGTATATAAATGTCAGTTTGTTAGAAATATTTTAATGTTTCTGTAGTGTGATTAGTTATGTGAGTTTATGAATTATGCTGTTGGAGCGGGGTTGTTAGTAATACATTGGACCAGCTGTGACCAGTGAAGCAGTGGGACCAATCCCAGTGCATTTTGGTCTTAAATTTTACATTTGCATTTGGACTGTCTCTGTTCACCAATTTGCGGGCATTGCATGATATCACAGAAACACCAAACTGCAATAAATGTTCAATGAGTCTGTGAAAATGTAGGAGTAAATTTAAATGTCTTTAAAAAAATAGTTTTCTGTTGTTGAAAATTTGGTGTTTTCATAGGATTGTGCAACTTTAAGGATATATATTTGTTATCTTGATAGCTTTGTATATATATATTTATATTCCTCTCCTTTGTAGATATAAAGTGTCCTGCTCCATATATATTGAATGGTGGATATAGCGATGGGTTTGAACAACTGTCAGATGATACCAGTGAAGAAGCCTATGCTACAGATAATATGTCAGCAGAGGAATGTTCAGGTGGAAATTGTACATGTGGAAATTGTATAGGTGGAAACTGTACAGGTGGAAATTGTACAGGTGGAAATTGTACAGCTAGAAATTGTACAGATGGAAAGTGTACAGCAAGAAATTGTACAGATCGAAATTGTACAGCAAGAAATTGTACAGAAGTAAATTGTACAGCTAGAAATTGTACAGATGGAAATTATACAGCAAGAAATTGTACAGCAAGAAAGTGTACAGCTAGAAATTGTACAAATGGAAATTGTACAGCTAGAAATTGTACAGCAAGGAAGTGTACAGCTAGAAATTGTACAGATGGAAATTGTACAGCTAGAAATTGTACAGATGGAAATTTTACAGCTACATATTGTACAGCAAGAAATTGTACAGCTAGAAATTGTACAGCAAGAAATTGTACAGATGGAAACTGTACAGTTGGAAATTGCACAGTTGGAAATTGTACAGTTGGAAATTGCACAGTTGGAAATTGTACAGTTGGAAATTGTACAGCAAGAAATTGTACAGAAGTAAATTGTACAGAAGTAAATTGTACACCCGCCGATATGGAGATGTTTCCTTACACCACAACCCTCGTAGTAACTTGTAAACATGGCTTCTATCTTCTGGAACATTCTCTCATTATTTGCAATGAAAATGGAACCTGGAACACCCCAAACTGCATTGGTACATACACTATGTAGCTATAAACAGAAAACAGGTTTCATTTGGAAAATCATAACCGTGGCACATGTTGGTCTATGTGCAGTAACTCAAGTGTTTTTTTGTATTTGTTTTGTTGTTTATTCACAAAATATATCCCTTTACAAAGCTAAAGTGGTACTAGTGGCACTGATGCTGTATTTGTATTCATTCTCAAATAAATTACATTCATTTTCAATGCATTGTAGTACAATTTAGAGCCTTTTTATCCTTTTATGATTTAATTTCCCCTGCTTAATCACCTAATCTACAACCAACAAAAAAGAAAAGAAATTGACTTCATATTGAAAAAAACACCTTTTCCCTTCCATATTAGCCATTGCATGTCTTCAGGCAAAAATCTACACATCCCATTTTTGCCCATCTATGAAACATGTAAGTCAACAAAGTCAATAAACGGTCATATTGTCACTATCTTCAGCTGTTGACTGTGGAGAACCTCCCGTCATAGAGAACATGTTAGTTGCCTTCAGCAGCACCAGCTATAGAAGTAGCGCTACCTACAGGTGTCACGTGGGGTACTTCACACCTGACACACTGACCACCACTTGTAAGGTCAAGGCGAATAATCTCCACATGGGGGCGTGGTCTACAGTCTCCGCATGTCAAGGTCAGTTCACTTCTCTGTAAAGCTCTCTCAAGTCAAAACCAAGTTTTTGTTGTTGTTTATTTTGGGGTGATGATGTATTTATGCTGCCCATAACGGTTAAGTCTAATGACTTGTCTTCGCCGTTAGACAGTAATAGTCTCATGGTTGCCCTTGTTTTATTACTTTCAGTTGTTGTGTAGCTATCTGCTGTATGCATTCTTTCTCTGGTTGTAGGCATTCTTCCACATCGTGAGAATGCTAGGGTCCATACTGGAAAATCTTGACAAATCTTAAAACTTGATTTGCTCTATTTCAAGGTCTTGAAAAGCCTTGTATCTAACCTATTTTGGGTAATTAGCCTTCAAAGCCTTGAATTCCATTAAACCATCTCCATTGATCTAAATTAGTCTGAAATCGCCATTTGGAATGGCAATTTCGGAGTAAATCTAAAGGAAAATAGTCTTGAATTCTATTTGAATCAAAAACAGCCTTGAAAAGCCCTGAAATAGCCTTGAATTCCATGTCTTCACATGTGTAGTGTGGATCATGCACAACAATCTGATATGAATTATTTTGATTATCCCCACCCCCCCTCCCAGCATGCGTTATTTGTTCTTTATACAGTTATTGACTGCGGGACACCCCCTGACCCTGCCAATGGCGATGTGGTTTACTCGATGACCACACCAAACAGCACGGCTGTGGTTAGCTGCAAGCCAGGATTCTTGTTAGCGGACGGAACTGCTTCAACGATTGCAACTTGTACCGTCAACAGTTCTGCGCCATCTGGTGGCAACTGGGTAGGCCTCCCTTCCACCTGCATAGGTAAGGCTATAATAATAATAATACAATATTTATTTCCACATGATCAATGTACACACAAGTTGATATTTATATCAGTAATTTTTTCACATGAAAAAGGTGAAAGCAAAAGTACAATACTTATGAGGTGCTTTCCCCATTTAAAAATAACACAGATACATTGCTTACACCATAGAAATAATAAATAGAAAAATAAAAGCTAAAAGCATATCAATATTACTCTCAATACTGCAAACCACATCTCAATATTTATGTACTAGACTACTATGTGTTTTCCCTCTGATAAAGCTTAAATATTTTCTTTTTATACATTCGTTGAAACATATAGATGTTTTTTGAACATTTGATAATAAAAATAACATATTTAGTCCGCTGGTTTTGAATTTTTATCATTTTCTGAGATAAATATATTAGGTTGATCATCTATGATCTACATTGAAGTAACTTCTATTTCAAATGGAAAACTTTTGAGATATTTGAAATGCAAGCGTAGAAAATTCATTTTGGCAAGCACACCAAAACTCTGGCACCATATGGTTTTGTAGCAACAGGTTCTATTGACTAGGCTTGGTGTTCCATTCTGTGTGGTGACAAATGATCAGTGCACCAGTATCTAAGTTAGATATGTAGAATCAAATCTAGATCACTGTTTTGGTTTTGAAAATCCAGGGCAGGGCAGGGCAGGGCATGGCAGGGCAGGGCAGGGCAGGGCTGCTAAACAACTAGATAAAACATTCACCCCTACGTACAGTAGGGGTGAAGGACAACCTAGTCTAAATACAGGCGAAAATAGCTTTAGTATGGAACAGGAAGTGGAATTCCTGGTTCCACTATTTAATGACTACTTATATTGGCAAAGAGTTGGTGAAATATGAGAGAATGCGAAAAGAGAAAATGGCGACCACAGAATGCTGTCAATTTCACTTTTAAAGTTGATTAAACTACATGTTTTATTATATTGTTCAACTCAAAGGTAGCAGGTAAATGTGAAGATGTATATGAAGAATATATTTTGCTTCTTAAATTAAGAATGTTTGTGCTGATTTCATTTACCCAGCCATTCGCCAATTTTTCTAATGGGTTGTTTTTCACCGCTACTGCAAGTATGGGGTGAATCTTTTATCTACTAAACAACCTGGTGGATAAAGTGTCGGAAGGCTGGGCTATCGAAATAACCACATGGATTTGCAATCTAATGTGGTAAATATATTCTCCAAATACTTATCTAAGACAAGGAGTAGTGGAATCAGAAAGATCACTAATATGTCCGTGATAGAAATATCCCCTGCTTAATCAATGAATGAAAAAACCCAAAACACCCCGCAAAACACATTTTATTATCTTATCTAGACTTACAGAAAAATGTTACTTATCAAACTTTAACACTGTATCTTTTAAGCTGAATAAAAACATTTTAAGATCATAGAATTAAAGTGTACATAAAACAAAAACCATAAGGTTGTCAAAGGTATTGAGAAAGTTAATTTTGTGTATGATCTCTAGGAAAGCTGTTAATTTGGTGTAGGAAATAAGTGGTTGCATAGAGAAAGCATTTTCATTGCCTTCTCTTTATAGAAATTACACTCATGCTACATACTAAATATACTAAATAAACTCCCATTGTATGCATATCCCACTTTATGGAATGCATGGTACCCTGTCATTGAGGCGAATGTCTCACCGTTATGTTTTAAACGCAGGATAAAATGTATACTATTGTCGTGGGGGTGATAAAAATGGGAAATATTGCGCCTAGAGTGGGACTCGAACCCACATCTCTTTGAATTCCGGGCCAGTGTGCTAACCATTACATCACCTAGGCTCCCTGATATCACCATACTACCCACACCTACCTGTCTATGTGGTTACTTGCCTGAGAGGTCAGTGCAGACCACTACACTCGTCCCCCTGGAATTGTAAGTCCTTTAATGCTTACAATTACATACATACAGGCAATGCACCAACACATACATACCCAGGGTAGGTTCAACAACCATACAGCATGTAGCTTGTACAGGATCCTTGTCATGGCACCAGTGTCATGGGGGTGATGAAAATGGGAATTATTGCGCCTAGAGTGGGGCTCGAACCCACATCTCTTTGCATTCCGGGCCAGTGTGCTAACCATTACACCACCTAGGCTCCCTGATATCACCACACTACCCACGCCTACCTGTCTATGTGGTTACTTGCCTGAGAGGTCAGTGCACACTACTACGGTATTGAGTCAATATGCAGATACAGTTAACTGTAACAACAAATTATGCAATGATTGTTACCCCAGGCCATATAGAACTAATATTTGAACCACAGAATTTGTCTATTGATGAACAGGTCCTGATCTCATCATATCTTTTTTGTGTGTTTGTTTCCTTAACTTTAAATAACCTACAGATTGCTCTAAATGTTTCGAGCAGTCTGTAGGTATGATTTTGTTTCCTTATTTCGTTTTATGGATTATCTTGTTTATAAGGGGCAGTGGCAAGGCAACCATTAATGGTTACACTGTTCCTGCAATTTCTATTGTTAACAGAATAGTATATGTTTGTGGAGTAATGTATAGAAATTGTGAATAAAAAATGTCTAATGTCTACTACATTTATACAGATCCTACATCTCACACTGAAGCTCATCCATCAGCATCCAATGCAACTTCACCGGGTCCAGATGAATTTCACACAAGTGAAACCGACACTTCAACTGCTGCTCCAACTTTAGGTGAACATACTCTTGCCGTCATACTATATACTATTTTCTAGAGATAAAAGTACTCATATCCTATTAGAAATGTGATAATAACTTAAATTAAATCATTCAGATATATATATTTTTTTATATTTTTGTAACTAAATGTATTTTATTCAGCGAATAATGTCTTTTGTCAGCGCCAGAGCACTGGTCTTCCAGCCGTTCAGTACAATTTGTTGGTACATAAATAACAATATCATTTTAAATAGTAAATTTACATGGAGTCCTTGTAAATGTGGCTTGAATGTATATAATAGAATTTGAGAGGTGAAGCTTTATCATAGGGGGGGGGCCTACTTATAATCAATAATTCAAAATATAACAAATACTTTTAAAAGAATTTAAAAAAAAACCGGTACCAAAAGATATTAAAGTTGCATAGTCGGATAAACATAAGATTTTCCAAAGCAAAACACTTATCTAGATTTAATAGAACCTGTTACTGCTGAATCCTATCGAGTCAGAGTTTTGGCAAGCATGCCAATATTAATTTGGCATGTTTACATTTAAAATATCTCCTAAATTAGTAATTTTGAAGCAAAGTTACTTCAAACTAAAAGGAAGTTAGATTATAATAATCAATCTAATATATTTATCTCATAAAATGACAGAAACTCAAAACCATACAATAATAATAATATATTTATTTCCACATGATCAATGTACACACAAGTTGATATTTATATCAGTAATTTTTTCACATGAAAAGGGAGAAAGCAGAAGTACAATACTTATGAGGTGCCTTCCCCATTTAAAAATATCACAGATACATTGCTTATACCATAGAAATAATAAATAGAAAAATAAAAGTTAAAAGCATATCAACATTACCCTCAATACTGTAAATTACATCTCAATATTTATGTACTAGACTACTATGTGCTTTCCCTCTGATAAAGCTTAAATATTTTCTTTTTATACATTCGTTGAAACATATAGATGTTTTTTGAACATTTGATATTATCGTCAAGTGAATTCCATATTTTTATGCCATATATAGATATACGTTGAGACTTTAAAGTTGTTCTTGCAAATACTTGTCTTTGGTTGTTATTCTGCCTTGTATCATGGCTACTATCTCAACTTATTTTTAATAAAGACCGTCGATTTTATGGCAGTAGCCCTTTGTTTGCATTGTAAATTATCATACTAGATTTGATCTTAATCAAGTCTATTAATTTTAATACATGAAGATCAAAGAACAGCTTAGTGTGCTCTCGATAGCCAACGTTGCAAACAATTCTCACCGCTTTCTTCTGTAGCAAATAAATACACTTCATATTTGTTTTATATTCATTTCCCCATACTTCACAACAATATGATACATAAGGCAGAAATAATGAATAATACAATATTAAGCATGCCTTTTTGCTTAGTACATATTTTGCCTTGTGCATAATTGCAATAGTTTTGGACAATTTAGATTTAATCATACTAATATGCTTTTTCCAATTAAGTTCATGATCTATTAGCGCCCCTAGAAATTTACTGACATAAACCATTTCGATATCAGTATCATTTATACGTACAGTAACATTAGATTGTTTTTTATAATTACTAAACAGCATTAAATTAGCTTTTGGTACATTAAGTGATAACTTGTTTGTTGCAAACCATAGGTTCAATTTAATAAGTTCTTTGCTTTTATCGTTGCCAAGTTGAACTGGGTCATTTCCTGACCTAAAGATAGTAGTGTCATCAGCAATTAGAATGAATTTAAGAAACGATGACACATTACAAATATCATTTATATATAAAATGAATAACTTAGGTCCCAGAATTGAGCCCTGAGAGACTCCACATACCACATTTGCAACTTTAAATAATTATTTGCTATTTTTCAGATGTTATTGGTGGGGCCAAATTTTCCTGTGACTACCCAGAATCCATTTCACATTCTCTTTTGGATGTCTCCTGTCCTCACGCGGGCTGTAATGTTGCATATACCTGCAAACCAGGATACGGTCACCCAGATAACTCGGTAACCCGGTCCCTTCAGTGTAGCACACACTTTGACTGGATTGCAGGCGCGATATCTTGCACTGTGAAAGAATGTCAAACGCCCCCTGTCTTCCCCAATGCTACAATTGTAAACTTGAAAGGACTGCCTAAATATGTGGGTGGACAGGCTGTCTATCAGTGCATCTCTGGTTTGCTATCTCACAATGGGCAGCCACAGTTTGACATGGTATGTGATAAATCATTGAGGTGGATATCTCGTTATCATCACTACAACAGCTTTGGATGTGCTGGTAAGTACACACATATATGCTGTATAAGCAATTATACGAATATAATTATCCATAAACCAATCACCTATAGTCCTCAGTTCATACCAACTGACACTACACAACTAATGAAACTCATCTACTCAAGCGACTGGTCAGGCCTTCAGCCTCACCTGGTGCTGCCACCTGGCTTCTTCCTCCTTGTCTGGCTCTGTCTAACGCCTGTGCCACTTGCTCCATAATTGATTATATTCATATAAATGCAGGGTTTCCAACATTGGAAAATGAAGATCTTAAGGGATGTTATATTGGGGGATCTGGGGGTATGACCCCAGAAAAATGGTAACGTCTTAGATGCTCTGTGGTGTATTTTGGACGCAATAATCCATAAGATTGATATAATATTACTCAATGAAAATCCGGGAAATCGTGTACGGTGATGATGGGGACATAAAATATTGTACACCTTATAGTAAAACTGTAAGGGTTGGCAACCCTGTAAATGTGGACATTTCGCTACTTGTTCATTACTTGATATTCATTATCGTACTATATTATTACTGCGTGTTGGACCACACGTCTTCCGAGGAAAGAAGGCTTGAGGATAGAAAAGAGATAGGTTGAACACAAAAAGTGTGAACAATTTGGCAACTATTGCTCATCTGGTTAGAAGCATGAATAATAAATAAGTAATTATTTGAAAAAGGGTTAGAATCAAAACACTTGGAGCCCTAGGTGTGGGCCTAGGGCTTTTGTAGGTTTTCTTTGTTGTTGTTTAAGCATCGTAGCAACATCTAAGGTCATATCAGGTCGGGTTCTGACTTGTGACAGTGCCCACTCATGGCGACTTTATAGTGCTGCCCCACTGGGAGACTATGCCGCCAACACCATGGTTTGATATCCCACTCAGTCACATTATCCTGACACTGAGCCAACCGATCCTTCCCCTATCCTATTAATGCCGAGCACCTGGCTAGGAAGTGACAAGTGTACATTTTTAAGTCATTGGTTTGACTCGACCAGGGTTCGAACCCATGAACACATGGGTTCGGATCCCCCGATCTCCCAAAGCAGGAGACGGGCGCTCAACTCATTCGGCCATCCCGTCTGGTCTGTTGCAGGAGGATCAGACCCCCAGAGTAGTGGTGATAGTGTGTGTGATATATGCGTAATAGACATCCAGATACGTGGGTAATATATGTTAATGAGATGCATGATGTTCTAGACAGTGAGTGAGACAAAGGAGTATGTAAATGAGATGACGTCATGGAAAGTAGCCGGCGGTTCAGTGAGCCCTGCACGGGAATAAACCATTCAGTATCCAGAAGTCAAAGTGTTCAGACGTTGTACTTTCACATGGTGTCAGATGTGGGGTTTCACAGTGTGCACATGTGTTCTTTTCCAATAACAGAATAAAAAAAAGAAGATAAAACTATCATATTTTTTCCAGTGGAAAATTGTGCTTCATTCCCATACATCACCAAAGGAGTTGTGAAGAACTACACCACAAGCAGCCGCAAACCTGTCGATGTTTGGTGTGAAAGCGGCTTCCATTTCACTGATGGGACCAAGCAAAAAATGTTCTCCTGTGTGAATGGAGACTGGCAGTTGCATGGCAACCATGAGTGCTACAGTATGTATATATATAATATAAAATATTATTTTAATAACTTGATGTCTAATAATGCTTTGCTGGCATCACGCACCCAATCTAATCTTATCAATGTCCAGAACCGTATTCCTATTGTTGGGTATAGATATCGTAATGCTACAATAAAAAAAAGCTTGTTTTATGTAACAACATCTCTAGAACACATTGATTTTCATATCATCAGCTATTCAATGTCAAACATATGGTCATTCTGGCATATTCTTTGGAGAAAACCCGCTGCTGCCACATAGGCTACTCTTTCCGATAAACAGCAAGGAGTCTTTTATATATACTTTCCCACAGACAGGACAGCACATACCACAGCCTTTGATGAACCAGTTGTGGATCACTGGTTGGAACAGAAAATAGCCCAAATTGAAAATGGGTCCACTGAGCAGGACCGATAGTATGACAGACACCTTCACAGGGGAACATGCTACCATCTGAGCTATGTCCCGCTCCCCCTAATGCCACACATACTTAAATCATTTTAATGCGAAGAGTTGTTAATTTATGTCCATGGTGAGGCATGCCCATGATGCAATGTGGTGTAAACAGTCCTTCAGTACTTCGGACATAATATATTCCTCCAGAACATTTAGGGAAGCTATAATTGTATCGGAATTTGTGACCTTATCAAGATGACATGTTTCAGTTGATGTCTGTCCAGCACTGATGGCTCCCATTAGAGGTGGATTGAGCACAGAGCTATCTGTATATGGCACTGTAGTTGATGTCTCCTGCAAAGCAGGGTTTTGGTTTCCATCACACACACTCTCTGTTAAACTGGAATGTCTTTCCGGTGGATTCTGGAATGATACTGTGTCGTTTCCTGACTGTCAAGGTAGTGCCTCCTTATATTTCTAGAATAAAATATCATCAAAGAAAAATAGATCTGAGTATGACGTTGGTAGGTAGTAACTGGCCAAGCCAAATATCGGATAGTATAATCCAACTTTTAATATAGTGGTAGATCAAGACGGAACCCCATTACCACCCAATGACACGCCTACCCTTTACTATGTCTGTTTTGTGATATGTGGTCCACTGGGTGACAGCACACTCGTCTGCAAACTGTTGACAGGGATAGGCTGAAACAAACTATCAGCTATTGCCACAGAAGGTTATATAGAACCCGGCTGTATTGTCAGAGGTCATTTGCCTCTGAAAAATTACCACGACGATCCACATAAAAAAAAAACGCCCAGAAAACATCCCTTTGTGTCTCCATTTGGATTTAGAGAGTGGGCGAGGGAGGGGAGAGATTGCAGTCTGATAGGATATATGTAGTTGTCATGCTTTGGTCTGAAAGAATTCGGCGAAAACATATTAAGCATAATAAAGCAAAAGATCCCACACTAAAGACTTGCAGGATGTATTTACCTATTACAATGCCAAGTGAAAATGACCCCATTATATAATCAAACAGAAGTACAATGTCAATCCCCTGGAGCTGTTGAGAGGGCAACACAAACTGGAATGGGGCCGTACTCGATCAATTCCACAGTGACTTACAAATGTGAAGGAGAACTTCGCACACATGACGGATACAATGTCAAAGTCATCACATGCACATCATCCGGATTCTGGTCTGATATCAATATTGACTGTAAAGGTACAGCTCTTTTTTTCTCATTATTAACTCATCTAAATTGATGTTTATCTCACAGCCATTAATATAACAAAATCATCATCAACAGCTAGACTCTGAGCCGCAGAACAAACTAGTTGGTTACTACTTACCGTGGCCCGTCCTGATATGACCTTAGATGTTGCCATGATGTAAAACTCCAACAACCAACTAACTTACTGTGGGCTTCCATAATCTTTATTTGGGAAACATTTCCTCTAAGTAGGTCACATATTATGTCCGTGCTGATGTTTATAGTCCTTCTCTACAACAACCTAACATGGCTGAGATTGGAATTTATTTGAGTAACACCATGTGGTTTGTGGACATGGGGTGTCTATTCAAAATCATCAATGGATTATTGTAATGGCAACTGGCTATCAAACAATGGTTCTAATAGTTCTGACTATTTCAGTTGAAATTATATATAAATAAAGTTATGTACATTAAGCAACATTTTATATCACATCACATAGCTATTTTTGTATACTGCATATTCATAAAGACTGTTAATTCTAGAGAGATTGAGCACATATTTTACCAACCTATAGTGTATGGACCCTTCATATATCCTCGGTTTGGCCTTTAAATAATATATAATTATAAAAAGTGTTTCTCACCTTCCAGAAGGTCGATGTCCACCTGTTCCATCTATTACTAATGCAATTCCAAATGACATCTCAGCTCAAAATGGAAGTGTGATTGGCTATAGGTGTACAATGGGTAAGATGTGGCCTGACCGGAGTAAGGTTCAGTTTGCAAGTTGTCAAGATGGAGTTTGGAACGATGGCAATTACTCCAAATGCATTGGTTAGTGAGGATAATTGTTCTACTAAAACTTTGTATTAATTAAATAAAGTTAGCAAATTCCGCAATGCAAATTCAATTAGAAAATAGAAATAAATAAATCATTGAAGTCAAATGACAGAGTGAAATACAAAAATCATTTCTATCTATAATAATCTATGTCTGCTAATTAACTTCATGTAAAAGCTTTTTTCTTTTATGCAGAAACTCAATGCACAAGTGTCCCCGTTCTTGAAGATGCTGATGGTAATGATACAATGACTGACTATAATGTAGTGGTAGAATACCAATGTATGACTGGGTATCAACAGAAGGAACCCTCACAACCGCTTACTAAATGTACAACCCATGGAACATGGTCAGATATTGACTTCGCATGTGATCGTATGTATACCTAAGATTCTGACTAATTTCCATTGATGATTCAGCTTTTATTGAAAATTTGTATTTCTACTAGCAGGATTGGCAACTCTACCAGTAGAAGTTCAAACTTTGATTTGTACTGGTAGAAATCAAAATTTTAATCTCTACTGATAGGACCTCTACCATAACATAAACATATATATATGGGAAAAATTTGGAAATATATAATTCCAGTTTACTTTCCTCTAAATTGAACGCAATAACTCTGACTTTTTATTATTGCAATTAAAGCAGATTCCCCTCATTTAAATAACATATTTATTTAGACTAATTTCACCAAAGAACTATAAGTTTCAGAATTTTAATGGAATTGACATGTTATGTGATGCTAGCTCTAAGTCTATATTTGAAGTTGAGTATAATGCAGTGGATACCTGTCTGTAATCTATGAGTAATGCCATATACACCATCAATTTCCCGTCCTCACACTATCTTGATCCTATTATAGCTGTGAGATGTCCACAACCACCACTAGTCCTAAACTCAATGAGCACAGTCAACATGAGTCAGCGGTACGGTGATGTCATTATTTACACATGCTTCATTGGCTACTGGTTCATCCGAGATGTCACAGTACTAGAGACTACATGCAATCAGAATGGATTGTGGTGGCCCTCTGTCCGCTCATGTAGTGGTAAGAAATTAAATGAATATCTGAAGATCATAATACATGGTGCTGATTTTATTTTTAAAAGTCATAAATAAATAACAGTTTAAATTTGTGTTATAAATCCAGTTAGTGACAAACATAGCTCTGTTGATATGCATAATGCAAGTTGCAAATAATTTTACAGAAGCAAGTTGTATAATAGAACAAATGAAGGGTTAATGCGGAAAAACTGACAAACCCATTTCAGTTGTTTTCTGTCAAATGTAATTTAGTGTTGTGCTTTTCCAATAACGTCTATCAATTTCATGTGGAGATGTGGCAGCTTCTGTCCCACAAAGACTTTTGATTATCGGATTGGTAGCAGCTTCAGCTCAAACATGGTAATCTGAGTTTCATTTAGGCTCGAATGGCGTTTGTCTGTTTTTGTTCCTGAACCCTTCAAATCTTGTCTACAATTTGTTTGTCATAATTGCTATACCTGACAATGCACAGAAAGAATTGATGTCCAGAAATGTCAACATTAGCTAAGTTAAATGAGGTAAACTATCTTGAATGCCTTACAGCGATTACATGTGAACCAGTATGGAACTACAACCAGGCCATGATTGTTCAGAATGCGTCTACCAGGATCGGGTCCACAGTAAATGCCACCTGTAGTGACGAATACTTACTACCCAACGGAGACCTCTCGGTGGAAACCCACTGCATGGAAGATGGACAGTGGTCTCCTTTGCTAGAGCAGTGTGAGCGTGAGTATATCCATTTACTCATCACTCATCTATTAGCGGAGCAAAATATTCAAAAAGAGTCTTTGATATTTGATTATTTAATTAATAAATTCCCATCACTATATTTATCTAAGAAGCTTTGGATATAAAAAGGAAGGTAAGGTTATGCCAAATACAACAAAAATTGGCGATCATCCCCGCCCATTCCTGAAAAATCGCCGGCTCCTGATTACATTTTGTTTTAACTGTTAAAAATGCATCGAGCTAGCAGTAATTAAACTTTTGTAAACACAAAATTGAAACTTTTTGAACTGTATGATATAACAAATGTTGAAATGAGAATACAGTATTCATTGTTTGACTGAAAACATTGTGATGTGTACACGAATGACATGTAATCCTTTTATCCAATATTTAAACAAAAATACTGAGAAAAAAAACTCCCCCAAAACCCACCCACGTGACCCTGATTTGTGTGATCAAAAGGACAGTCACCAACTTTAAAAAAAGATTTGGTCTTATTACTGAACGAGTAATATATTATTCTATAATGTTCTCTTTGCAGAGATTCGAGCTGAACCAGTACCCGTTGAAGCAGAATCTGCAACAACTATTGGTACGATCGCGACTGCGTGCTCCGTTGCTATGATACTGAGTGTGATGGCGTTAGATATCCTGACTTTTCACAGAAACCTAGCCTTTCTTCAGCGCAATCTGAACCTGCAATAACTTGTATATGGGATAAGTGAAGAGAACAGTTCAAGACTTAAGTCTGACAGCGAGCTAATGTTCAGCTCAATACTGCGCATGTCACAACCAGGTCAGGAATGAACACCGCCACCAGACAGGATGGCCAAATGAGTTGAGCGTCCGTCTCCAGTTTTGGTAGATCGTCAGGTTCAAACCCATGGTCGAGTCAAACTGATGACTTATAAATTGATACTTGCCGCTTCCTAGCCAGGCGCTCGACATTATTAGGATAGGACAAAGACTGGGTAGCTAGGTATCAGGATAATGTGAGTGACTGGGATATCGGGTCATGGTGCTGGCGGACTGGTCTCCCAGTGGGGCGGCACTATAAAGTCACCATGAGTGTGCACTGTCACAAGTCAGTTGGGCTACCCGTCCTGATATTACCTTAGATGTTGCCAGGACGTAAAACTCCAACACCCAACCAATGAGCGCCGCGGGGACCGGGTGGGCCGTGACCTCGTTTTCAAATTAACTATGTTAGCAGGCCAACATACGTAATTTCTACAGCATCAAAACTAATATAGTAGGCCTATATCTTGATTAAAACACTAAAAAAAAACATGGGTAGATGGTACTACAGATGTTAACTATGTACACAAATATTATCAAAAAACTAAAATTGGAAACTCCCCGATTTTACACCGAACAAGTTTACAGAAATTATTAATAAAGTAAATCAATCTATATGGATTAGGCCTATGACCACTACTGCACCGCAGTGAAAAAAACTGCATGCACTTAACCGTTATGAGCAGAATAAACAAATGACCACTAACAAAAAAGGGACAAATAAGTGAATAGGACAATTGAAACTACAACAAACTGTCAAAACACAGAAGAAATGGACGTCAATTATTGTAGCCGAACTACTCATCATACAGTGGTTCCAGATTCTGCCGATAGGTGTCACTAGCTTAACTGGTGGGGTGTTCAAATATTTATGTGAAGTGTTTGTTTGTTATTGTTTTACGTCCTAGCAACATATATGGTCAGATCAGGACGGAGGTGTTCGTGACGAGAGCGGCGGTGAAACCCAGAAGAAAAATACAATATAGTTGTCTTTGTTTTATATATATATTACAAGGATAAGAGTTTGATTCCTGCTGCAATATCAATATTTGAATATAATCAAGCCTTTTATGGAGATATTCTTTATGGAGATATAGCCTGTGAAATCATAGGCAGTCGGGGAAACGACCCGACTAAAGTGGTTCCAAATTTTGCCGATAGATGTCACTAGCTTAACTGGCGTGGTCTATTGCAGTGTGATGTGAAGAGAAGAGCTTTATGTGTCTCGTTTGATCTCTGTCTGTATGTAAATAAATATATATATATTTATATATGGAATGTATAACGAATTATCCGAGTATAATTTGTTTGTTTGTTTAACGATCCCCCAGCACAAAATGTAGACATCGACTATTGGGGGCATATACAAGTATAAAGGCATGGAATGGAATTATTTGATTATATATATTATTGATCTGATTCTATGTAGGCCTACTGCCTCCTGCGCTACCCTGACTGGTGGCGCCACCACCGGCGCTTGCCGTGAACGCGCCAAACCTCACTCGCGCAGGAGGAAATATATATATATATATATATATATATATATATATATATATATATACATATATATATATACCATATTCTCACGGGTTAACACCGTGTACAATTAAATTGGCAAATCACTGAAGTGGTTGCGGGCATTTACCCAACATGTGGGCATTTAAGGAGTAGGCGTTTACAAAATATTGGCCAAGTGGGTGGTGGGTGTTAACCCACACATGGGCAAAACCAGTGAGAATACGGTATATTGTAGCACGGTCGCTGAACAATATGTTGATCAGAGGCTATATCAAAGATCTTGTCTTCTCAAGCTTGTTGGGTCATAATTTGCATTTATTAAAATGAAACTATCTGTATGAAACGCTATTAAATGTGATGACAAAAACCATTGTTCTTAATTGGAATTTTCTTAGCAATCAATCATATAATGCAAACCCTAATTATGGTATTAATAAATAGAATTGAGTTTCGGCTGGCTCCGAATTCGGACAACTTATTTCTCCTGATTCTGTAAATTAGCTAATTTGAATTAAATTTCTTATGATTTTGGTATTGTTTTGTTAAAGTTGCATCGTCCGATGGTTTTGAATTTCTGTATTTTTTTCTGAGATAAATCACTAGTAGTTAATCCAGCGATCTCGACGTGCTCCTAATGGTGCAGTCACACTACGACGCTTATCCCGGCGACCCGTCAGCGTTGAAAATAAAATCTTACGCGTCGAGAAACGTCCAACTTTTCGGCGGTTTGTGGACAAAGTTTGGCATCAGCGCGGCGCGTTATTCACGCGCGGCCAACGGGTGTCGACGCGTGAGGAAAAAAAAAAAAAAAAGTTTGGCGCGACGTCGATATCTAACCTTAAATGTTGCTAGGGCGTAAAACAAAAACGCCCCAGTTTGCCGCAACGTGTGAGCAACGACCCTCCCGCGCGCACGCCGTCTTCCTGGCGTTCCCATAACGTTATTCCGGCGCGTCCAACGCATCGCGACGCGCGCCTAACGTCCTTACCCATATATTTGCGCGCGCTGCCGGTCATTGTTTTTTTTTTTACACGCTTAAAACCTTGGGCGACCGGCAACGTGCGCCGACGTTGTCCGCCGACCATCAACGTCAAGGATAGTGTACCGACGTGTACCGACGAGCGCATAACGCGCCCCCAGCGTGTCTCGATATTTCACCCATTTTCGCCCAAAAACACCACACGTCGCCAGGTCGCCGGCGAGAAGCGTCATGGTGTGACTCCACCATAACGTCGCCGTATGTTGGCACCCGCGCATTGTCACGCGTTGTCTGTCGGTCGTCGAAACTTTTGCGCAAGCACAAAACTTTGGCGATCGCCTGACGCGCGCCGCCGACCGTCGCCGTAGATCAACGAATACCAATGCGGGCCTAACGCACGCGTAACGCTTCCTGACGTATCCCGACGTTGAGCCAAAAAATCACATACGTCGACGTGCATTGGCAAGAAGCGTCGTAATGTGACAGCACCATAAAGTCTTTTTGGCTAAGGTTAAGAATAATCACACTGGTGAGAATGACTATAGAATATCCTTTTGAGACCTAAAAATAATGGTACATTTAGGATGATTATATGTTTTACTGGGCTAATTAAATCAAATAAATATGAACATTTGTTTATATGGTTAATGTGAACACAGCTGTAGATTTAATGTATCAAGGAGTATTGGATAGCAAGTGCTGATCTTACTATAAATATTATTTGCATATTATTAGTAAAATAATTTATATACTTTCAAAACTTTATATGGAAGGATAATATTATGGAATATCAGCCTTTGCCTAATTGAAGGACACAGAACAACAGTACCAGTACAGTGTGGAAGTTTATTTATTTATGTTTAGCTTGTAAAAATATACGGATTTTCGGTTTAGATTTATATATTGGCTGAGAGCATGATTAGTCTTGGGCGAAAGAATAGGTAAAGGATTATGTAATATAATGAGCAGGGATGTTCCACTTTATTATGACATGACATGGGCAATGGAAATATATGTGCATGCATGGTGCCTAGAGATTCATGAAGAGATGTGGTATATCAGAAGAAGTTTAAGGTTGAAGAAATGTTCCTCGATGTATTCATAAAGAATACAATTGGAGAAAAAGGACATTTTAGTATATATATATATTTGTAACTGTTTGCAACTATCTGTCACCAGGGTACCGAATGGCCCAGCACACCAGCCTAATCAACATATGCATGAGGCACTGCCTGCAGCTGGGATGAGTCACCACCACCCCGACGGGGTGGTGCCACCCTCCCAGGCTGTGGGGGGTGTTTTGATTGGCGGGCTGTGGGACGGCCAGTCGCCCTCTCCTCCCCAAGCCTTTGTTCACACTAGCAGCATAAGATTAATTATTAATGAAAAACTGACCGATGCTCCAGTCACACTGGACATTGGCACTCTTCTCCTGCCTCTCGAATGAGACAGACCTGTTCGTGAGCAGGACCCCAGACACTCTGTCTGATGCTAGCAAAATTCAGCTATTCTAATTGAGAGTGTGTAACAACCCTGGGCCTTTGGTTCCATGGGCTGTAGGCACTGATTTTGGAGATTAACTATAGAGATCCATGAGTTGCTGTGTGGACAGAACAGGAGGGGTGAGGGGGATAGGTCACTGATAGGTGAGCAGGAGTTGTTGCCAATAAAGCACAACATCCTCACTGTCTATCCTTGTCTTGTCTTCCTTTCTTCCTTAGTATGGTTAAGGTGTTAGTAATCTGGGTTCGAATGATAGCATCACAGGTGATATGAAGGGGAGAGTCTGTTGATATCATCTGGTGTCCAAAACGTGGCCGGGCATCCAGAAATATCACAAGCTGGTATTCTGTTCAGAGTTCAATATACCGTACATTGTTGGAAGGGAAGGTAAATGGCAGCAGAGGGAGAGGGAGACCAAGAACACCAGGGTTTACAAATATTTCACAGTGGACAGGCTTGAATTATTCACAGTCTATCAGAACAGCACAACATCGGGACAAGTGGAGAACCATTGCATCCAACCCTCGACTAGAGGATGGAACTATTGATTGATTGGTATTCTGTTAATGACATCATGTTCAGGGCCCACTCAGTTAGTGAAGTGTCTTATTTGTCGCTCAAGAGCCGGGATGCTTAACCCGCTACACACATTGGTTTCCTGTAGGGTGGGTGGAGAAACTTGCTTAACCTGCTACACACACTGGTTTCCTGTAGGGTTGGTGGGTGGAGAAACTCGCTCAACCCGCTACACACATTGGTTTCCTGTAGGGTTGGTGGGTGGAGAAACTCGCTCAACCCGCTACACACATTGGTTTCCTGGAGGGTGGATGGGTGGAGAAACTCCCTTAACCCACTACACACATTGGTTTCTTCTAGGGTGGGTGGAGAAACTCGCTCAACCCACTACACAAATTGGTTTCCTGGAGGGCAGGTGAATGGGTGGAGAAACTCACTTAACCCACTACACAAATTGGTTTCCTGTAGGGTGGGTGGGTGCAGAAACTCGCTTAACCCGCTGCACACATTGGTTTCCTGTAGGGTGGATGGAGAAACTTGCTTAACCCGATGCACACATTGGTTTCCTGTAGGGTGGATGGATGCAGAAACTCGCTTAACCCGCTACACACATTGGTTTCCTGTAGGGTGGATGGAGAAACTTGCTTAACCCGATGCAGACAGTGGTTTCCTGTAGGGTGGGTGGGTGGAGAAACTTGCTTAACCCGCTACACACATTGGTTTCCTGTAGGGTGGATGGATGCAGAAACTCGCTTAGCCCGCTACAAACATTGGTTTCCTGTAGGGTGAGTGGATGGAGAAACTCAATGAACTGTGACGCATCCTCACACCACCCAGGTTCGGGTGTTTGAGGCAGACTGATCTGCTCAAGTTTAAAGCTGCACAGTCCGATAAAAGCAGCAACTTGTCAAAACCAAGACTATTATATAGATTTGATCCTACATACATAAATTAGATACTGATGTACTTATTAAGCATTTGTTGCCATATAGAAGGGAATCCTGGGTCAATTTACAAGAATCTGTTACTGCTAGAACCTATGGTATTGAGTTTTGGCATGCCTGCCAACATTAAATTGGCATGTTTGCACTTCATCATCATAATGCTGTTGGTCGCAATGCGACAAAGACTGCTTTCATTATTTAACTGTTGCTCTCCATTTACCTCTCTGCTGTGACTGTGAGAGTGATGTCCATGACTTGGTCTTAATGTCTCTCAGCTTCAGGTTTCTCTTGATGGTATCCTTGAACCGGGGACAAGGGCACCCTCTCTTTCTGTAACCAGAAGACAGTTGAGAGTAGAGGATCTGCTTTGGTAGCCTGTCTGATGACATCCTCATGAGGTGTCCAGTCCACCGGAGATTCTTTTTGATCAGAAGATCTTCCATAGAGGGCAGCCCTGTCCGTTCGAGTATTTCCTTATTTGTCACTTTGTCCTTCTAGGTTAGCCTCATGATCGAACGCAGATGTCGCATCATGAAGGAATGCAGCTTTTTCACCTGTCGTCTGTACACTGTCAAGGCCTCGGCTCCATATAGTAGGGTTTGTTGTTTGTTTGTTTGTTGTTGTTTTACGTCCTAGCAACATCTAAGGTCATATCAGGACGGGTACCGACTTGTGACAGTGCGCACTCATGGCATCTTTATAGTGCTGTCCCACTGGGAAACCAGGCCACCAGCACCATGACCTGGTATCCCACTCAGTCACATTATCCTGACACTGAGCACACCAGTCCTTGCCCTATCCTAATAATGCCGAGCGCCTGGCTAGGAAGCAACAAGTATCAATTTTAAAGTCTCGTATAGTAGGGTGGATAGCATGATTGCATGGTAGATCTTGCCTTTGACCAGCATGGATACATGGTGGTTGTTCCAGAGTCTCTGGCGTAGTCGGCCGAAAGACTCGCTAGCCTTGGCCATCCTCCTCTGTATTTCAGCATCAATGTGTCCATCACCTGATATATTGCCTCCGAGGTAGGTGAATTCCGAAACAGAGTTCAGCTTGTTTCCGTCAACCATGATATCCTCCTATCAGGTTCTCTATTAGAATCAAACTGGCCATGCAATATGTAGTCAAGATAAAAACTAATGCATTGAATCCTGCACACAATTGTCTATTCGAGCAACATGACGAATCCAGGTATGAAGCCATGCCGAATTACATCCAGCCACTGAGGCTCCGAATAAAACCTCATTTGGAGGCCTTGGGCATGGATTTGGATGTGTTGGAGGATGCCAAAGTCCCAGAACATCCCCCAGTGGTCATTGAGGAAGCCATCGGTTATCCTCCGACTCACGGAACTGAGGAAGTCTGGGACACATCCACTCGAGTACCAAGGAATGCATGCAGAGATTCAAAGCCAGTTTGCAGACCACCTCTCCATACACACTGATGGTTCGAAAGACCAAAGCTGGGTAGCTGCTGCAGCAGTCTGCCGACAGGAAAAATTTGGCGTATACTTGCCCGATCAGAGCTCGATTTTCACTGCGGAAGCCCAAGCACTCCTTCTCACATTGGATTGTATCAAGGTATCCAACCACACTAACCATGTTATATACAGTGATTCGTTCTCTTGCCTCCTGTCTGTTGCTGGACTGAAGACAAATCACCCTATTCTAGCAATGGTCATTTATAAAATGAACCAACTGGCAATGGATTGGTATGACATCAACCTGTGCTGGGTGCCTGGCCATGCGGGCATACAAGGAAACAAATGAGCTGATCGGGCTGCGAAGAAGGCCATGAACTGTGATCTGAAACCACTCTGATCTGAAACCACTAATACTAAAGTAATAGCCACCCACATAAAATCCAAATGGCAACATGAGTGGGATGAAAACATTAATAAACTTAAAGAAATTGAACCATCTGTGGGAAAACCACCACAGACTCATGCGGGAGGTCAGCGGGACCAAGTGGTCCTTAGCTGCTGCCGTATTGGCCACTCGTGGCTTACACATGCTTTTCTGCTCAAGGGGGAACCTCCCCATGAATGTATTGGGTGTCAGTCCCCGCTGACACTCAAACACATTTGACTAAGTTGCGTTGATTTTTTGGCCCTGCGCCAACAATTCTACACTACAGACAGTATGCATGACATTTTTACTAAAGTAAAACAAGAAAACATTTTAGCCTTTTTGAGGGCAGCTGGACTGTACCACCTCATATAGTTTGCTAAATAAATTCTATCAATTATCAATAAAACTTTTCTTTCTCTATGGGAATTTGTTTCCCTTGACCACAAATATATGATTTAATGAGTGTCTATTGGCACATAATTGATTGTCTGCTTTTACATGTAAAAGCGATGGTTTGAACAAAAAACTAATATTTCTCGCCGTGAATATGGCCTATACTGCCGACACGGCGTAAAGCAACCACCAATCAATCAATCAAAACCTATCAGGTTCTTGTAGAGTTGGGTTGATACAGCACCACCATCTTCTTGATGTTATTCTTCAGGCCAAACTTCTCTGATACATCGGAGAAAGCGTCCACTATTTTCTGGATCTCTTCAGCAGAGTGGGCAACCAGTGCACTGTCATCTGCGAATAGCAGCTCTCTCACCAGTATCCGAGTAGTCTTGGTCTTCGCTCTGAAGTGTGCAACGTTGAATAGGTCAGCGGTCTATCTGGACTGTATACAGACGCCATCCACCATGCCTCAGAAAGCCTCGTCCAGCATTGCTGATAGGATTGCACTTCAAATATCTCAATATTTAGCCATTTAATATCAAAGTTGCTTAGAACTAAAGTAAGGTAGATAATAACCACCAACCTAATACATTTATCTCACAAAATGACAGAAGCCCAAAACCATCGGATTATGCAACTTTAAATGCCCCAACAGTCGGCGTTTTGGTTCAGCGGCTTGCCAATAGGTGGCATGGTGGGGACGAAGGGGGAGTTCCAGCCTTGGTCATAATGCGAAGCATTACGTTTGATGCGAGGAAAGGAAGAGACCCTCCCCCGCCCCGGGCTGTCCCGCTGCGCTGACACCTCACCCGACGCCGCCGCGCGCCGCTCCCTCCCCCGCCCCCCTGTCGCGCAGCATTCGCGCCTCACCCGACGCCCGCTGCTCACCGCCTCTCGCCCTCCCCCGGGCCGGCAGCATTCACACCTCACCTGCTGTCGCCCGTCCCCCTCCCCTTATAAGGCCGCCCGCCGGCCTCCCTCAGGCACTCGCCCTCCTGCCGCCTCCAGCTCTACTCCATTTTTCTTTTGGCATCTCTTCACCTCGGACCGCTGCATCCCCTCGGACCGCTCCAGGATGCCCAGACACGGAAAGGGCACGGGCCGCCACAGCTCCCGGCCGAGCGCACTGGCCATGCCGGGACCCTCCTCGGGGGCGCCGGGAGGCGCCTCACCCTCCTCGGCCCCGGCGTCTCCGTCGGCACCCTCGGACCCCGCCTCGGGCACCGGGATAACGGCGATTCTCCAGGCTCTCCTCCATCCTGAGGCCCGCTTGGACGCCCTCGAATCGACCGCCGACCGCCCCAGCACCGAGGGGACCCCACCGCCCACCCCGAGGCGGCGGACGGCCTACAGCACACCGCCCATCCCAGCACCTCGGGCACACGCCCCCGCGGGGGCGCGCCCTCCCCCGCCGCCTCAAGCACCGCGGAAGGGACCCCGGACGACTGCCGCGGCCACGCCAGCCCCCTCCTCGGGCACGCCGGGACGCGCCTCCCCGAGCTCGGCCCCGGGTCCCTCCCCGGCACCTCGGCACCAGCCCTCGGGCGCCGAGGCTGCCCTCCGACAGATCACAGCCCGTTTGCCTCGGATGGCTTACAGCCCACCGCCCACCCCATCACCTCGGGCACACGTCGCCGGGGGAGCGCACCCCCCCGCCACCTCAAGCACAGCCCCGGGGAGCACAGACCCCGGCCGCCTCGGCGGATTTTTGATCCGCCGCCCCCCCCCACCCCCCCACCCCCACCCCCCCCAGCCGGCCCGGGGGGCCCTCTCCGGCGCCTCACCACCACCTCGATGCCGACAACCTCCTCACCACTACCGACAACCCACCAGAGATCACCGATCGAAGCGACGCCCAGTCAGAGCCGGGGTTCATCACCTCGGGCCTCACGCCTCAGACCACAGCCCAGCCCAGCCTCACGAGGAACCCTCTGCCGATACCACAGCCGCCGACCGTCACGACCACCGACAACCCCCCAGAGATCACCGATCGAAGCGACGCCCAGTCAGAGCCGGGGTTCATCACCTCGGGCCTCACGCCTCAGACCACAGCCCAGCCCAGCCTCACGAGGAACCCTCTGCCGATACCACAGCCGCCGACCGTCACGACCACCGACAACCCCCCAGAGATCACCGATCGAAGCGACGCCCAGTCAGAGCCGGGGTTCATCACCTCGGGCCTCACGCCTCAGACCACAGCCCAGCCCAGCCTCACGAGGAACCCTCTGCCGATACCACAGCCGCCGACCGTCACGACCACCGACAACCCCCCCAGAGATCACCGATCGAAGCGACGCCCAGTCAGAGCCGGGGTTCATCACCTCGGGCCTCACGCCTCAGACCACAGCCCAACCCAGCCTCACGAGGAACCCTCTTCCGATGGCACACCCGCCGACCCCCATGACACCGCCTTCCTCACCCCGCCCAGCCCTGAGGACTTCGCTGCCCTCCTGCTCAAACCTCGCCGGACCTCCTCACCGGATGCCTCCAAGGAGCGGGCCTCCTCTATCTTTCGCCGCCCGCCCCTTGTCGACGCAGGCCCCGGACACTCCCACCCACACATGGAACCCTCACCTCGCACCTCACACCTCAGACGACACAGCCCAGCCTCACGAGGGACCCTCCCCAGACAGCCCAGCCGCCGACCCTCACGACACCGCCTTCACGACCCTCCTCTCACCCAGATCTCCGGCCCCCGCCTCGGGCGCCCCGTGCCCCCGCCTCGGGCGCGCCTCGAGCCCTCTCCTACTCTTTGGTGGAGGGCTCCTCGGCACCCCCTCACTGACCACCCTCAGACACTGACTCTGCTTGAACTTTATCATTACCCTGTACATTTCCCTGCTCCTCATGAGCCCTTATCTCCTCTTGCTCCTTATGAGCCCCCTGTTTATTGCTTGCCTTTGCATTGCTCCTCATGAGCCTCTTATCTCCTCTGTTGTCATTATTTGTATTGCTCCCCTTGAGCTGTTCCTCTGTATACTCTGTTGAGGCGTAAAATAAAACGCCTTATTTCCACCCCCGCCTTGCTTTCTTCCTTTTCGCGCATCAACGCCAGATGGCGCCACTGTCCGAGTCCTTTGTTACGCGGAACGAGCTTCAAACCGACAGTCGTCCGTGCAGCAACTCCACCATTCCAGTTAAAACAATTTCTTTTTGTTTCTTTTTAATAACAAATATTCTGGGGATAATGTAAACAAATACTGGTATTTCTATATTTGCATTAGCACAGTTTCTTTTTATATCTAGCTGCGCAGTTGCAAGAGATTTCAAAAGTGAACCAGTTGTTGGACAAACATGCTGGTGAATTTCCAAATTAATTATGTTTCTCTGTAGCAGCTTTGATAAAAGCTGCATATTCCGATGAAGCATCAAATTTTCAAAATAAAAGTAATTATTTAGAATTGATTCTACATATCTAAAGGCCCAGTCACACTTCACCGGATTGAGGAACCGGCCAGAAACCGGACACTGTCCAGTGAAATACGCCAATGTACGGTTTATATACGGCGTGTCCGTTATCTGTCCGGTGTGTCGGTCAGTATATGTTTCCGGCATGTCTGTGACAATTCGGTACGTGTCCGGTTGATGTTTGGTCC
This sequence comes from Branchipolynoe longqiensis, assembly GCA_030323885.1. NCBI lineage: Eukaryota > Metazoa > Annelida > Polychaeta > Phyllodocida > Polynoidae > Branchipolynoe > Branchipolynoe longqiensis. The sequence continues at coordinate 80,893,558 of CM059197.1, read as the reverse complement.
ATCCGTTTGTAGTCCGGTTATCGTCCAGTTATCATCCGGTTATCGTCCGGTGGCTATCCGTTCATGTCCGTTTCATGGAATAGACAATTCTTTGTCCGGTTTATGTCCGTTGCTCAATACGGTAAGGTATGAGAGCCACCTACCTAACTTAGATACTAGTGCATTTACTAATCATTTATTGGCACATATAAGGAATACTGAGGTGACACTACGGCTTGCGACCACTTGTGATCACTTTGCGACCACTGTACCATAAAAAAACAGCGACCTCCTTGTGACCAAAGCAAAAAGAAAGGTGGGTAAAATAATGGTCAGCGACCAGTCATAAGCACTGAAAATAGTCAGTGACCCCTGGGCGACCATTTTAGTTGCAAGGAGGTTTTGGGTGCAGCATCTGCAACCTCCTTGTGGCCAAAATGTTCGCTGAGGGTTGGCGACAGGTCACCAACCTTCAGGCAACCACTTTGCAACCACCCCTTTTTGGTTGTAGTGTGACTGAGGCCTAAGCACAGCACATTGCGTCAGTTGGATGGTTGAGCAAGTTGACACCCTAAAGTTTACTCAGTTAAGCACACCTGGGCAGCATTCCGCTCATTACAGTCCAGTCAATTTGGCACTAAACATTTGACACTAATTGCAACAGATTTGTTGTCACCGCTATGCATCTCAGTTTTATTCCGTTTGAAACATATCAATTTATGACGATGAATTCATCAGAAATGTTCAGAAATGTTTTTATCATGTTCCTTACCCATGAAAATATAAGTGTAGTGATCTGCACTGACCTCTCAGGCAAGGAGCCGCATAGACAGGTAGGCGTGGGTAGTGTGGTGATATCAGGGAGCCTAGGTGGGTCGGGTCGGGCGGCTTCATGAAGGCGGTGTCGTGAAGGTCGGTGCCGTGTAGGTCGGTGGCTGGGCTGTCTGGGGGGGGGTCTCCCGTGAGGCTGGGCTGAGTCGTCTGAGGTGTGAGGTGCGAGGTGGTGATCCTCGGCTTCGTTCTGGGCGGCGTTTCGATCGGTGTTCGCTGGGGGACCGTCGGTGGGCGTTGCGGAGCTGTCGGGAATGGTCGGGGTGAGGCGCCGGGCTATGCCCCCCGGGCCAGCCGGGGGGAGGCCGGCGGATCAAAAATCCGCCGAGGTGGCGGGGGGTCTGGCGCTCACGGGCTTGCTTGGTGCGGCATGCGGCCTCGCTGTGCAATGTTAGTATGCGCCGGACGTTGGCGCAATACGCACAGACGTGCCGGTGCCTGTTTCCCACCTCGCCGTGAGCCTCTCCGAGGGGTGCCCGATCGCACGAGGTGGGATCGCGGTTCCAAGCGGAGCAGGGGGCCCCGTGAGCGTGCCTATCGTAGGCGGTGCGGGTGTCGACCTGCTGCCGGGGCAGGTGTGCGCCTCGGGCCCCCTCGTCGCCTCGGGGAGCTGGTGTTGCCGGGGTGGTAGGCGTGGTGAGGGAGTCGAGCCTGACCGCGTTGAGGGCGACAGGGTCATGCCAGCCCTGGGGGAGCCTTCCGTCCGCGATCCAGGAAAATATGGTCTCTGAGTACTGGCGGACGGTCGGCCAGGGGTGGATGAGGATGTCCCTCATGACGGTGAGGTGGTGGTGGTGTAGGCCCTGGAGGGAGTGGGCCGGGAAGGAGGGATGGTTAACCAAGGTGAGGAGGGCGAGGCTATACTCGTCCCTGGTCGCCTCCCCGAGTTTTACCGCCTTGCGCCCCGGCCCCCTTTCCACGAGGTCGCAGGGGAAGACGTAGTCAGCGGGAATACCTCGGCGGCGTACGGTGTGTTGCGCCTCGGCGGATGCGAGGATGTCCCGGACTGCGTCGGCCGCGGATGTTGGGGTGTGCTCCGCGGGATCCTGACGGTAGGCGGACCGACGGTGTCGAGCTGGCGTGGACGCGGCTGTACAGCTCGTACTGCGGGTGCAGGCCTCCGGGCTGAGTCGCGTGAGGTGGAGGCGGCGGCCGGCTCCCGGCTGCGGCGTGCGCCCGAGATGCCGGGACGGGCGGCAGGCTGTAGGCGGGCTCCTGCCGCGGCGCTGGTGCAGGCAGGTCCGAGGCTCCTCGGGCGATCCCCGTCTCAACGGCCTGGACGCGGCTGGTGAGGCGGGTGATGGCCTGGATGAGGAGGGCGATCTCGCTGCTGGCGTGGCCCGAGGGTGCTGCGGGCGAGGTGGGGGCCGTAGAGGGGAGGGATCCCCCCGGGGAGCCCGAGGAGGGCCCCGGCGTAGCCATGCCGGAGATCTTGGAGGTTTTCCGGCTCTTTCCCTTTCCGCGCCCGGGCATGATGAATATCGGCAGAGGAGCAGCGATCCGAGGAGGAGTAGAACCGGGCAGGAGAGCCAAAGATAGAAGAAAAGGGGCAGAGAGCTGGAAGGCGGCTGGAGGCTGAGTGCCTGAGGGAGGCCGGCGGGCGGCCTTATAAGGGGGGAAGTGAGCAGAGGCAGGAGGGGGGTGAGTCGCTCAGGGCCGGGGGGAGGTGAGCAGTGGCGGGGGTGAGTCGCTCAGGGGCGGGGGGAAGTGAGCAGTGGCAGGAGGTGGGGTGAGTCGCTCAGGGCCGGGGGAGGGCGAGGGTGAGCAGCGGGCGTCGCGCGAGGCGCGAGTGCTGGGTGAAAGCGGGTAGAGGGGGGGGGGGTGAGTCGCTCTCCCTCCCCTCGCATCAAACGAAATGCTTCGCATTACGACCAATGTTTAGCACACTGGCCCAGAATGCAAAGAGATGTGGGTTCGAGTCCCGCTCTAGGCACAATATTTCCCATTTTCATGACCCCCCACGACACTGGTTGCCATGACCATGATCCTGTACAAGCTACGTGCTGTATAATTGTTGAACCTACCCTGTGTGTGTATATATGTAAGTGCATTGCCTGTATGTATGTAATTGTAAGCATTAAAAGACTTACAATTCCAGGGGGATGAGTGTGGTGGTCTGCACTCACCTCTCAGGCAAGGAGCTGCATAGACAGGTAGGCGTGGGTAGTATGGTAATATCAGGGAGCCTAGGTGGTGTAATGGTTAGCACACCATTACACTGATTTTTCATGATGGCGTCTGCTAATTCACTCATGTGGACAAAGAAGTCAGACATTGGTTATCAAACATTTTATTGGAGTTCATAACCTGTGGTCAGGTCGTCTTTGTGTTTTCTGGGCATTCAGTCTCAATAGCATAACATATTAGTGGAAGCCTAGCTTCAAATGGCAATGATCATCCCAGTAGCATGGTCAATAATCAATAATTGGATAAATGAATAATCAATATAGTCATCAAGTAAGGAATAAGTAACAATATCATAATCAAGTAATAAGGTGTAGCTGACGAGTAACAATAACAATCACGAGCAAATCTGAGCAAGTCATATAATAAGAACCAGGGATCAATGGTAGAGTCAGGTCCAAGCATAAGGTTTGTTTGTTTGTTGTTGTTTTACGTCCTAGCAACATCTAAGGTCATATCAGGACGGGTACCGACTTGTGACAGTGCACACTCATGGCAACTTTATAGTGCTGTCCCACTGGGAAACCAGGCCGCCGGCACCATGACCTGGTATCCCACTCAGTCACATTATCCTGACACTGAGCACACCAGTCCTTGCCCTGTCCTAATAATGCCGAGTGCCTGGCTAGGAAGCGACAAGTATCAATTTTTAAGTCATTGGTTTGACTCGACCAGGGTTCGAACCCACGACCCCACGATCTACCAGCAACCAAGCATAAGGAGAAGTCAGCACTCAACCTGGGGAGGGTGCGTGAACAGATGTTGCTGGCAGCAATGTCAGGCGGAGAGTGGGCGGTAGTACCGATCAGGTAATCAGAGCTGGAACACCCGGCTGCGTTCGTAAGTGCTGGAAGTGTAACGTCTGGCTGCATTCGTAAATTATCTATGTTGACGACCGCCAACATATGTATTGCGTTTTTCACCCCTTTCCACCAATTTTGACGCTCTAGACTTTTGATATGTTTGAAAGGGGATAAAACTGAAATGCATAGTGGTGAGAAAAATTCTGTTGCAATTAGTGTGATATTTGGCCATAAAAGCGACTAGAATGACTGGACTATTAGTAGCATTGAGGCTGTTGATGAGGCTACTCCAGGGGTACACACATGGATAGCAGCACACATAAGCGTGATGAAGACAATGAGTTGAGACCTTCCCTAAAAGATGGATATGAAGGTGTCATGCGCAAAAACCGACAAACGCCATATTGTGCATTTAAATGGTTTAGAATTTTATCCAAATATACAGCATATGTAAGCACTGTAAGATTGTATCTTTCTTTATTAATTCATCATTTAGGGAAATATTAGATGTATTTACAATAATCAAAGTCTACGCATACCATTATTTCAGTGTATTTACAGTTAATACTTTAAGATCTGATTGCCTGATTTCCACATGTATTCGCTACATGAATATTCATTGTATGTTGAAATATTCAAATTTCAGAAATGCCAACAATAATGACGTCAGAACGGATAGAATAGCCACGTCACAGTCGCTCTAAGATGCTGTCAGACTCTAAAATAGGTTAATTAGGTGACAGCAGACAATGAAGTGACAGGTTGAATTACATGAATTGTATGGTATGGGTAGTGTAATATATGCATAAAAGACATCCAGGCACGAGCGGAAAACAAAGGAATATGTCAGAGTTAAAGGGTGCCGGCGGTTCAGGAGGGCCCTGGACGGTGAATAAAGCATTCAGTATCCATAAGCCAAAGTGTTCAGCCATCATACTTTCACATGGTGTCAAATAAGGACAATGCCGCCTGCTAACACGCTAAAGGGCCTCAGGCTGCCAGGTCAGCTCATCCTCTGCAACAACGCACAATCGAACTGGAAAACATGGATCAGAGCATATAACATATATGCCACAGCTGCAGGAGTCGTCACAAAAACAGAACGAGTGCAATGCTGTATCTTCCTTCACATCGCGGTTGAAGAAGCCCAGAAGGTTTTCGCCAACATGACCATCACACTTGACGAGTAGGACAAAATCGGGCCGCTAACGGAAGCCTTTCAAGCGTACTGTACCAGTAAATCGAATTTAATAATAACATGTTACCGTTTCAACTTGCATAATCAAGCTACTGAAAACATGTCTACATATATCACAGCTCTCAGAGACAGAGTGAAAGATTGTGAATATGGGCAGGTTGAAGAATCGCTGTTGCGCTATCGTTTGGTGGCTGGAGTCAAGAACATTACCTTGAGAAACAACATGCTTCAAACAGCCGATCTTTCACTTGAAAAGTGCATTAATATGTGCAAGCTCAGCGAGTTCAATTCTGACCAGTTGGAGGGAAAGAAATCGGACATGGAGGTGAAAGAATTTCTGAACAGATATGCAAATGCGCGTACCGGTGCACCGGTGGTTCGTCCATCTGGGCTGCCATCTTGGAAATCGCTATCTTGGAAGGCTGGAGACAGCACCGGTGCAGGCGAATTCAAGATTCAATGTCAAAACTGTGGTTACGAACACCGGCGTGGAGTATCTCTGGCGAGGGGCAAGATTTGCATTGCCCTCAAGAAGGTCGGGCACTTTGGGAAGGTTTGCAGGAGCAAACTTGGCAGAGTCAATGAGTTGACTGTGGAAGAACCCAACCCTCACGACGCTGAACAAAACCCGGATCTGATGGAAGTCAATGTGCTGTCGACGGATCTGTTTGTCAGTTCCATCGCGCACAGCACCTAACGTGATGCCAAACTCTGGTATGCGACCTTCCGAGTGAACGGTCATCCAGTCAAGTTCAAGCTCGACACAGGATCCGAGGCAAACATTCTTCCGAGGAACAACTTCACCAGGATCGCATTGGTGTGGCTGACGAACACCAGGTGTTCGTTCGTGACATTTTCGGGGCATCACTCCCGACGGCGAGGCTTCGATCGAGATTGACGGCAGAAGCTTTACATTCCAAGTGGTGCGGGACTGCCAGCCCATCTTGGGTAAACAGGCTTGTGTTGTGTTGAACCTGTTGGTGCGTGTTGACGAGGTGAACTCTGGCATGCCGACGAACATTTCTATGATGATGATGTTGTTGAAGTTGTTACTGGAGGAGATGTTGTTGTTGAAGATGGGGATGATGATGAAGATGTTGTTGATGTTGTTGTTGATGATGATCATGCTGCTGTTGTTGATGTAGATGTTGATGTAGATGTTGATGATGGTGTTGCTGTTACTGTTGATGTTACTGTTCATGTTATTGATGATGTTGATGTTGATGATACATGAAAAAAAAGCAAGCTGGTGCTTGAGGAAGAAGAGGAGGATTCAATATGGAAGACACCTCATCTTATTCACGCTTTTAGAAAAAAACCACGAGAAGAGCATCAGAGACGTCATCAGCAAGTTGAAAATGAAACTGCAATGAGAGGATCCACTATTTCCTATCTTCTTCCTCCTAAGAAAAGGGTCTTTCCCTCCAAATCACAGGATGATAAGAAAGAGTCAGTAAAAAAAACAACCAACATCAACAACAGCAATATCAACATCAATAGAGACGGGGAGGGGGAAATTTCAGAGGTTTTCGGAGAATTGGAAAGGGAGTATTTCTCCCTTAAACAAAGGAGGAAAGTAGAATTATTCCTTCCCCTCAAATAAAAGGAGAAATCTCTCATCGCCATCATCAACATTAGCATTATGATCTGATTCCTCTTCTTCTTTGATGCGGAAAAAGGGGGTGAAAGTCAAACTTTCCTTTGAGTGATGAAACACATTTGAAATAGAGATAGTGTGAATGAAACTATGATGATGATTATGATGTTGATGATGATGAGGAAGATGATGATGAAAGTGATGGAAGAAGAGTAGAAGCAGATATCAATGTAACTGAGTGAGCATGAGGCAAAGTACCTAAAGTGAATATGTTTTTGTAAAACATATTACTTGATAAATGATTTTAGAGCTATAACCACTGATTTGATTGTACGAGGAGGTGGTGGTGGAAAAGATGATGAGATGTGGAATCTTCTAACCAAGTACATCACCCCCCCCCTCAAAAGAACTTTCATCAAGAGAGGGAGATTTCACCGATTCTAGCATGTGTAATGCGAATATTGGAGTAAGAGTTGATAATAGTGGTGACAATTCCAGTGATGAAAACACTATTTTATCTATGTTAATGAGAAAAAAGAAAATGTTGGGGAATGATTCTAATGATGTGTATATTTATTTTATCCTTGATTTGCACTGTATTTTCCCCAATGAAAGAAATGTTTCAAAGTGAAATGTTGTGTAAAATGTTGAATAGAAGCCTTGAATATTATTATTATCTTCAACATCATCATCATTAAATGGAGTTTGGTTTCTTTTTTTACTATATTTTCTCCAATGAAAGAAATGATTCAAAGTGAAAAGTTGTGTAAAATGTTGAATAGAAGTCATGAATATTATTATTATTATGTTATTATTATTATTATGTTCAACAGCAACATTATTATTATTAAATGGAGAGAGAGAATATGTTCTCTTGATATATATATACAGCAACATTATTATTATTAAATGAAGAGAGAGAATATGTTCTATTGATATATATATCCCTTACCAAACCCCAAATCATAAGTATAATCAGGTACAACTAATACACCCTGTAATGTTCATGCCTCCCTCCATGTGCACAGGTAAAAGTAAAAGTAATGGAGGTACGCATGACTCTCTATCAAAAGGGGCCATGTGTGCTGTATGCACCAGCACATATGCCCCAAATCCATCAATCACTAAGCTAAAATGAAATCAAAACAAAATCAAAAACTCGCGAAATCAAGCGACTACTATCCTAAAAATATTATTTAAAGTAAATAAAATAAATATGGTAGAAGAAATTGAATACAAACTGGGAAGGGGCACACACTTCACCCACCTAAACTGCCAGAGCACATCCAATAAAATAGACATAATAAAAATGCATCTAAAAAAAGATAATCTAGATGTACTAATGTTATCAGAGACATGGTTCACTGACAAACACCAAAACAACACCCTAAATATAGATGGATATAGGCTTGTACGTAATGCCACACAACACATCAATGCAATGAACCAAACAAAGAAGGGTGGAGGTGTTGCCATTTACTGCAAAGCCACCAAAAACCTAGACACTGAAAGGCTAAAACCAACAAATCTCTGAAATGAGCACATAGAACTACTATGGTGCCTAATCAAAAATGAAAAACAAGCAAATGTAGCCATAGCGAGCCTCTATAGTCTACCGTCAGGTGAAATTGAAGTATTCCTTGAAGAACTAGAAAAGAGCATAAACACTGTAAAAAAATCAACAAATGCAGAAATCTTTGTGCTAGGGGACTTCAATGTGAATTACAGCAGCAATGGAAAAAATTAACTAATGCTGCAAACCACCATTAAAATCTTAGGCCAGCAGCAGCTCATCACTGAAAGCACAAGGCTAAGCAACAATAGCTCAACAATAGACCTAATACTAACCAACTCAAACCATGCCACAAAATGGGGCACTAGAAGCTGGGGTATAAGCGACCACAATCTAGTGTATGTAACCAGGAAAAAGCTCAAAAGTACAAATCACTATGAATACAAAATGGGCAGATACAGTAAATAATCATCTGCACCAAAACATAAACAACATCACACAAAACAGAGATGATGTTGATATCTATTGGGACAACATCATCACAGAAATAAGAAAATCAACTGATGAGAGGTGTCCCATGAAGAAAATAAAAATACAAAAAACCAAGACCCTTGGGTAGACAAAGACCTGCTAATACTCATCACAACCAAAAGTGAACTGGGCGACAAAGCAAAGCTCACAGAAACAGAGACAAACTGGCCTACATATCGCCAGAAATAACTCTCTGAAAGCTGTGAGAACAGCAAAAACAAAATACATAATAAAGCAGGACAAAGACTGGGAAAGCAACACAAACAAATTCAGGAAAATGTAAACCTATTATTCCCAAAAAATAACAAAGAAGAGCATATAAACTTCCAAGATAACAAAGGGGCAATGCTCACAGACAAAGATGCAGCAAACAAACTGAACCCACACTTTGCTACAATAGGGCAAAAGCTGTCAGATTTCTTTTTTAAAAGATGGGAAGACAGATCAGGAACTGTGCAGAACGAAATCCCCACCTGCAAAACAGATATGATAGAAGGAAACAAATTAATAAATGACATAGACACGAATAAACCAAGTGGAATAGATGAAATACCAACCAAAATACTGAAAGAGGCACTCCAAGCCATCCCGGCCACTATAGTAGACCTATTCAACATCTCCTTTGAGCAGGGGCATTTTATCTCAGCCTGGAAAATGGCAACCATCACACCCATTCACAAAAGTGGAGACAAACAAAATATGGAAACTACAGGCCAATATCAATTCTCATTGAAAAAGTGTTACATAGACACATAAATGAACACCTGGAAAAACCGAACAACAGCTAACCTAACAAATGACATACTGGCATTAATGAACCAAAAACAATTAGTTGGAGCAGCCTTCATTGACTTCTACATTTGACACAGTAGACAATAAAATACTACTGGAAAAACTCAAAACCATGGGCATAAAATCCAACACTATGGATTGGATAAAATGCTATCTGAGCAACAGGCAACAGAAAACAAAAATAAACAATACACTATCAGACAACCAACCTGTCACATGTGGTGTACCCCAAGGGTCAGTGTTAGGGCCACTACTCTTTATAATCTATATAAACGATCTTGAAAAATGGTTGCAAACTACATGCCTCCAACTATGTGCAGATGACACAGTCATATATCCAAATGGCACCACAGAAGAGGAGGTAATGACTAAACTAAATAAACTCCTACTAAAACTAGACGAGTGGTGTGAGTCCAACAAAGTAACCATCAACACAAGCAAATCAAATACAGTACTCATCTCTAATAAACAAATGCCAGAAAGAAAACTACACTGTAAGTTAGGAAACCAAACATTAGAAAATGTAGACCATTACAAATACCTAGGCCTTGAGTTGGACAGCCAACTAAACTACAACCTATGTATAAATAAAATTATCCGAGAAGTAAACCACAAACTGTGGCTATTTGCAAACCTAAGAGACTACATAACACAAGAAATGTCAATAAAAATCTTCAAGGGCATGGTGCTCCCCTATTTTGACTATGGAGATGTAAACTACATGGGTGCGAGAGAAGACCTACTAAATAAACTGCAATACTGCAGAACAGAGCCCTAAAAATCTGTCTAAGAGTAGACAAGCTGCACCCCGCCTATGACATACACAAAAGAACCAAAGTGAAATTACTAGAAAATAGGAGAATAATTCCTTTGAAAACATTAGCATATAGCTATAGTCAAAACAATAAACTCCTAACAAAACCACAAAGGGCTACTTGGGCAAATATTGTGTCACTACTAAAGCAGACCAGAAGCCAAATAAAAGCTCATGAGAGAAGGACGCTGGAAATGGCTGCCAAGGTGTGGAATGCCCAAACGGTAAAGGAACGACAAATTCCTGACCTAAACACTTCCAAAAAATATCTGTGCAAAATAAGGCTAGGAAACCCTACTTAGCTGCACTGCAAAGGGGCATGTGATATGTCACCGCCCACCAGCGGGACGCCCAATGGAAGGTAACCATGCCAAAAGTAGCCAGATAACACACCATACAGCTATGTACAAGCCTATGATATGTAAATAGGAGTAGGCTAGTCTAGTAATAAGATGGAACAAAAAAAATACATATATGCCAAGAAAATCAAAATCAAACTAACATAGGATACTAACCATACCAACCAATTATCTATCTGCTACTGAAATGCAGGCAATCAAATACCTTATCAGCAGCTACTGTGTGGGAAGATAACACCAACACTACAACTGGCCAGCATTGAAAACAAGCCTAGGTACCCGGGCTTATATGCTATGGAGAGTATAAATACAGCCTCAATAAAAAAAAAATTCAATATGAAGTTTGTTTATTTGTTTTGTTTTATTTTCTTAAGCAAAGAGAACAATTGTTTATATGAAAATCTTTGCAAGTACATATATATATATATATATATATATATATATATATAGTAGTAGTAGAAGTGGTAGCAGAAATGAATTATTATTATTATTACTAGTAATAGTAAAAGAAGTAGGTAGTAGTAGTTTAAATTCCTCTGACTCTGACTCTTCTTCCTGTTCCTCAGACAAGTTTGATGATAGTCATCAACTGAGTTAACTGAATCTCCATAGGCAGCAGTGAAACTCAAGTGCAGATATCACACTTATGGGATTTGTCGGATAGATCATCACACTTCACCTCAAAGTCTCCATGAGGAAAGCGAAATGAGTGGAGCTGTTCCTTCAGGAACTTGTTTAACTTTTCCAGCTGCACACCATTCAAGTACACCCCCTGCTTGCAGGGTGTTAGCACCCTTCTCTCCACAGGCTTCATCTTTTCTGAACTTGAAACAAACCATTTCTGAAAGTTGATGCAGGAACTGTCGCGTCCAAAGTTAACATGGAAGCCCCCAAAACATTGGTCTGTTTTTGCTGTTTTGAGGGCCCGAATCATGTCATCTATGCTCTCGAGCAAGATGCCGATGGCGTTTTCCTCAAAGTCCATAAAATAGTGATTGCTGCTCGTCAAAAAAAAAGAAGCCTAATAAAAAAAAAAAGCCTAATAGAACAAAAATACAATGCCAAGAGGGCCCAAAAAAACTAACATAGATAAAATGCGCACTAAACGTACCAACATACTATCTATCTGCTACTGAAATGCAGACAATCAAATAACTTATCAGCAGCTACTGTTTGGTAAGACAACACCAACATTACAGCTGGCCAGCATTGAAAACAAGCCTGGGTACCCAGGCTTACATGCTATGGACAGAATAAATACAGCCTCAATAAAAACAAAACCAAAAAAAAACAGAGTTCCACCATCGGGATTAACTGTTTCTGCTGATGGCATTGCAGTCCCCTGGATGTCATACCGCTTGACACCCCTTGCAAAGTCATCTCCATAGGGCGATCTTTGTACCGAGTTTTGCTCCAGCTCCTCTCACACGCTTCACGAAAACTTGGTTCCCCAGCGGCAGGTTGGCAGCATCAAAATGCAAAATATCAGTTCCCAAGGGAGTAACTAAGAATGAAGCGATCTTGTGTCGCTTCTTACTTCCCAGCAACTTATCCTCCTCCTCCTTCTTCTTCTTCAACTAAATTTTTCTAATCTTGAGGGATTCAACTCCATCCTCAAGAATAAGGGGAGAGGGGGAGGGAATGGTAATTGTTAGCTCCCCCTCCCCTTCCTCCTCTTCTTCCATCCCTTCACTATCTGAGGAGAAGTACATATGCGATCTCTTGAGATTGATAGCTCTTGCTGGTTCTGCTGAAATATCTAGTGCTGATGATGCTTCCGATGGTGTCGATTTCAGAATCTATCTCGGGCATTTCAGAATCCCCTTCTGCATGAACATTGTGAAAGGTGTACTGACAAGAGGTGGGTGGAGATCGATATCGTGATTCTTTCTCAATTGTTCAAAATCCTGCAATGCTGTAAGCAGGGGAAGGAGATTTTCAGGTAGAGAACAAAAACTGTTTTCCTTCCAGACAGCAATGAAGTCGTGAATATGATATTCATTCAAAGGAAATCAAAACAAAATCAAAAACTCGCGAAATCAAGCAACTACTATCCTAAAAATATCCCTATACCTTGTTAAATCCTCCATCAATGCATGGTCGGTGTCGCACAAAATACATTGTATAACATCTAATGAAGAATTCATTATTATTATGCATATTAAAGTTAAAATGATATCAGTGTTGTTCGAATCATCGACGTCATCAATCCAGTCAAAAAAAGGTCAAATGAGTTCAACCAAAAAACAGATGTCCATCCTGCAAGCATACTGTAGATCAATAAAAATAAATAAATAAAATAAATAAATAAAATAATCAGATGGGTAGCTGGAGATTGTCTGGAATGGTGACATCATCAATCCAATCAAAAAGGTCAAATGAATTCAACCAAAAACAGATGTCCATCCTGCAAGCGAACGTCAAATGAGTTCAACCAAAAACAAATGCCCATCCTGCAAGGTAGAATGGTGATGTCATCAATCCAGTCAAAAAGGTCAAATGCGTACAACCAAAAACTGATGGCCATCCTACAAGCAGGCAATGGGTCACTTAAGGTCATTGTCCCACCACAGAGGATTCATTTAAGGTCATTGTCCCGCGTTGGTCCTCTGACGTGGGACGATTACGTAAGATGGACCTATATTGGTCCTCTCTATACTACTTCCCACCACGTGCTGCCTGTTTATAACTATAACTAAGCAGGATTTTCAAGGTGCGGTGAGATCCGGCAAAACCTTGCGCGACTTGGAGCACGCCACATCTCGGACACAGCCGCCACATTAGGCTGGGCCACATTAGAGCCACTGGAGAACCTCATCAGGTGGGTAGTCCTTACTGTCCCACCTGCACTCATCGAGTGAACTTTGTAATTACATGGAAACCGCCGACAGGCACCTGGCTTCATACATCACTTAAAATGATCTACTTATTCCCAGATAATTACTTGCCCTCCCAATATGCAATATATATATACCTTATTCTCACGGGTTATTGCCATGGGTGTTTAAATTGGTAAATCACTGAAGTTTGGGTGGTGAGCGTTTACCAAGACATGGGCATTTAAAGCTGCATAGTCCGATGAAAACATCAAATTTTCAAAACCAAAGCAATTTTCTAAATTTGATTCTACATATCTAACTTAGACACTAGTGCGCTTATTAGACATTTGTCACCACATAGAGGGGATTACTGAGGCAATTTAATAGAACTTGTTACTGCAGAAGCCTATGGTGTCAGAGTTTTGGCGTTGTTGCCAAAACTAATTTGAGTTGTTTCCACTTCAAATATCTCAAAAGTTAGCCATGTAAAATATATGTTAATTCAAACTAAAGTAAGATAGATTTTGATGATCAATCTGATATATTTATTTCAGAAAATGATAAAAATTCAAAACCATCGGACTATGCAACTTTAAGGGGTGGGTGTTTACGAAATATTAGCCAAGTGGGGGGGGGTGGGCCTTAACCCACACATGGGAGTTAACCCACGAGAATCCGCTCTGTATGTGATTATAACGTATTATACAAGTATACAGATATGGGAGGGAATATTACTTATTAATATGATTATTGTTATTCTCTTCAAGACAAAACACTGTCCAGTGGTACCATCTGTGGCAGCACTATAAAATCACCATGAGTGCGCACTGTCACAAGTCGGTACCCATCCTGATATGACCTTAGATGTTTCTAGGATGTAAAACAACAACAAACAAACAAACTGACCCATGACGATTACGTAAGATGGACCTATATCAGTCCTCTCTATACTACTTCCCACCATGTGTTGCCTGTTTATAACTATAAGTGGGATTTCCAAGGTGGGCCAAGATCTGGCAAAACCCCGCACAACTTGGAGCGCGCCACAGCTCGGACACAGCCGCCACATTAGGCTGGGCCACATTAGAGCCACTGGAGGACCTCATCAGGTGGGTAGTCCTTACTGTCTCACCTGCACTCATCTAGTGAACTTTGTAATTACCTGGAAACTGCCGACAGGCACTAGGCTTCATACATCACTCAATATGATCTACTTATTATTATTACAAGCCAGAACTCCAGATTTGTTAACCGTTACCAGATAATTACTTACCCTCCCAATATCCAATATATATATAGGCCGTATTCTTGCGAATTCTTGGCCTGGGTGTTTAAATTGGCAAATCACTGAAGTTTGGGGGGTGGGCGTTTACCAAGACATGGGCTTTTAAAGTTGCGTAGTCCGATGAAAACATCAAATTTTCAAAACCAAAGCAATTATCTAAATTTGGTTCTACATAATAGTGGCTACCCACTGGTGCACTTATTAAACATGTGTAACCACATAGAGGGGATTACTGAGGCAATTTAATAGAACTTGTTACTGCAGAAGCCTATGGTGTCAGAGTTTTGGCATGCTTGCCAAAACTAATTTGACTTGTTTTCACTTCAAATATCTCAAAAGTTAGCCATGTAAAATAAATGTTAATTCAAGCTAAAGTAAGATAGATTATGATGATCAATCTTATATATTTATCTCAGAAAATGATAAAAATTCAAAACCATCGGACTATGCAACTTTAAGGGGTGGGTGTTTACGAAATATTAGTCAAGTAGGGGGTGGGCCTTAACCCACACATGGGAGTTAACCCCCGAGAAACCGCTCTGCATGTGATTATAACGCATTATGCAAGTATACAGATATGGAAGGGAATATTACTTATTAATATGATTATTGTTATTCTCTATAAGACGAAACACTGTACCGGTGGTGCCATCTGGGGCATCACTATAAACTCACCATGAGTGCGCACTGTCACAAGTCGGTACCCGTCCTCATATGACCTTAGATATTGCCAGGAGGTAAAACTCCAACAACCAAACAATATTATTACAAGCCGCTACAGTAAGTTCAAAACACTACCCCACAACAACACTACGGTAGTGTTTTCAACCTAGGTTTAAAACTCTACTGTAGTGTTTTTAGCCTAGTTAAAGGTAGGTTCAAAGCACTAATGTGGCCATGCTCAAAACACTATCCTTAAGTTCAAAACACTCCCTTTAAGTTCAAAACACTACTCTCATAGTGCTGGCAGCCTGGTCTCCCAGTGGGGCAGCACTATAAAGTCACCATGACTAGTCACTGTCCCAAGTCAGTACCTGTTCTGAGATGACCATAGATATTACTAGGATGTAAAGCACAACAAACAAACAATCAAACACCGCAGCACAATCAGCGTAGTCTAATGCATAGTACAGTTGCTGCAGCACCATCAGCGTATACTTATATGTGGCGCAGATGCCGCAGTGCTATCAGCGTATACTACTAGTATGTGTGTCCTGATATGACCTTAGATGTTCCCAGGACGTAAAACTCCCAATAACCAAATCAAATAGTATGTGCTTCAAACAGGACAGCATGGTCAGCATACATACTAATGCACCAGTAGGTTACATTTTGCGGCATTACACTTACAGCCCCCACTGCCGTGTTATGATAGTTTTTTAACTTGGGTAGTGTTTTTGACTTATGTAGGGCTAGTGTTTTGAACTAACAGTAGTGTTTTGAACTTAGGTTGAAAACACTATGTAGTCAGGGGCGTAGCTAGACCTTTAACGATGTGTACTCCTAATTTCGGCAAGGGGTTTAGGGGGCCGCTTAAGATTAAGCTGGTGGATTTGACACATTTTAGACTTGAGTTTTCGATACTCCGGACTACTACATGCCTCCTCTCTCTCTCTCTTTATTATTTGTTAATTTTTTTTTTTTTAAACAAAACGATGTGGACGATTTGGCGTATGCGCGTACGCCTAGCTACGCCCCTGGTAGTGTTTTCGATGGGGTAGTGTTTTGAACTTCCTACACCGGTGCTCCAGATTTGTCAACCGTTACAGATTCAGTGCCGAATCGGTAGAGCGCGCACCTCACATGCGGGAGATTGGGAGTTCAGTTCCCGGTCGCGTCAAACCAATGACTTATAAAATTGGTACTTCTTCCTTCCTAGTCTAGCACTCTGCATTAATAGGATATGACAAGGACTGGTTAGTTCAGTGCCAGGATAATGTAACTGAGTGCAATATTGGGTCACGGTGCCGATTTCCGAGTGGGCCAGCACTATAAAGTAACCATGAGAGCGCACTGTCATACGTCGGTGCCCATCCTATATGACCTTAGATGCTGCCAGGAGGTAAAACTTGAACAACCTGCCCTACTGGAAGACTAGAGCCGTGTTTACACGGGCGAGTTAATTCGCGTCATATAAATCGCCTTGCCTAGTTCGCCTCACATTCGCCGTGTAAACGCGCCGCTGAAGCGTATTAGGGCTGATTCGATTCATATGATGCGCTTTTTGTAGATCGCCTAGCGAGGTGGTTTATATGAAGCGATTCCGCTGGTTCCCGGGCGGGGATAGTGTAAAGTAGTAGTGCTTGCCGGCTACAGGGGGAGCAGTAACTAATCGCTGGTGCCCAGCAGTGTGAGGGACCGATTAGGCCGAAATCTATTGAATGCGATCATATTTAACAGAATTACATACTCAAATAATGAAATTTAGTTAAATTAACCCTAAATTACAAGCGATATTAACGTAGCAGCTGCATCGGCGTCGAATCGCCGAGTGTAAAGTAAACAAATAGCAGTGCTCGCCGGCTACAGGCAGAACTAAGGCTGCTGCTGGTTCCCGGCGCCAAAACACTTTCAAACTCGCTTCGTGTAAACGCGCCGCTACTTCGCTTCATATGAATCGCTTTGTCTAATTCGCTTCACAATTGCCCGTGTAAACACGGCTTAGGATGCCGGCTCCGTAAACCCGATATCCCACAGTCACAATATCCCGATACTCAGCAAACCAGTCCTTGCCCTATCCTAATAATGCCAAGCGCCAGACTAGGTAGCCACAACTATAATTGTGATTAAGTCATTGGTTTGATTCGGCTGAGATTCGAACTCCCGATCTTCAGCACGGGAAGCCTGCGCTCTACCGATTCAGCCACCACGTCCGGTTTGAGATGAAATGAAGTACATTCACTTGATTATACTCCTTAAGCCCCAGTCACACATACCCGGATCAGGGGCCGGACGAGCCCCGGACTGCCATCCGGGGTGATCCGTAGCTCGTCCATGGCTCATCCGTGCCGACACCCCCTGATCCGGCCTGATCCGTGGCTCGTCCGGCGCCGTCCGGGCTCAGCCCGGGATGTTTTAAAATGTTTAAAACATCCGGGGCGGTCCGGGGGATTTTGCGATCTGGGCTCAATCCGGCTTGATCCGACCTGATCCGGGGGTGGTCCGGAGGTGGTCCGGGTATTTCAGGGGTGGTCCGGGGTGGACCGGGCCTGTCCGGGGGTGTTGCGGGGTAATTTTGGGCCATGGTTTGACCCGGACCATTCCCGGACTATCCAGGAGTACCCCCGGCCTAGCCACGGACCACTCCCGGACTGCCCCCGTAAGACTGGGGGTGATCCAGGATAGTCCGGGGGTGATCCGGGATAGTCCGGGGGTGGTCCGGGGCAGTTCGGGGGTGGTCCGGCCTCGTCCGGGGCCGGTCCGGCCCAGTCCGGGGGCAGTCCGGGGGTGGTATGGGGCAGTCCGGGGCTCGTCTGGGAAAGTGTGACTACGAGGCAAAAATCAACGAAAAGAGTGATTTTATCCGTGGCGGTCCGGGACAGTCCGGGCCGTTGGTCCATGGGTGGTCCGGCTCCAAATCCGGGGCTCGTCCGGCTATGTGTGACTGGGGCTTTATGTAGATTATGTTGACATGTATGTGTGAGGTACATTTTTGTGGTTTTACTTTGAGTTATACAAGTTGTACTTGTTTGTGCTGCTCTA
This sequence comes from Branchipolynoe longqiensis, assembly GCA_030323885.1. Taxonomy (NCBI): domain Eukaryota; kingdom Metazoa; phylum Annelida; class Polychaeta; order Phyllodocida; family Polynoidae; genus Branchipolynoe; species Branchipolynoe longqiensis. Next base: position 80,875,151 of record CM059197.1, on the reverse strand, counting down.
CTTGTTCCGACTTGTTCCGACTGTATTTTCAGTAATTGACAAACATCCAACACGATACATTCCCCACCCCAGCTATAGGCACATGCAACTAGCCAGGCTCATCTTCGGTGTGTGGGTGAGGGAGCATATAGGCGCATATATATATACATATATCAATTCCCGGTACACCAAAGAAGATAGGAGAGAGAGTAAGTTTGGTTTGTCTTTAATAACTGGCTCAGAGATTAATAGCCTTAACCCAAAAGAAAAGAACAAATTTCCTCCAGAGTGTGACACGAGGGGGCGCCCACCCGGCAATACCCGACAGCTGGGAGGGGGGGGGGCGCTCCACCAATGCGCACAAAGAAATATAGGATGTACACATTACCCTTGCATTTATACTCGCCTAACGCATTATACATCACATATACATATATATATATCAATTATATAAATTCAGAAGAACGTTTCTGAGAAACGTGTTTCTGAGAAGTGTGTTTCTGAGAAAATGTCTATAAATTGTAAACATTTCTTGACTTGGGTATTCCTAGCCAGTAGCGAATTGGGGGCGTAATATAAAGCCTGGAACTCCCATTGCTCATTAGATAGATACCGAGACAACAAATTAAATTAAAATAAAAACCGCCCGCCCTCCCGCCCAACCCTGATTTTTATTTCAAAAGGACGATCACCAACTTTTAATTTTATTTGGCCTAATTGCAAGGGTCATTGTTGATGAATGAGTAGTGTAGTAGTCTGAACTGACCTCTCAGGCAAGGAGCTGCATAGACAGGTAGGCGTGGGTAGTGTGTTGATATCAGGGAGCCTAGGTGGTGTAATGGTTAGCACACTGTCCCGGAGTGCAAAGAGATGTGGATTCGAGTCCCACTCAAGGCGCAATATTCCCCATTTTCATCACCCCCATGACACTGGTTGCCATGACCAGGATCCTGTATAAACCACGTGCTGTATGGTTGTTGAACCTACCCTGTGTATGTATGTGTTAGTGCATTGCCTGTATGTATGTAATTGTAAGCATTAAAAGAATTACAATTCCAGGGGGACGAGTGTAGTGGTCTGCACTGACCTCTCAGGCAAGGAGCCGCATAGACTGGTAGGCATGGGTAGTCTGTTGATATCAGGGAGCCTAGGTGGTGTAATGGTTAGCACACTGTCCCGGAATGCAAAGAGACATGGGTTCGAGTCCCACTCTAGGCGCAATATTCCCCATTTTCTTCATCACCCCCACGACAGTAGTAAAAACAGCATTGTTATCTGCAAATTCATGTCTTCCGAAGAGTCAGTCAATACAATGTTATATAGTTGTGAATGCACATTATCTATCTACAAATGAAGAATGAACCTCAAACAACACACAAACAATCAAATCATCGAACAAGTGGGTCAACAAGCGAACCCTAATATAACGAGATATGGTAGAATAATCAAACCAGTCCATAAACTGGGATATTATTGTCGACTGAGGATTAACCAGGCCTATATCCACATTTTATTAAATAGAGAAAAAAGCATTTGAAGTTTTGCGACATTGTATCTTCCAACACCATGTGTATTTCCTAACTTAGAATTGTTGGGGAAGGTACATGTACAAAAAGCTTTCATATTTTATGTATCTCATCCGAAGGAGAGGCTTTAAATTGAGAGATCTCAGATACCAGAAATGGAGAAAGGCCCTTATGATTTTCAGAATTCAATGATTTAGTAAGTCACAAAATTGTATCTCCTACATAGACCTTTTTGTCTCCGGAATGTCAAAAGTAACTAGTTCTATATCCAACCCAATGTGTTTAAAAAAATGAATAAACAAGACAATATTGATCAAATACAGCTTTAAATGCAAAACAATATCAAAATACAAGAATTACTTCAGTGACAAATTAGGAAAATTAGAAAAATAAACTGTCAGAAAATACAATAATTCTAATTGTAGCAAAATACCACGACACCAGTCTATGATTTTATCAACAGCAGTAACAAACACAGTTATCTGCTCCTCAACATTATTTAAAGTAATACACCACTTTAGCATAATGTTAGATTAAAAGTGTTTCGAGACATCATCCATTTACAATTATCCTCAACAGTAACAAATGAAAACACCCGTTGCAGTGGCCATAACAACATCAATCATTCTAGTATCATCCGTAAAGATTGGGAAAAATACAATAAGCCTCTTTCTAACAAATCTAATACTAATTGCAACCATGTCCCATAGTTATACACGCTCTGGGATTCATGGTCATCAGTAAAGAAATGCAAATAATAACACATAGCTGGACCCCCAGCTGGGCCTCATCAAATGAACTTATTGTCCGACCACCTGTGGTTCATCTAATTACATGGAAATGTTAAATACTTGTAGTGGTTAAAACAGTAACAGAACAAATGATAATAGCTCCTACCTCAAAACACTAAATTTCAACACAGATTAGCCAACTCTAGTTCAACTCAAATACATTTTTCTTTTCTTTTTCTTTTTTTCTTGAAGATTTATACTGCCTGTTATGGATAAGTCTCAATAGACTTGTTTTCACCATTAGACAATTTGTCGATAGAAAGCCCGAGCCTACACTTTGACCGACCCAAGGGATTTTTAACCTCCCATACCACATAGACATGGTATGAGAACAACTGGCAGTTGATAACGCTGTAAGTTATACACAGTGGTGGAAATCCAAATTGGCAGAGGTGGGGACATGTTTAAATCAAAACTGTAATCAACTCACTGCCAACTGATTAACTAGCAAGATGGGACATGTAAGCATTGTCTGCAGTAGGCATTACATTAACATAGCTTCGATATCTGTCTTCTTCACACGTAGAAGATCGATGATGTGTTTTACCATTTTCAGTCCTGGGAACACATCAGCTACATAGTCAGTTGTTGACCGAGTCTGGGTATTCGTCCTCATTAAATCATGCGAATGACAGTCACTTCCTTGAAATCCTCCTGGAAGATAGTCTTGTACCTCATGATGTTAGGCTCGTCCCTCATGTACAGCAAACTTTTTAATTTGGTGTAGTGGACCTCAGAATACTTCCTACATTTGCCAGCAATTGTGTGATACTCCTTGAAATCTTTAGGCTTCATTTGAACCACCCTGCAATTGTTGAAGCTTTTGAGAATTCTCATAAGGCCGACAGGACTGAAGATTTCTGCTGGCCCATGGGCAGTTTCAATTTGACTATGTAAATTGTCCACTTCTTGAATGGAGCTGTCGCCTGGCTGACAGTACTTGTGTTCAATCTCCTTCACATGGGAGTGATTTAGGATGAAGTCTCTGATGGCAGTAGAAAACACACAATTCCTGTTTTGTGGCACACAGGAATAACTCCAGAGGGGTATTTGACTGATTCAGGGATCATTTGTGTGATATTTTGACAATCATATGAAGGAGATTCATCACGGAACTTGCAATATCATTACCACTTCGACCGCTCTGAGCTTAATTCCAAATGGCCTTGTAACATTGTTTGTTGACCAAACAATGTGAAGTTATGTTCCTTCTATAATAGAAGTTCGGAATGTTTGCATAGGGAAGTGCAAATATATTTTCAAGGTCAAAACACACAGCGAATGTATTTCTGCTGGCATGATATCTATCCCTTTCTTCTTTTGTTTCTAGCTTGCCTCTTATGTGTGCATCATACTTGTTATGGATCAGCATTTAAGCTTACATTAGATTGAGAACTGGAGAGCTAAGTGTGGCACTACTTGTTTATTGTTTCCTTTGTTCTGGAACCCCCTTCTGAGTATGGTGGCCCATACTTACAAACACGGCATCCCTCCTTTTCTTAGATTAAAGAACATGTATCAACAATGTTACTATATTACTAAGTACTTAGTTCATCCAGTCCTTGATCAACTAGATTTTCATGTTACTTTAAATGGTTTCTAAATAAGTAGTTTTCTTTATAAGCTTTACTTTGTTACAATAGCTTTCACTTAGTTACAAAATCATTGAATTGTGCTGGCTTCTTCCTTATTCGCTGAGGTCTTGAAATTGGTACCAACACATTTTCACTCTGTACGTGGAGTGATAGTTGTTTCAGTAGGTAACTCTGTACCGATCTCCTGCGTAGAGTCCCCCAAACTGTCTGCTATGCCCTTTTCAGTGTCACACAGATCCATTATTTGTTGTGTCTTCTCGAATGTCTCCGACTCTTCTCTTGTGGATATGTCATGTGGTGGGATGAAATGCTTCACATGGCTAGAGTTACGTGTATACCTGGCCCCTCTTGGTGCTTCAACCATCACACTCCCCCCCCACCCCCCGATTTGCTGACAACAGTATGGGGTGCATGCATAAATGTTGTTGACAATTTATTGCTCCTCTCCTGCTTCAATAGCACCTGATCCCCTACCTCCATGTTCATAGGACCAGCACACCGTCTGTTGTCTGCATAGATCTTTGCTTTCTGATTCTTCTCTGCATCCCGGTCATGAACTTCAAAATCAATGTTACCATCCATGATGCTGGGTATCTTTGTACAAATTTTTCTATTAAAAAGCAATTCCGCTGGGCTGCAACCGGTGGTTGGGTGTCGCAGTGCCCTGTACTGTAGCAGGTATTTCCTTAACTCAGCCTTCCAGTCTTGCCCTTCCGCTTGTGCTATCTTCAAGCGCTTAAGTATTGACAAATTCTGTCTCTCTACTTCGCCATTAGCTTGTGCCCATTTTGGTATGACTCGGTAATGAGAAATTCCGTTTTCCCTGCAGTACACATTAAACTCATCAGATATGAACTGTGGTCCATTGTCTGACTTATACATTTTGGCATTCCATGACGTGTAAATGCCTCATCAAGGTTCTCAAGAACCTTCTCTGTCGAAGTCCATTGAAGAATGGCAACTTCATAGTATCGACTGTAATAATCAACTGTCACTAGGAGTGAATGTCCTGATGGAAGCGGTCCTAGTAAGTCTACAGCGACGTCATTCCAAGGTCCATCTGGCAGTGGTGTTGGTGAAATAGGTTCTGGTGGGTTAACACGAGCAACCACCTGACATCCGTGACAGCCTCGGCAGTAACGTTCTGCTCCCCGATCGATACCTGGCCACCAAACCTTGCACCTGAGGTTTTGCTTTGTGCCCACAATACCAAGATGTCCTTTGTTTGCTAGTGCCAAGGTATGTGTTCTCAGTTTCACGGGCATAGCAATGCGTGTACCCCGCATAACTAATTGTCCATATTTACAGAGTTCTCCAGCCACAGGTGCATATGACTTGCATTTATCAAATTGTCCAATAGCCGTCTGACCTCCCCCAATTCCTCATCGGCTGCTGAAGCTTCTTCAATTTCATGTGTAGTCAAAGCTTCTGGTGTTGCCCGTATAGCTACGAATCGTACATACTCTTCTGCACCATGGTGATAATCAGATGTTATGGGATCTTTACTCAACAACTGTGATAGTGAGTCTGCAATATTTTGCTTCCCTGGTATGTACTTTACTCTGAATCAGTATGGTTGCATTCTCAGCACCCACCGTTCGATCCTTGCACATGATTTAGAGCGTGGCCCATATATGACCTCTAATGGCTTGTGGTCAGTAGTGAGAATTAATTCTATCCCATATACATAGGGGTGAAAGCTCTCACAAGCCCACACCAGTCCTAATGCTTCTTTCTCGGTTTGAGAATACCTCCTTTGACAGTCCGTCATGCTCCGACTTGCATAGCAGATCGGCACCATCTTGCCTCCCTGCCTTTGCAGCAACACAGCTCCAAGACCTAGTGGTCCTGCATGTGTGATGACAGTTGTAGCAGCATCCTTGTCAAAGTATGCCAGTGTCTCAGCTTCGGCCATACTCTGCTTTAGTTTTCTAAATGATGCCTGTTGCTCAGACCCAAAGCAGAATGGTACATCTTTCCTGGTCAGCCTTCTTAACGGTTCTGCGATGGTAGCAAAAGTTCCAGCTGATGATATCCCCATTTCAGATCAAGTTTGCTGAAGACCTTTGAATCATTCATGCTCTGAAGTATTTCATCAACAGTTGGGCTTTGTTTGCTCTGCGCATGTCCAGATATAAGCGAATATCACCATGGGCCTTTGGAACAATGACGAGTGGGTTCAGCCATGTTGTAGGGCCATCCACTGGCTCTATCACACCCATACTTAGCAGTTCTTTGATCTTCTCTTCAACCTTGCCATGTAGGTTGAATGGACCATGACGCAGTGGCTGTGCCACCGGTCTGAAAGGTCTGGATATTGATGTTCAATCGCATCTGATCTAGTGGACACCATAGCAATATCAACTCCAATTTTGAGCACTCCTAGTTTGATAGCTGTATCCTTACTTAGCAAAGGAATGCCTTTTCCATGAATCACAACAAATTCAGCTTCCACTGCATGTTTCCCAACCTTTGCTGTACATTTAAAGCTTCCCATTATTTCAAGTGGATCTTCTGAGACATATGTGAATAACAGCTTCTGCATATCACCTCCCTTCCTAGAGATACAGTTAATATTCTTGATTTTCAGTTTTTCCCATATTGCTGGTTGCACCTGAGTCTACCAGAATATCCAAGTCCACACCACACAGTTTCACGTTGATTGTGGGTGACTTGTTTTCCCTGCTGACAGTAAATGCATAGCATTGGTCGTCTGTGTCCTCTTCTGCATTCATACAACTTTTATTATGTGTCGCTCCTCAGCGATCTGGATACGCTGGGCTTTTGTTGAATGTTGGTTGCCTTTATTTTTGGTTGCGCAAACGTGTGAGAAATGATCTTTTCCTCCACATTTCCGACATGTTTTGCCCCTAGCTGGGCACTCCGGATCTCTCCCAACTTTTCCACATCTATAGCATTCTCCTTTTGTTTTTTTTTACGTCGGTAAAGCATAGTGATAATGTCGTTCAACGAGAGAGGACAACGTAATTACACTCATGGTACGCTCAGAACATGTTCGAATGACATCACAGACGTTAGGCGTATGCTAGAGGGTCGTCAATGACGTCAACTACGTCAGGACACATTAGCGAAATGTTGGAGCGACGTTCGCCACGTGCCACAGACTTGTTCGGCCGACGTTAGAGCAACGTTGACTTAATGCTGGCCACACGTCGACATAACGGAATATAGATCTAACGTCACAGATGCAGCTGTAACGGTCACCTAACGTCGGCCTAATGTCAGCCTAATGTCAGCGTAACGTCATCCCAACATAACGGCTTCATGTCGAGCTACATCGAAAGTTTTGGACATGTTGAAAACCTTGACGCGCACCAACATAACATGACGTAATGTGACGTAGCTCGACGTCAGTCTAACGTCATTCTAACGTCATCCTAACGTAACCCAACGTACCTCAACGTAATGACTAAAAGCGACCTATGCCAGGCTTACTTTGGCTCTTACGTCGTAGTGTGACAGCCCTTTTAAGAAGCCTGCGTGGCCGCCTCCAGTCCTGTCCTTTGTTCAGTCCGTCCTTTGCTGGTTGCTGGTTGCTGGTTGCTGGTTGCTGGCATCCCTCTTTCCTTGGCTCCTGGTTGTTGACCAGTGCCTTCCACCCCATGCCCCCCCTCCCCCATCACCATCCCATCCCCCCCCTCCCTCCTCCCCCACCAGAGCTGGCACTCAAGTAGTGGTGTATTGCTTAAGTCACATTTCATGCTGCCGCCGAAAGGTTTTTAAATGGGCATTTAATGCTTACAATTACATACATACATGCATGCAATGCACTTACATATGGGTCGTTCTCAGAAGTTGTGTACCAAGACTGTGACATCAGTACCACAAAATCAAAATGCTGTCAAAGTCCTATATACAAGCTACCTCAATGTGAATGTCCTCTTGTATCTGAATAATTGAAAATAAACATATTCTGACATTTTTAAGTAGGTCAAATGATGTTCACACCCAGTAAATAGCAGTATAGCATGGAAACCAATCTGACTCCAAAATCAAATATTTTCCACACAAAGCTTGACATTTTTAGGACATTTCACATGCCACTTGCTTTATAAACAGCAGTACTAATCTAATTTGAAACCTCATTGCTGTTTTATTTGTGATGATTAAAGAGAAAAGCAGAAAAATATTAGCAAGTGGAATCAGCAATTTTACACAAATGAAGACATTGTATCTGACCATTTGAAGTGAAATGTGCTGTTGTTCAGAGGTTTTCATTAAGTTTATGACACTTTATTTTCAATGCTGTTGACAATGTCACAAATTAGTGATGTAATTTTCTATTTATTCATCTATATCCATCCCAATAAGATACATAATACACAATATTAACATTTACTTTTGATCTAAAATATCTCACACATTATTGCCCTAAATGATGAAATCTAAATATTGACACTCCAATAATGTGTTTGTTTGAAATTTGCATTTCAAGTAGACTACCTCAAGTGGTACACAGTTTCTGAGAACGACCCATATACATACACAGGGCAGGTTCAATAACCATACAGCATGTAGCTTGTACAGGATCATGGTCACGGAACTAGTTTCACGGGGTGATAAAAATAGGAAATATTGTGCCTAGAGCGGGAATCGAACCAACATCTATTGTATTCCGTGCCGGTGTGCTAACGATTACGCCACCTAGGTTTCCTAGTGTAGGCTCGGGCTTTCTATCGACAAACTGTCTAATGGTAAAAACAAGTCCATTAAGATTTATCAATGATAGGCAGTATAAATATTCAAGAAAAAAAAACACAACAAAACCAAACAAAAAAAAACCATTCCGGGCCAGTGTGCTAACCAGTACACCACCTAGGCTCCCTGATGTCACCGCCCTATTCACGCCCTCCTGTCTGTGTGGCTCGAGATGTCAGTGCAGGTTCCTATCTTGTGATAACTCCAACAAATAAGTGAGGAAAGTAGCAGCTTGCACAACGACTACAGGTGCGTGTTGGGAACAGCGTCGTGTGCGGGTCACTACGCGGTCACGTGACTAGTTTGACCCAAATGGGCATTCCACCTGGAACAAGTGGGGAGTAGTACCCCTGTCACACTATGACGTAACGAGCCAACGTAAGCCGACGTAGGTGACGTTTCGTCATTACGTTGAGGTACGGCAGGTTACATCATGGTTACGTTAGGCAGATGTCGATTTACGTCGAGATACGTCGAGTTACGTCAGCACGCGTCAAGGTTTTGGAAATGTTCAAAACTTTCGACGTACATCAACGTTGGACAACATAAGGATTTTACGTTCGCCATATGTTATGTACGCATTAGGCAAACGTTGAATCACGTTAGACATGCGTTAGTCAAACGCTGCTCACTACGTTGCATTACGTTGCACTACGTTGCATTACATTGCATTACGTTGACCTACTTCAAAGGCAGTGGGAACGTACAGTCTGCGTAGTGACCGCATATGGATAACGTGCGCCTAACATACGTCCAACATACGTTTAGCATTTCGCCACCGTGTCATGACGTATATAACGTGTAGGGACGTAGTTCTGGCGATCGAATAACGTATATAACGTGAGGTGAGCGTAATTACGTTGTCCTCTCTTGTTGAACCACATTATCACTAAATGCTTTACCGACGTTACACTCACGTCAACTACGTGGCATTGACGTACCGAATTTGCATATTACGCCGAGAAGTTTGACGTGTAGAATTTATTTTCACGTTGTCCCTACGCTGGCGCCTTATGTCGTAGTGTGACAGGGCCATAAGACAGTGACACTGACAGGGCATTTTGCACCCCATACCCTGTCACTTTTGTCTTTAGTGATTGTTTGTTTATTCTGCTCACAACGGTTTAGTCATGCATTTGTTTCCGTTGCTGTGCAGTAGTGGTCATAATCCATACGGATTGATTTCCTTTATCAATAATTTCTGTGAACTTGTTTATGGGTAAAATCAGGGAGTTCCCAATTTGTAATTGCTTTTTTGTTTGTTTTCGACTATAGCCGTGTTTACACGGGAGAGTTAAATCGCTTCATATAAATCGCCTTGCCTAGTTCGCCTCACATTCGCCGTGTAAACAGGACTCTGGGGCGGATTAGGGCTGATTCGCTTCATATGATTCACTTTATGTAAGCCACCTTGCCAGGTGGTTTATATGAAGCGATACAGCTTGTTCCCGGGCGGCGATAGTGTAAAGTAGTAGTGCTTGCCGGCTACAGGGGGAGCAGTAACTAATCGCTGGTGCCCAGCAGTGTGAGGGACCGATTAGGCCGAAATCTATTGAATGCGATCATATTTAACAGAATTACATACTCAAATAATGAAATTTAATTAAATTAACCGTAAATTACAAGCGATATTAACGTAGCAGCTGCATCGGCGTCGAATCGCCGAGTGTAAAGTAAACAAATAGCAGTGCTCGCCGGCTACAGGCAGAAGTAAGGCTGCTGGTTCCCGGCACCGAAACACTTTCAAACTCGCTTCGTGTAAACGCGCCGCTACTTCGCTTCATATGAATCGCTTTGTCTAATTCGCTTCACAATTGCCCGTGTAAACACGGCTTATATTGTGTACATAGCCAACATTTGTAATACCTTGTACCCACGTGATTAGTGTTTTAATCTAGATATACTAACTTAGTTTTTGTCACACTTTTGAAGGTTAGGTTTGTGCATAATCTTACGGATTTCAGGCACTCGATTTTCTTTGTCGTTTTTAGCTAATTTTGCTTTAGAAATAGCTCCCATTATTTAAACTGTACATCTTGGTCTGTTGCTCTCACCCCCAGGCTAAAGTTGCACAATCCGCGGGCTTTGTGTTTCTGCCATTTCCTGAGATCAAGTTGGTAGGTTCGTCGTTATAACCTATCTTACCACTGCTTACCTTCGTTTGAATTAACTTTTTTTTTAAATTGTTAACTTTGGAGATATTTCGAATGCAAGCATGTCAAATTAGTTTTTAACAAACGCAAAGACTCACTAAGTTCTATTAAAGAGGCTCAGTATTCCATTTTAAATGGTGACAAATGTTTGCACCAGATTCTAAGGCCGAATAAAAAATATAATTAATAATCGTCCCCGCCCGTGCCTGAAAAAAGTGCCTGCCCCTCAATTTTTTTTTGATTTTCTTGTTCAATTGTAAATGCATCTGGATAGCAGCACTTCAACTGTCATAAGTTTTAGATACCATTACATAACTGTATGATTGTTTTATATGTCGGGAGGCCTCACACATATGTCAAAATTTAAAGATTGATTTCCAAAATTGAAACTTCTCGAGCTGTATGATATAATACACACCGATACATTGTTCATTGTTTGACTGAAAACATTGTGATGTGTACATTAATGACATGTAATCCTTTTATCAGACTAGGGTGGTCCAATTCTTTTGTTTAAATACTGGGGGGGAAATCAAGTAAATAAAAACGGCCCACCCGACACTGATTTGTGTGATCAAAAGGAGATCACCAACTTTTTTTTATTTGGCCTGAGAAGTTAAATATGTAGAGTCGCATCTAGATAATTGTCTTGGTTTTGGCAATTTTATTTTTTCATCGGACTATGCAGCTTTAACCCCCCCCCCCGACCCCCCACCGACCCCCTCCCCCCCAACATCCGTCACAGCCCACGTGTCTGAGTAATGGAGGCTACGTCAGTGTTTGACACTGACAAGTCGTTTAGTTTTGGTCCACATATTATGCATAATATACATCCAACTATCTATCTAGGTCAAGTTTTCGGCTTTAGGGTGGTTGACCTGTAGAATCACTTGCCTGAGAGTGTCATAGCAGCAGAGTTGGTGAACTGTTCTCTGTGGCGGAGTGGTTAGAGTGTCTGACTTTTTTCTAGGTCAGACTCCTAATCTGAGGGTCGGCGGTTCGATTCCCCGTGCCCCCAGCTCTGCCAATTTGGATTTCCACCGCTGTGTATAACTTACAGCGTCTTCAAAGGCTGGTTGCTCTCATACCATGTCTATGTGGTGTGGGAGGTTAAAAATCCCTTGGGTCGGTAAAAGTGTAGGGTCGGGCTTTCTATCGACCAGCAGTGGAGTGGGGAAGACCAGTCGTCTGTGACTGTGATTTCCCCTGCTTGGGACAACTAATGTACCAACAACAAAAAAGAGAGACAGATAAGTGTTCACACTTCCTGTCTACCATTCGCTATATCGCTATAAATCCCGACTGGTCAAGCATTACGTATATCTTAGAGCCAGTGACAGTTGCTACAATCCACCACATCTGAAGAACTGTCTCGATTTCTATTAATTAAGAGTGGTTAACAGGTCCAAGGCCTGTTATAGCTGTATCCTATTGATTGATTGATTGATTGATGTCAATATAGTTATTTGTAGACCCGCTAAGGACAAGGAAGGCAGATTGTGGATAATTCAGTTTATTACCTGAGAATTACCGTACCTGACTGGCATAACCGCCGAATAAGTAACAAACAAAAATTTCTCGGTTGAGTTGAATCGGCGCGCAGGCCGGGTGGCGTATCAGGGAGGTGCCGGGCCGATCGAGCGCCGTGGTTATATACAGCTACTGGTGGCGCCATCTAGTGAGTAGCGGGCGCATAATGCTTAGTTAACCCGGACGGCGAGTGTGGCGCCGCCTAGCGCAAATTGCCCGAACCACCGCGCTGCCCGCGCGTTCGAAACGCCAATAGATAGACCAGTTCATTTATATATTCCGTCAACGCCCGCGGGTGCCTACACCAGTATATACGCATATATGGGTCGTTCTCAGAAGTTGTGTACCAATAGTGTGACATCAGTACCAGAAAATCAAAATGCTGCCAAAGTCCTATAAGCAAGTTTCCTCAATGTGTATGTCCTTTTGCATCTGAATAATTGAAAATAAACATATTCTGGCATTTTTAAGTAGGTCAAATGATGCTCACACCCAATAAATAGCAGTATAGCATGGAAACCAATCTGACTCCAAAATCAAATATTTTCCACACAAAACTTGACATTTTTAGGACATTTCACATGCCACTTGCTTTATAAACAGTAGAAATAATAATTTGAAACCTCATTGCTATGGTTTTGTCTTATTTGTGAATATTAAAGAGAAAAGCAAGAAAATATTAGCAGAGTAACAGATTAGCAGAGTAACAAAGTGGAAACAACAATTTTACACAAATGTTCGGCTCAAATTTCAATGTTTAGGGGCAATTTCAGGATTTATCTTTTACTATAGCATAACTGGGTCCATGCATAGTGTCAAATGGTGAAAATAGTTCCTGTACTGTATCTGTACTCAATGTTTGATACAGAGTTTCATAGTACTTGCAAGTGGAAATGAAATGTTACGATGTTAATGACTCCAGAAAAGGTTAACTATTTCATAATTTAAATTTTTTCTTTTAGAAATATATGTCTTCAACTTAATGAAGACATTGTAAATTACCATTTGAAGTGAAATGAGCTGTTGTTCAGAAGTTTGTGACACTTTATTTTCAATGCTGTTGACAATGTCACAAATTAGTGATGTAATTTTCTATGTATTTAGCTACATCCATCCCAATAAGATACATAATACACAATATTAACATTTACTTTTGATCTAAACTATCTCCCACATTATTTGGCTAACTGATGAAATCTAAATATTGACACTCCAATAAAGGGCTTCTTTGAAATATGCATTTCTAGTAGACTACCTCAAGTGGTACACAGTTTCTGAGAATGACCCATATACCACCTGCAGACCCGCTAAGGACAAGGAAGGCAGATTGTGGATAATACAGTTTATTACCTGAGAATTACCGTACCTGGCTGGCATAACCGCCAATGGCGCGGAGCGCCCCCAGCCAACCTAATAACCTGACAAGGTAGAAGCGACCCTCATGTCCGCTAAAATCCGCTCAGGGAGAGGAGAAGCAATATAAGAAAAAATAGCGTCCGAAGACCAGTCTCCCCTAGCTCTCATCTCCTCCAATGTAGAACCCTGCATAGCAAGAAACATACAACCCCCCCTGCGGAGCAAATGACAGGAGAACAACTCTTTCTGCAACCCTGCGCACTCAGCAAAATACTTAATCGCACAATTTAACGCTCGATATTCTAAAGGCTTGAACCCACCCTTAGGTGAAGGCACTTGAAAAGTTGGCAGAGCATCCAACACAGGGACCTCCTTAAAGTGTCTACGAGTCCAATAGACTGCACATAATTCATGATTCATCACCTTGGCAACAGGAATCAACAACTCACCCTGCCTGAACTGGATAGTTTTAGAACGTTTCACAGTAATTAACATACCCCAACTGAAGAACTTAAAGTCCGTCCTAGATAGGACGGAATCCGATCTTGTCAACTGACTCTTTCTCAATAACCCTCTAAAACCTGTTAGCAAGGCAGCGCGAATTGCAACATGATCCACACTGTTCGTCATAAATGAAAAAATCAACAACAACTGTTTAGGCAATAATGGAGAAGCGCGTCGCACCACGCACCCCAACTGTCGCCTCGCCCCTCCCAAGACCGTTTTAACCAAATGAGAGTCATAATTAATGGGAGGAGAGTCTCTTGCACGAATAAAATAATTCAGAGCTGACAAATAGTTCGTAATAGAGCTAAATTTCGAAGATCTCGTTAACCAGGTGAAGTATAACCCCACTTGCATATCAGGGCATGGCAAGGGAGGCAACAGTCCTTGAAACTCGTCCAAAAACGAGAAATACTTCCTGATTTGGACCGAACGCGTAGCGCGACTGCCCTCAGAATAGTAGCTCGACTGAAGCAGAGACATCTCCCGATGCAATTCTGGCAAAGAGAAGAACAGCTAATCAAAAAACAAATGCTTACAGCATAATAAACCAGCAGAGTCAACTGAACCAATTCGAGTCCTATCACTCTCTCCAGTCCAAAGACTCAACGAGTCGCAAATAACATTCCTTTCACTAGGTAAATAAAGCGAACTAATCTGGAAATGATATTCGCAAGAAATTCAGAATAACTGCCTCACCCAATCCATTATCAGCTTACTCCTACATCTACCCGACGCTAGAGCTGCACGAACAGTCATGTTATCTGTGACGAACACTACCGATTTGTCCCTCCAATGCTCTGCCCATCTCTCAGCGGCCGCCATAAGCGCCCACATCTCACGAACATTAATATGTGCGTCACAGCAAATTTGGCTGGACTGTGCATAATGATGTTGAACTGAGAACTGTAAGTCTTGGGACGCGTCAGAATCAAAAACTCCGACGCACCAGTCATTCCTGTGTAGTGCGCCAAAACCCATGGAGGACGCATCCGTATACACAGACACGCACTCCACCTGACTCCCCAATATGCGTGCGTGGCCATTGAAGCGGTCCACAAACTCTAACCACCACGCTATTTCCTCCTTAAACGCCTGGTTAAGCCTAAATTGATAGTAAGGACACTTCAAGGTCCTAATGGCATCATAGACACGGCTACAGAAAGAGCGACCTCCCTTTACCACTGACGCACAGTGCGCTAATCGCCCACCCACCCTCTCCAAGTCCCGTCTGGTTGCCTTCCATCTCCCCACAAACGAAAGTAGATGGGCTTTCAACTTCAATATTTTATCTGCCGGCAGAAACAACTTCATGCGCACAGCATCAATTTCTATGCCAAGAAACCTGGCGCACTGAGACGGTGATAACAATTTAGGAAAACTTACATAAAAACCTAACTGTCTTAGAACTCTAACAATAATCAACTGTGAACGAACACATGCGTCCCAGGACCGATCCACTACAGCGAAATCGTCCAAGTAATTTATCACGTCTGACGCACCCCGACGACTACAAGCACGCACCACAAAGTCACTAATTCTCGTAAATATATATGGACTGGAGGACAAACCCATGCACATACGGTTATCTAAAAAATAACGAACACCCCCACCAAAATCCCATTGCAATCCCTGTCGATTTCTGTCCCTCGGATGGATCGAGACTGCTCGATACACGTTTTTAATATCCACTACCGAAATGTAGTCCTGTGAACGCATACTATCGACAAGGTCATCGACGCCCAAATAGGAAAATGTCTGACTCACCTCGTCGACGTACGCGTTCACAGACCCACACAACGGATGCGAACAATCTACCACACAGCGTAATCCCTCACCCGTAGATTTTGGAACACAAAAAATATTGTGAATGCAAGCAGGGGGAACAAAAGTTTCAGAAATATAACCATTGCGTAACTCATTAGTCAACTGTTCACCAATAAAGTCATAATGAGCATCTGAATGAACCGCCCTATTAAGTCCAGCGTAATTAACAACACAGTCAAAATTAATTACATTAAAGCCAAAAATATACCTCTCAATATATAACTCCAATCAGCGTCACGCGAACCAAACAAAAACAATTCACAGAACGCGCGACACAGGCTCAACTGTGTAAGGTTCCCTGCGATGTAATGAGTACAGTGACAACCACCTAGAAAACATGCGTTCGTCACATGAAAATCAACAACAAAATCATCATTGCAATCATCAGTGGCGTGAACAATGAAACAGTCCAAGTCCACTGCAACAATTAACCAATCACTCATTAAGTCAGTCCAATTAAGTAAGCAAGCATGCCAATTAATGTCTGCAATGTCACATTGAGCAATGTCTAATGTAATCGGACTAGAGTGCGTGGCACGACCACCCTGAGCCGCACCGTCAACCGGCACGCCATGTCCAATTGGGCAATCAATCAAAGGATCCGCCCCCCCGAGGGTCACGATGAACGTCCATTGAACACCCCCCCCCCCCCCCCCACCACCACCGGTGCGTTCGACCCCCTCACCATATCAATCTTTTCTACATTTGTCGCGCCGCTGGCACTGGAGACACTCCGACGACGACTCAACGAACGGCTTCTCCCTCCTCCCCGCGATACGCTCCCCCGCCTGCCGACCTGCCCTGCCTGCCTCCGCTGTCCCGAGACGCACTCCTGTCCGCACCTCCCAATGACATTAACGACAACTCTCTCTCAATCTCAATAGTCTTTTCCGCTATTGCCGCTTTCCTCTTCTTTTTCTCCAAAGCACGCAACCGTTCAAGCAGCGAACGCTCATCGTCACTAAGCGGATCGTCACTGACGACAGGCAGAACTAACCCCGCTTTAGAAGGTTCAAGCAGCTTTTCACTCTTTAATTTATCTTTCTCCATAATGTCTGCAGTTTGACGCGTGGCATGACGCGTCCGCGCCGGGTGTCGAGTGCACCCGTCGTTAATAGGTGCCAGATGAATATAACCACACGGAGCACAAAAGTCCTTTGGCATATGTCTATGAGACAATGACCGACTATGGACAGCTTATAGAGTGACAGTTACACCAACCAATGTCATGCGTACGGCGACAGGAACAGTTGACAGCTGACAGCAGAGCCGGTGTCATGGTATAAAACCCCGGCCCGATCGCATGCCCCTGCCATGAAGACAGTTGACTAAGCATTTATTTTTGTAAAATAAATTTAAAAACTTTCAGTGGATCGATTAAAAATATCTTAATGCGTGATTGAAGAGGAAGATCTGAAGTATTTAATGTAACCTAAGAGCAATTTATGCTGAAAGTATTAAAAACAGAGATAATAGTGAAAGTTGGGATATTCTGAGTGTCAGTGCAATCTTCATACAGAAAAAGTGAAATATATATGAAACTTACACCACCTAGAAACAAACCCCCTGGAACATATATAGAAAACATACCCAACGAACAGATTATATTAAATTTATACGGTTAGGGTTGTACATTTCTATTAATCTTTAATAGACACTGGCAGTGTGTATTCGTTCTGCAGCCGAGCTGAGCTTGTTTACAACCTCTGCGCATGCGCAGAAGCCACGGCAGGGGCTGCGATCTGGCAGGGGTTTTATACCATGACACCGGTGCAGGTGGAGCCACCAATTTCTCGGTTGAGTTGAATCGGCGCGCAGGCTGGGTGGCGTATCAGGAAGGTGCCAGGCCAATCGAGTGCCATGGTTATATACAGCTACCGGTGGCGCCATCTAGTGAGTAGCGGGTGCATAATGCTTAGTTAACCCGGACGGCGAGTGTGGCGCCGCCTAGCGCAAATCGCCCTGCCGGCGTGTTCGAAACGCCAATAGATAGACCAGTTCATTTATATATTCCGTCAACGCCCAGGGGTGCCTACACCAGTATATATGCATATATACCACCTATAATTACATATGGAAATATGATCACAACCGCCCTCTCTGTTCCGACGAGAACAGGGCCTTTTGCCATCCTGTTTCTGTTGGCCCCATTTCTTGGAACTGTCCTGTTTCCCGAAGTTAGACTTTTTCGATCGAAGGGCACGGGTGTCATAGTGCAAAACGCTGTCACCAGTGTGCGTTTTACTTTTACCGAACGCAGCGAAACCAGTAGTTTCCGCCAGTTTCCTTATGTCTTCATCGTACTCGACGTGTGCGGAGTGTTTGAAGTCATCGTGCTTAGCCCGATTGCACATTTAAACGCTATGACTTGCAGGAGTGATTTATAGTCGAAAACGGTGAGGCCCTTCAGCTCAAAACACCACTTAAAGTTGCATAGTCTGATGAAGGATCAAATTGTCAAAACCAAAACACTTACCTAGATTTGATTCTACATATTTATACTAGTGCAGTTATTAAAGTTGCATAGTCCGATGGTTTTGAGTTTCTGACATTTTCTGAGATAAACATATTAGGTTGTTCCTTATA
This sequence comes from Branchipolynoe longqiensis, assembly GCA_030323885.1. Classification (NCBI taxonomy): domain Eukaryota; kingdom Metazoa; phylum Annelida; class Polychaeta; order Phyllodocida; family Polynoidae; genus Branchipolynoe; species Branchipolynoe longqiensis. The sequence goes on along the minus strand of CM059197.1, from coordinate 80,856,585 downwards.
ATCTACATTACTTTAGTTTGAAGTAAATTTATTTTAAATCGCTAACTTTTGATATATTTGAAATGGAAACATGCTAAATAAATTTGGGCAAGCTTGCCAAAACTCTAACACCATAGGCTTCTGCAGTAAAGGGGCTGTCACATTAGGGTTTTTTGCGGGAGCGTATGGCGGCGTAAGCGCGTTACGTCATATACGTCGGCATACGCCGTATACGCTACTCATACGCTACGCATACGCTACTCATACGCCGCCAGATGCCGCCAGATGGCGGCGTATGTGAAGCGTATGAGGCATACGCCGCCATACGCTTTCATAAATCCGTCCGTCCAAATTTGTTTGTGCATGCTCAAAAAAACTCGACCTATGAGGGCGTATGGCCCATACTGTCAAAAAATGTCACAGGACGCTCCCATACGCTCCTCATATGCTCCTTGTAGGTTCCACATACGCTCAAAACCACCCGAAAGGTCACCAAATGTCATCATAGGCCGGCACGTGCAGGACCTACGTAGGTTTTCAATACGCTCCCGCCATATGCCGTAATGTGACAGGGCCTTACCAGGTTCTATTAATTGACTCAGTATCCCCTTATATGTGACGACAAATGTTTAATAAATGCACCAGCATCTAAGTTAGAATGTAGAATCAAATCTAGATAATTATTTTGGTTTTAAAAATTTTATGTTTTCATCGGTCTATGCAGCTTCAAGCATTTGTTGTCAGATAGAAGGGCATGGGGAGTCAATTTAATAGAACCTGCTAATTACTGCATAAACCTATGGCATCAGAGATTTGGTGTCCTTGTCAAAATTAATTTGGCATGTTGTCACTTCAAATATCTCCAAAGTTAGCCATTTAAACTAAAAGTTACTTCAACCTAAAGTAAAGTAGCATATAATGATCAATTTAATGTATTTATCTCAGAAAATGACAGAAACTCAAAGCCATCGGACTATGCACCTTTAACAGATGCCTCGATCAGCTCATATCCGTTCAACTTTGTTACATCCTTACCACTGACTGTGTAACGTTTAACTTTAAGCGCCCAGTTACTTCGCCTGGTATTACTGCTTTGGCTTCTACTCGCCGATCCTGAAGATGTCCTCCGGTGTCTGCGGCGGTCCTTAGATCGATGCCGCGATCTAGTGAGGCCATATGAGATTATGACGAGTGGCCCTCCCCGGGGCCGCTGGATGGCGCGAAATCGGTTGTTCCCCTTATGGCCCTGTCACACTATGACATAAGGCGTCAGCGTAGGGACACCATGAAAATAAATTAAATACGTCGAACTTCTCGGCGTAATATGCAAATTCGGGACGTCAATGCAGCGTAGTTGACGTGAGCGTAACGTCGGTAAAGCATAGTGATAACATCGTTCAACGAGAGAGGACAACGTAATTATGCTCATGGTACGTTATATATGTTATTCGATCGGCAGAACTACATTACGTTACATTACATACGTCATGACATGGTGGCGAAATGCTAAACGTACGTTGGACGTGTGTTAGGCGTACATTATCCATACGTTGTCATTACGTGGACTGTACGTTCCCACCGCATTTGAAGGAGGTCAACGTAGTGAGCAGCATTTGACTAACTTACGTCATCGACGTTCGCCTAACGCGTACATAACGTATGGCGAACGTAAAATCAACGTTGTCGTATGTCAAAAGTTTTCAACACGTTGAAAACCTCGACGTAGCTCGACGTATCTCGACGTCTGCCGAATGAAACCATGACGTTACCCGACGTACCTCAAGGTAATGACGAAATGTCACCTACGTCGGCTTACGTTGGCTCGTTACGTCGTAGTGTGACAGGTCTATTACGCCCGTTATGGGTCCTGCGCCTTCTCGGCTTAGTGGTTCCATACTCCGCATCGGCGACGTAGACAGTGTTTTCTGCCCCGTCTCACAACTCGTCGTCTCAGCATCTCATCCTTCTTCCTAGCGAGATCTTCCACATGCTCCTGCAAGGCTAGCCTTTCAATGTTAGCTGCGATGGACTTTTCCCTCTCCGCGAGGCTTTGACTCCCGAGGTCGGTCGTGATCTCAAAATCGTCGTCTTCAACTGCTGCTTTTGCCACTTTAGATATTTGTCGGGTAGTATGTGTAATATATGCGTGGAAGATATCTAGGCACGCGGAAAGAACAAAGGAATATGCTAATGATATGACGTAGTAGATGCGTGGGTGCCGGCGGTTCTAGAACCCTAGACGGTGAATAAAGCATTCGTTAACCAGAAGTCAAAGTGTTCAGACGTTGTATTTTTACATGGTGTCAGATAAGGACAATGCCGCCTGCGGACATGCTGCCAGGCCTAAGGCCGGCAGACCAGTTAATACTGAATAACAACGCAAGATCAAACTGGAAAACATGGATCAGAGCATATAACATATATGCCACAGCTGCAGGAGTTGTGAACAAGACAGAAAAGGTACAATGTTGTATTTTTCTGCACGTCACCGTCAAAGAAGCACAGACAGTTTTTGCAAATTTGGCCTTCACGCTCAACGACCAAGACAAGATCGGCCCGCTCACAGAAGTGTTCAAGACATATTGTACAGGGCGTAAAACCAGATCCAGACAATAGTGGACATGCCAGAGCTGCGTGACAAGCAAGACGTGCAGTGGTTCCTGGGCATGGTTGGCTATGTGCACAAGTTCATACCAAACATGTCTGAAATCGCGAAACCACTGCACACGATCCTAAACAAGGATGTCACGTGGCACTGGCAAAATGAACAACAGAGTGCATATGACTAACTTAAAGACAAGTTAAAAACCACTCCTGTCCTGACATACTTTGATGTTAAAATACCCCTTGTCATCCAGGTAGATGCTTGTCAGTCAGGGCTAGGTGATGTTATTATTCAAGACAATAAACCACTCGCACTTGCATCTCGGGCATTGGATTCGGCACAATGTGGATATGCCACAATCGAAAAAGAAATGCTCGCAATCTGTTTCAGCTGTCAAAGATATTTTCGGTAAAGAAATACAAATCCAAACAGATCACAAGCCGTTTGTGGCCATCATGCAGAAACCTATTCACAAATTGTCAGCATGAATGCAGCGGATGCGAATGCGATTGCAAAATTACAACATGAAGTTGTGCCACATTAAGGGGTCCTTAATGTTTTTTGCAGACACGTTGTACAGAGCACACAGTGCGGAAGTAGGTCATGCTGACCTATTTGATGACACACTGAGCATTGCTGTGATTGATGTGCAGTCGTCGAATCTGTTGAGTAGAATAACCAAAGAGTATGAAACTGACGAGTCAATGGCCAAGCTAATCACACACATCGAAAATGGGTGGGAGACTACACAAACACATACACTACCTTGCTTGAGACAGTACATTCCATACAAAGACGAATTGACATTAGAAAATAACCTGGTAATGAAAGGTAATGGTGTCATCATACCTCCCAAGTTAAGAGACCACCCTTTCGTGGCAAAGGTCATTTACAAAATGAACCAGCATATACCTGCCGGGGAGGGTGGTGGTTTGAATCCAACCTGCGTCGATTGGCGACAATATCAACATATATTACAATACACAATAATTTTGCGGTTACATCCATTTATATTTGTATAATACTTATACATCAAATATATATATATATAAACATATATATATACATACACATGCATATATATGTGTGTGTGGAATACGATTTCAATTATGTGTATGAATAAATATTTACCTTTATGCCAATATGCCAGAGAAGTTCACAACTATGATCGAGGCTCTACATACAGGAATGATGGCGAACGTCAGTGTTGGAGGGGAATCTCGGAATCGTTCGGGGTTACCAATGGGGTCAAGCAAGGTTGTGTACTGGCCCCCACGCTCTTCTCCATCTTCCTATCAGCAATGCTCGGCGAGGCTTTCCGAGACATGGGGGATGGCATCTATATACAGTCCAGACAGAGCGCTGACCTATTCAATGTCGCACACTTCAGAGCGAAGACCAAGACTACTCGGATACTTGTGAGAGAGCTGCTATTCGCAGATGATGGTGCACTGGCTGCCCACTCTGCTGAAGAGATCCAGAAAATAGTGAATGCTTTCTCCGATGCATCAAATAAGTTTGGCCTGAAGATTAACATAAAAAAGACAGAGGCGCTGTACCAACCCAACTCTACAAGAACCCGAGAGGAGGAGATCATGGTTGACGGAAACAAGCTGAACGCTGTTCCGGATTTCACCTACCTCGGAAGCACTATATCAAGTGATGGATGCATTGATGCTGAAATACAGAGGAGGATGGCCAAGGCTAGTGCATCTTTCAGCCGACTATGCCAGAGACTCTGGAACAACCACTATGTGTCCATTCGGGTCAAAGGTAAGAATTACCGTGCAATCATGCTATCCACCCTACTATACGGAGCCGAGGCCTGGACAGTGTACAGATGACAGGTGAAAAAGCTGCATGCCTTCATGATGCGACATCTGCGTTCAATCATGAGGCTAATCTGGAAGGACAAAGTGACAAATAAGGAAATACTCGAACGGACGGGCTGCCCTCTATGGAAGATCTTCTGATCAAAAAGAATCTCCGGTGGACTGGACACCTCATGAGGATGTCATCAGACAGGCTACCAAAGCAGATCCTCTATTCTCAACTGTCTTCTGGTTACAGAAAGTGAGGGGGGCCCTCGTCTCCGGTTCAAGGATACCATCAAGAGAAACCTGAAGCTGAGAGACATTAAGACCGACTCATGGACGCAACTCTCACAGGGGAGAGCTAAATGGAGAGCGGCAGTCAAGTAATGAAAGCAGTCTTTGTCGCATCACGACCGACAGCATGATGATGCCAATATTATATAAGCGGGTCAAATGAATGTGTATTGGTTTTGCTGATTCCGGAAGGTTCTATAGTGTGTTGGAGAGGCTTGGAGCCATATTGCTGGTGGGGACAGGCAAGCAACGGCTGCTGGTCAGCAGGTGTTTCCTGTCCCAGTACCGGTTGGTCACTTCACCCTGATTTGTTCTTAATAAATTAGCAGAGGTTGTTTATTGCATGTTATATATTTATTATTTTTATTTATTGTCCAAATGGTCCATTTTCTGCGGGCCAGCGCCTGACTACGTCAAGCTTCCCGCCCCCTTGTCATGTGACTGTTCTTGGTTAGAATCACCATTCGCTCTGTAAACTTAACTTTTATTGACTTGGTAGGGTTATTATTTGCTTTGCCAAAGCCTCTAACTAAAATAGGCTTCCTACCAATACTCGTCGTGGTTCCTCTGTTTACCCGTAGCTGGAATGATATGCTTATATATATATATATATTTAATAGTCTGCACTGACCTATCAGGCTAGGAGCCACATAGTCAAGTGGGCGTGGTTAGGGTGGTGGTATCATGGAGCCTAGGTGGTGTAATAGTTAGCACACTAGTCCGGACTGTAAGAAATGTGGGTTTGATTCCTGCCCTAGACACACAATTTCCGATTTTCATTACATCCATGACACTGTGAAAAGTTTTCTGATATTTAAGATAATGGCTATGGAGAACTACTCTATAATAAATTGCAAATGTTCTATATAATGGTAGATGGTATGTAAAAGCAATGGCATATAAGGTATATGTGGAGTTGGTGATCCATTACTAATTAAAGATAGAAATTGTATATCAATATAGATAGTGAGAGAGGGTCACTTCTTGACCTGAGAGAGGGTCACTTCTTGACAGGTGAGAGAGTCTTTGGAACTCTCCTCACATACCCCCTCCCCTCCAAGTGTTATTTATGGATCATTGCACACCAGACACAACAGGGCACTGTAGCCAGACCTAACCATGCCTTGGTTACAAGGATATTGAACCCTCATTGGTGGATAGAAGAATGCATGTTAGTGATTGGAAGACTTGCTCATGTGATCACCACCATCTTGTTTCCTGAAACTATATATACAATAAATGAAGGAGTCTAACTCTCCTACCTTTCACTCTGTATCTACTTTCCTTCATTGCCTGTAGTGATTTCCTATTACTATTAGCCTATCTACACCACTCAAGCTGCCAGCCGTCGACTTTACAACTAGTTGTCATGACCAGCATCCCATGCAAGCTATCCGCTGTACGGTTGTTGAACTTACCCTGTGTGTGGAAGTGCATTGCATGTATGTACGTAATTGTAAACATGAAATGACTTATGAACGTAAACCATTTAAAAGACGTACCATTCCAGGGGGACAATTAAGTGAAGTAGAGTTGACCTCTCAGGCACGGAGCCACATAAACAGATGGGTGTGGAGCGGGTGGTGGTATCAGGGATCCTAAGTGGTGAAAAGGTTAGCACACAAGTCCAGAGGTGTGGGTTCGATTCTTTCTCTACACACAACATCTCCCATTTCCCATTTTCATCACATCCAAAAGGGAGGATTCTATAGACACACAGCCTTAAACTCCACAACGTGATGACCTCCTTGACCTTAGGGCAGGGCCATCTTGTGCAATGTCATCATCATCATCATCATGCTGTCAGTCACGATCCGACAAAGACTGCTTTCATTACTTGACTGCCGCTCTCCATCTAGCTTTCTGCTGTGAGAGTGATGTCCATGAGTCGGTCTTAATGTCTCTCAGCTTCAGTTTCTCTTGATGGTATCCTTACATTTCATGAAAGCTGCCTGCAAAAGTGTTGAAGTGCTGCTGGCTTTTGCAAGTTACCAGCGGCACTCTCTCGGGGAGCAAATAGTGGTTTCACATTGGCAAGAACATGTCAAGACAGGCGCAAAACTATTTGTCCCTGCAGTGGCTGGTCGGGAGATGTTGGGAGGTCCAGACATCAACCGCCCTTAATGCTGCCACAGTGACATGGTTTTCTGTTCAGGGTTTGCTCCCTTAGCCTTCGGTTCTGTCAAGAACCTGTACCACAAGGCAGTGGTTTACAACTCTGCAGGGCAGGGGCGTCAAACTCCCTGAGGTATTGCAATACTTGCAATACCTGCATACCCTATAATGTACATGAAATAAAACCAGTATTATATCACTCTTTGTCCTGTTGCGAATTGTAAATGTTACTACTACGTACTAGTAACATGGGTAATTCGCAATGCGGCAAAGAGTCGATCGAACCGCCACCTGACGTCGGAAATACGAACCGACGGACTGATACCGCCACCAGCGTCAACGCAGTTCAACAGTATGCCACGGCCTCCCGGGTTCGAACTCTCTCCAGTGGTTGCTGTACGCCTCCAGCTGTTGTGACATCACGACTGTCTCCCTGGTTTCAAACTGCCACTCGCAGCCTGGACACGAACTCAAGAGGTCCGCCCGTTTTGTCTCCATCCACCCACACATAGATTGGTTGGTTGTTGGAGTTTGACATCCTGGCAACATCTATCGTCATATCATGATGTGTACCGACTTGTGACAGTGCGCACTCGTGGCGAGTGCTACCCCACGGAGAAACCAGAATGCAAAAAATACAAGATGGCGATGACAGAATGATGTCTATTTCATTTTTAAAGTTCATTAAACTACATGTTTTATTATATTTTTCAACTCGAAAGTAGCGAGTAAATATGAAGACGTATATAAAGAATTTATTTTGCTTTTTTTAAAGCTGCATAGTCCGATGAAGCATCAAGTTTTCAAAATCAAGGCAATTATCTAGATTTGATTCTACATATCTAACTTAGATACTGATGCACTTATTAAGTATTTGTTACCACGTAGAAGGTAACACTGAGTCAATTTAATAGAACCTGTTACTACAGAAGCCTATGGTATCAGAGTTTTGGCATGCTCGCCAAAATTATTTTCACATGTTTGAATTTCAAATATCTCAAAAGGTAGCCATTTCAACTAAAAGTTACTTCAAACTAAAGTAAGGTAGATTATACTGATCAATTTAATACACTTATCTCAGAAAAATGTCAGAAACTCAAAACCATCGGACTATGCAACTTTAATTAAAGCTGCCTAGTCCGATGAAATATCAAATTTTCAAAACCAAACCAATTATCTAGATTTGATTTTACATATCTAAACTTACATACTGATGCACTTACTAAGCATTTGTTTCTGCGTAGAAGTCAATACTGAGTCAATTTAACAGAACCTGTCACTGCAGAAGTCTATGGTGTCAGACTTGTGGCAAGCTTGCTAAAACTAATTTTCTATGTTTGCACTCAAAAATATCTCAAAAGTTTACCATTTAAAATAAAAGTAACTTTGAACTAATGTAAAGCAGATACTAGTGATCGATCTAATATATTTATCTCAGAAAAAATACAGAAATTCAAAACCATCGGACTATGCAACTTTAAGAATTGATCGGCTCATTTCATTTACCCAGCCTTACCCAACATTTTGCCACTTTTTCTAAGGGGTTGCTTTTCACCCTTACTGCCAGTATAGAGTGAATCTTTTATCTGACAGTAACACCCAGGTGACTGTGAGTGTGAACTACCTGAGCGCGTCACCATGGTGACAACTCCACCACTGACACGCTCCCGACCTGCTCAGTCGGCGTCCTGCCCGACGCTGTGTGACCGGAAGGGGAGGAGTCGGGATGAAGAGGCTGCGTCCCACCGGCGTCAGTCCCCGTACGAACGGGCAGGCCTCCTCAATCGGGCCGTGTACTGGTAAGCAGGACTTGTAGTTGTCAGTAAAGTTGCAAGGGGAGCGGGACGTAACTCAGGCGGTAGAGTGTCCACCTGTGAAGGTGTGGGTCATGCGATCGATCCTGCTCAGTGGACCCATTTTCAGTTTGGGTTATTTTCCGTTCTAACCCGTGGTCCACAACTGGTTCATCAAAGTCTGTGATATGTGCTGCCTTGTCTGTCGGAAAGTGCATATAAAAGACCCCTTGCTGCTTATTGGAAAGAGTAGCCTATGTGGCGGCAGTGGGTTTCCTCAAAAGAAATGTCAGAATGACCATATGTTTGATGTCCGATAGCTGATGATATGAAATCAATGTGCGAAATAAAACAAACATGGTAAGCAGGGTCTTGTAGTTGTCAATAAGGTCAACTAAATGACAATTAATTGGCGATCATCCTTCTGAAATAAAAATCACGGTCGGGCGGGCAGCTTTTCTTTTTCCACACAAAACGTAAGCAAAACGTAAGCAATGAGTTGAACGTCCGCCTCTCGTTCTAGTACGTTGTGGCATCCGAACACTGGCCGAGTCAAACCAATGACATAAAAATTGACATGAAAGTCATTAACAGCTTAAACAAATTTAAAACAATTCAGGGCCCGGACGGTCACCAATTTTCTTTTTATTTGGCCTAATTGTTGAACGCTTATATATAAATATGGGTCATTCACAGAAACTGCATGCCATATATTTGGTTTCCACATTACATTGTAAGTTGATGATTCAGCCTAGCAATGGTTTCTAAGAAAGGCTCACATTCCTAAAAACAGGTATTTTGAAGTTACATCTTGAAGACATCATTGAATGGCGATTAATAAAGAAGTGAAAGAGAACAAAGAAAGAGAAACAAGTGTAATTAACTACAAACTGTACTGAATATCGACCAATATCAACTAGATTCAGTTGGATTAGGTTTGGGTTGACGCCCTCTATACTTTATATCTTAGGTGTTTTACATTCGGTTCCAAGATGGCTTCCTCCAGACTTGTTGTTTCCGTGTGTCTCAGTCATAATAGACCCCAACACATTGCACCCACTGGCAGGTGGATGGCGGCAGTCTTACAGAAGGCGAGACGAGTCGGTCTGACGCAGGATGACATCTACGATGCTCCTCCTTGGGAAGGTTCCAGGATGTTGACAGACAAACTGAACAGGTCGGTCTGTGCTGCGGGAGACTTGGTGATTTTTGTTGGGTACATTAGTTGTTTAAGCAGGGGAAATTTCAATCGCAGACAATTGGTCTTCCTCATTCCACTGCTCCCTGCCCTATCCTAATATTGCCGAGCACCTGGCTAGGAAGCGACAAGTATAAATTTTGAAGTCGCTGGTTTGACTCGACCAGCATTCAAACCCACAATCTACCAACTCGGGAGACGGATGCTCTAACTCATTCGGCCATCCCGTCTGGTTATTGTTGGTTGTTGGAGTTGTACGTCATGACAACTTCTAAGGTCAAATGCTTAATAAGTGCATTAGTATATAAGTTAGATATGTAGAGTTAAATCTAGAACATTGTTTGGTTTTGACAATTTGATGTTTTCATCAGACAATGCAGCATTAATACAGGGGCAACACAGTATGGGTTGTTCTCAGAAACAATGCACCACAAATATTTGTAATATAATGTATTATATGAATATAAATTGGCGGTGCCTGCTTTATTATTATTTATTCCGCCATTGCTTATGTATTTTCTTATTTAATATTGACTTATTCCTGTATGTGTCTATTTTTGCTGCGGAGCTGGGCGCGGGTGCCACCTGTCCCGTTTCCGGTGCTTTGATATTGCCGGTGATGCGGATTCCGAGGGACACCAGTTTGCCAGGGACACTTCCATTCAAATGCATTGTTAACGGCCGTGAGCAAATCCTCATACAGAAGAAGTCAAATATCTCCCAAATTACACCATCTAGAAACAAACCGCTTGGAACACATATAGAAAACATGTTTAGCAAAAAGATTATATTAAATTGATACGGTTAGGGTTCTGGATTTCTATTAATTTGTAATAAAACTGATGTTTTGCACTCCGCGTACCGTCAAACTCAAGGCATTGTCAATGGCCGTGAGCAGTCTTCATACAGACAATACAGAAAAAGTGAAATATCTCTAAAACGACACCACCTACAAAGAAATCGCTTGGTACACATATAGAAAATATCTTTAGCAAAAACATTATATTAAATTTATAAGGTTAGTGACGATGCTGTTCGAGTTTGACGCGTATGCAGAAACTGGTGTCCCTGGGAAACTGCAACACCGCCATGTTGTCGTTTGCATCATTATATATACATATCTTACAAATATTTCTCTGTATTAAAGCTGCATAGTCTGATGAAAACATCAAATTGTCAAAACCAAAACAATGATCTATATTTAACCCTACATATCTAACTTCAGATACTAATGCACTTATTCAGCATTTGTTGCCACATAGAATGGAACACTGAGTCAATTTAATAGAACCTGTTACTGCTTAAGCCTATGGTGTCAGAGTTTTGGCGGGCTTGACAAAATTAATTTTTCAATTCAAATAGCTGACAAAGTTAGGCATTTTAAATGAAAGTTGCTTCAACCTAAAATAAGGTAGTTTATAGATAGCAATATAATATATTTATCTAAAAAGAAATGACAGACTCAAAACCAACGCACTATGCAACTTTAATAAATCGTTAATATTGGATCATAATATAAAATCTTCTCTGCTAATTGTGTATATATTTAATTAAATTAATTGAAGATATAGTATATGAATGTTCGATATAGATTGTTTAAATTGAATGGTGTAGTATGCATGTTCCTTTGAATCCCTTTGATTGGCAATGTCTGCCACATACAGAGCGATAATCCCTGATGAATCCCTTTGATTGGCAATGTCTGCCACATACACAGCGATAATCCCTGATGAATCCCTTTGATTGGCAATGTCTGCCACATACACAGCGATAATCCCTGATGAATCCCTTTGATTGGCAATGTCTGCCACATACACAGCGATAATCCCTGATGAATCCCTTTGATTGGCAATGTCTGCCACATACACAGCGGTAATTCCTGATGAATCCCTTTGATTGGCAATGTCTGCCACATACAGAGCGATAATCCCTGATGAATCCCTTTGATTGGCAATGTCTGCCACATACACAGCGATAATCCCTGATGAATCCCTTTGATTGGCAATGTCTGCCACATACGCAGTGATAATCCCTGATGAATTCCTTTGATTGGCAATGTCTGCCACATACAGAGCGATAATCCCTGATGAATCCCTTTGATTGGCAATGTCTGCCACATACACAGTGATAATCCCTGATGAATCCCTTTGATTGGCAATGTCTGCCACATACACAGCGATAATCCCTGATGAATTCCATTGATTGACAATGTCTGCCACATACAGAGCGATAATCCCTGATGAATTCCATTGATTGACAATATGGACCACATACAATGCGATAATCCTTGTTAAATCCTATTGATTGGCAATGTTCAGCGCACACATCTCACGAACATTAATATGTGCGTCACAGCAAATTTGGCTGGACTGTGCAAAATGATGTTGAACTGAGAACTGAATCCTATCAATTGGCTATGTCCTAGCCGTTTGGCCATGTTTTCTAGGCAACCAAATTCTGCTACTGCTACAGCCATACAATTTGAACAAAGCTTAAATGTCAAATATTTCGTCATCGTCGTCACCACCACCATCACCACCACCACCATCATAGAGCCTTAGACCATTTCCAGTAGTTTCTCGATCCGACTCTCCACTTTCTACATGGTTTAGCTTAATATTCAGGTTTTTCAGATTTTGGCAAGAGGCCGGAAGGGCTACCAAGTCCGTCTCCCGAAATGCACTGCTCTGGTCCATTTTCCGCGCCAATGCAGGATCGCTCTTCCTCATTATCAGCTTAGCACTGACCTTGGTAAGTATGAACCATATCTGCCACATATTGCGCGATAATCCCTGCTGAATCCCTTTGATTGGCGATGTCTGCCACACACAGTGCGATAATCCATGTTGAATCTCATTTATTGGCAATGTCTGCCACACACAGTGCGATAATGCCTGTTGAATCCTATTGATTGGTAATGTCCACCACACACAGTGCGATAATGCCTGTTGAATCTCATTTATTGGCAATGTCTGTCACACACAGTGTGATAATGCCTGTTGAATCGTATTGATTGGTAATGTCCACCACACACAATGCGATAATTCCTGTTGAATCTCATTTATTGGCAATGTCTGCCACACACAGTGTGATAATGCCTGTTGAATCGTATTGATTGGTAATGTCCACCACACACAGTGCGATAATTCCTGTTGAATCTCATTTATTGGCAATATCTGCCACACACAGTGCGATAATGCCTGTTGAATCCTATTGATTGGTAATGTCCGTCACACACAGTGCGATAATCCCTGAACTCATTAATTGGTCATTGCTTCCCAGGGAACAGAGAAGTAGGAAGCAGGAGGTGGGAATAACAAGGCCCGACATGCAAGTGGAGTTATGGTACTTAATAATAGTGAGATGAGCCACTCATAGCGGCAATCATCAGAAACAAGGCATTTTTATCATCAGTCATCAATCAATCATTAATCAATCATCAAACAATCATCAAATTTACATCAATTTCAATCAAATGAGATTCAATTTGTTATCACATCAATTCTTTAGTTTTTTCGTTCATTTAGTTTTTTGCTCGGGTTTATTTTTAAAGATCGAGTTAAGTGCCAGACCAATGAGTGTGTAGGTTTTCTGTTTATGTGATTGCCGCAATGAGTGTTTTGTTCACTTTCCTGGAGTCCGCTGTGCTGATGTAGGCATGGTGGGCTTGTGAAGCCCATCCGCCAAAGCGCTGTACTTCGAGTTGTTTTTCTCATGGCGTGCAGTGTAAATGGCAGTGGCACCCCGATCTCTATTTGTATTGTCTTCCATATCCTGGCCATGTATGGTACTGTCATCATCTGCCCGTCCGTGGGGAACACCAGCAGTGGCTGGTCTGGGCGTGTGGTGGGTGCTTCCGCGATCATGTTCGAGTACGCCGTAACTGGGCAGAATATTGGGTTTGCATGTGGAGCCATTGTTAGTTCCCTGGACTGATTGTTTAGTTGTAGGTTCTTTGCCCACTTCTGGTGTAGTAGTAGTTTGCCCCTCCTCACTGTTACATCGGTTTGTGTCATATGGCGGGTTGGGTCGAAAGCTGTGACTGCTCTGGGTGCCACCTCACACTTCCTGGCGTCCATGTAATACATTATTAGTATTGCGAACGTGACTACCCGGTGTTGTGGTGACGATTGCAGCATGGCAACTGTCTTCTTGATGGTTGGTAGTGGTTGGCAGTAGTTCCTCGATGGTCGAGGTGTGTGTGCCTTTGATCGCTTCAGAGCATCCATTGCTAGTTTCACTCTGATATTGTCGAGGGGGGCTGTATCGGCATGTTGGAGGCGGAAGTGCATTCTTATGTGGGACACTGTGTTGGCCACTGATGATGGGCACTGTGGGGCCGCGGTTTCTTCTATCCAACAGCATATTTGTATTGGTGTCAGTGTCAGCACGTCTATGCTGTACTTGTTGCAGTGTTGCTTGTACGTTGCAACAGCCGTGAGGTAATTTGCCCACATCCCTGGTGCTCTCGCATCTAGCTGCCATGCTTCCGCCGCCAGTAGCAGTTGTCGGTACTCTGGGTCTGAAGCAAAGGATACGATTGGGTTGTTCATATGCGAGTAAGCAGGGTTGGACTGGGAATTGTTGCCTATCGATACGCATGCGTACTGCTTGGTTCTTATAATAGTCATTTATGTGGGTATGGCTGACAGCGTCTGCTAACTTATTTTCGAGCCCTGGTATGTGGCTAAAGGTTACTTTTACTTCATTGACTGCCTGTAACATCCATGGCTGCATTTATGAGGTGGGGGTCGTCTCTCCTGCCAGTGGTGAAGACATGGACGGCGGCCTGGTTATCACAAAATACGCTTATATGGCAACCTCTATCACTAGACTTTACAAAAGTGTGAAGGGCTATGATAATGTTCATGGCCTCCAAATGTTTTATGTTTGTGTCTTCATGTGCTGTCGCAGCGTCTTGAAGTTGCATTGAGTAGGCGCTGGTCTCGTCGGCACCACCAATACCGCCCATACATGCATCCACCGCTATGGGCCTGTGTGGTTGGTTGGGAGGTATGATGTAAGTGTCATTCCAATCGCGAGCGAACTGTGGAAACCATGCGAGGTCAGCTTTCATTTCGTCGGTGACTGGGGTTGTGTTGGCTGTCTTGGCACGGGGGGCATTGAGTAGTCGCCGACGAATATGCGGGTGGGCTGGACACATTTTGATAGCTGAAATAGGCGACTGAGTATGGATTGAAGCTGCTTTCTTGTTATGCTTTCCTTTCGGATGGTGGTATTCACCTGTCATGTGGTGGCCTTGATTCTTTCATACGGTATGGTGAGTGTCATTTGTTAGGCATCTATTTTTATGCCGAGCCATGTTACAACTGGGGCCGGTGGCTGTGTTTTTTTTACAGCTTCCGGCAGCCCGAGTGATCGAAATAGTTGCCTGGTGGTATTGAAGTTGTTTGTGCACACGTGTATATCTGGAGCCACTATTATGAGGTCATCGAGATACATTAGCGCATTAATACCCTGTTGGTGTAGCATATAAACGACAGCATCGGCCACGCTTTGAATGGGGCAGCTGGAGCTATGGGCGCCGAATGGTACAGAAATATCAAGGAAGTATTTATCCTCCCATCGTCTGCCGAGTAGTGGCCAGTCAAGTGGGCATGTGACAAAGTTGTTATATGCATGGCTGATGTCCATCGTGAAGATGTGACTACCGCTACCCATTTGTCTTAATTCGGTGGTGAATTGGTCTACCGTCAGCAGGCCGTGGTCACGTATGTCCCCAGAGCCATGTTTTTGATTATATACGTGTTAACTGAAGTGCTTTCCGGAAATGACATATCCATTATTATCCTCCTTTTTGTTGGATTTGCCTTCTCGCGTGTCATGATGGGTGATACATGGTTCCATGGTGTGAATGGCGGGGCATCATAGGGGCCGTATACGGCAACACTGTCGATCTCGTTCCTGAGGTATTGTTCAACTGCTGTTGGGTGTTGACGGGGGCTGGGGTGGTTGGCGCAGTCAGTGCTGTCTGATACGGGGCCGAGGTATCGTAACGGGAAGCTGTACTCAATGAAATCGACCAATTGTCGGTGATTGTCAGATGAGGTGAGCCTACTCCTCCACTCTGTCACTTTGAGTGCTGATGGCACTGGTATTCTTACAGAAATAGCATTTTGTAGTCCAGTTGCTTTGACTTTTGCATAAATGTCAGCTATCCCTGAGTTAAGGTCGGGTGCTGGTTTGGCCATGTGCACCCGATGGATGCTGAAGGCCCCTGGAGCAGGGTCGATAACACTGTTGGGAATTATTGTAGCATCTGTGGCACAATAGCGCCTTATCACGTCAAAGTCAATATCACAATAATTATCACCACATTTTTGTTGGTGGGACAGCCCACCTTGTTTGTTTATACTACAGTGTGCATCGAGTTGAGCTGTGGTGGGAGGGCTGCAGGTGAGGGCTTGTGTTGTCACCCTGGCTGATGTATTGTTTGCAGGTGCTGCACAGAGGTGTGTTGAGAGCGGCGTGTCAGCTGGGCTTGCATCGTTGTAGGTGGTGGTGTGTTTCTTGTGGTGGGTGCATCGTGCCGTGTTAGCGGCATGGGGGCGGCTTGTGACACGATCATTCATTTGTTTGTTGGAGTGGTTGGTTGGTGGCGTCCCCATGTTTGCGGAAGTCGTGTTGAGGGGGGTGGTGTGCCACGGCAGTGCGGTTGTCATCGGTAACTCCCGTGTCATGTTTGTGAGGATTATGGCCATGGGCTTGTTGGCCTCTGAATTTAGTGGTAGGGGCTTGTGAACTTGCTGCTGGTGTGTGTGTTTTGGGTTTTGTAATGTCGACATTGGACGAGCGTTGTCCGCTGGCCTCTATAGTGACACTTTTAGCTTGTGATATGGGGATGTTTGTGGAACTGTCAAATTTTGTGACGGGCCCTTTTGTTTGTAATACGTTTATCCGATGTTGGTAACTGGTACGGAGGGCGGTGCTCAGAGTGTTAACTTCAGCATTTTTTGTTTTTACTTGCACTGCCCCCTTTTTTAGTTTTTTGAATAATCCTTGTTCTTCCTGCAACACTGTTGTTCTGTGTGGTCATATGTATGGGTGGTCCTGTAGCAGAACGCGCACACGTGTACGACATCATGTATTCCATCTGCGTGATGTTGCTGCTGATTGCAGCAACGTCCCGAGTTATATCTTTGACATGAACGTTCATGGGGCTCCGCCTCGATACGGCCTCGCCCTGCCGCCCTGTAGTCGTTGTGTCCATTGGGGTAGACCCTGTTGTCCCTGATTGTGGCCGTGTTTGGTTGATTAGTGTAATAGTATCACATGCGCTCGTTCTGCATTACCTGCCACTGTGACCAGGACAACTTATTCTTTTCTATCCTATCAAACACCCTCTGAGACCATGCCCTGACCGCTGGCCATGGACATACCATACAGTCCTCCATGACGCAACACAGGTGCTCAAACATATCAGGGAAATCGCCGGGTTCATTTGCGCCTACATCATCCAGCTCGGGCGGCGCGGCCTGGTCCAGACTGGTGATGTGGACGACCAGCTGCTGGAGGGTCTCCCGGCCAGTGACCATCTCCTTCTCCATAGTCGCGACCTTGTGGTGGATGTCGATGGCAGGTGGCTGTCACTGCGGCTGTGCCGCCTGTGGATAGGAGGCATCCGAGTCCGAGTCCGTCTCCTGAGGGGCCACGGGGGGGTGGCAGGATGTCCTCGAAGGAGGAGGCGGCCGACCTCAGCATGCTGCTGTGCGTCTCGAGGCTGTCCCGGAGTTGGGTAGGGAGAGTGGATGAAGCGCCTGCGGCCGGCCATGAGCTCTTGGCCGGTCGGCCCCTACCCCTCTTCTTGGGCGAGTTACTGAGCCTCGGCATGGCGCTAACCGTGTATCTTGTGATTAGCAGTTAAGAAGACATGTTGCTGCTAAGGTGGGTCGTGTGCGAGTGGCTATTCCGAGGCTCGCAGGGGCGAGTCTGGGGTGGGGTTTTGAGGTTGAAGTTGATTGGTCGAGTTTTTGGGGTTGGCCAGTGGGATGGCTTGGTGTGAGTGGCAGATGGGAGGGGCTGCTTACCTGTTCTCTGGACACCCAGTAATGACAGCAAATGAGCGCCACCCGCTCATTTAACCCAATGTCTGCCACACACAGCGCGATAATCTCTGTTCAATCCTATTGATTGGCAATGAGGAATCCAGTGAGGTTATTGGTTACAGCAGTTGATGAGGTAATAGCGCATGCACGGTCAGGGTTTCTGGAAGTCTCCAACACCCCTTATTCTCAACAGCCCCCTCCATGTAACCGGGCACTCTCTGCTTCCCCCTTCCTGGGAACCGACTCCACCAGTCTCCCAACTCTCACTTACAATTTTTTTTTTTTTGAATTACATACAACGACTCAAACATAAATACACTGACAATTAACATGATCCACATACAACTGGAACAGAACTCAAGAATGCCTACGTCATTATCCCGTTTCCACTTTGCTTACACAGCTGCTTCTGCGATCAATTCAGCCAATTCTGGTAGCAAAGCTGATTCTACTCTACCAGACGGAGTCGGAGCTGTCGCCCGTCAAGTTGTCCATGTACATAGGCATCCTCCTCATCTCTAACATCTTGATCCTACTTCTTTACTCGGCCAACGAGTTTGTGAAGTGCCTTCTGGCCATGAGGATGAGAACAGCATGCACAGGGATAACATTTCAAAAGGTAAGACTCACATCTTATTTGGACATTAAAACAAAATGGCGGGCAGAGTGACTGAGCATGGCCAAAGGCCCTATAATACTAAGACGGCTCACTCAGCCTGTACTGTGTAATCAAAATGATCAAACCCATCACTTGATGCGCTGGCTGTTGTCTTGGTTAAACAGGTGCTATATTATAGGTATAAATGTATATATGAATGTGAAAGATGTGTGGTGATGGCGATGCTGATGATGATGCTGATGATGATGTGTATTTGTTCATAGCAATTTCATATTGATGTGTATTCATACTTACCTATCTCATGTATAATATAATTGTATGTGTTTACATGTGAAACACCAACCAGCAGCCGGGCTGATCAAACCAACCACAAGGTGGCACTGCAAAATTTACATTACCATGGGAGAGATAGGGAGTGAGCCGTCTTAGTATTATAGGGTCTTTGGCATGGCCAGACAAGTTACAGCGTTTACAGACAGGGGGTGCAGCAACAATCGGCCCAGTTGCATAGTCGATGAACAATTAATAATAGATAAGTACAGTAGATGACTTAGAATATAATAAGGAATGAGAGCTTCCAATTAATTATACTTGTATAATGCTTATACATCACATATATATGCAATCTATGCTGTCTCGATTTCTATTAATTAAGAGCATCTAACAAGTCCAAGTCCTATTATAGTTGTATCATATTGATTGACTGATTGATGATGAACGTGTAAGATAGGCTATATCTCACATTAGAAATGACAAATATGTGCATATGATATAACTCTGGCATCTTTAACTGATTAATATGTCAAGTACTACTTCAAACACTGGTAGTCATGTCCAACAAGAACTATAAATAATTATGCTCCAATTCTTTAGGAAGGTAAACAGCAACGCCATGTTAAATCTACGAGGGTTGGTAAGTAATATGTATTCAATAATTAAGACAAATTCGCAACAGAGTTCCATGAAATAAAAGGTGGAATCATTAGTGACTGTACAAATATAAAATAATTCTTTGTTTGCATTACTATTTAATAGTATTGTTTTTCTAGGTCATGTCAATGTCGACACAAAGTCTGCGCACCTCTTCCACGGGTCAAATTATGACCATTTTGTCTACTGATGTGGAAAGATTTCTTCTGGTTAGTTGCATCTTGACATTAAAGGGACCAGATATAGGTTGCTTAGACACTACCCATACTCCGACGAATGCTCTCCAAGCATATGTTTGCCAGTTTTCAGTTTATGCAACTACATATGTGGGGGGAGAGTGCTAACATTGGTTGCTTATGTTGTGTTTTATTTAGTCCAGCAGCACTGACACTTTTAGACAACCATATAGAGAAAATTGTTTTAGAAATTGCAATCTAAAATGATAAATATAAATTTCAAATGTTTATTTATCATAACCAGCTACTTTTTGTGGGCATAATTGATTAAATCATGTAGATTAATAGACTTTAAAAGTTGAATTGAGAGCTTTCTGTGGTTGCCATCTTGGTGGTTGCCATGGCTTCCCCTGTGTATGGGGAACACCTCTAGGTCATGTGATGAGGGAATCCCACCTATGATGTCATTGATACATCACATACCTCAACTCTCCTCCCACATGTTCAGTGGCATGAACTGAACAAACTAAGCAAAGGTATCTTTGGAGAGCTTTTGATACTGGATTCGTTTGTATCTGGGTGAGGTATAGCTGGCGACTTTAACAATTCTAACTGTGATGCAGCCATTCAAAGCATCACTGAGAATTTAGTTAGCAGTGCTTAGTGTCAGCAGCCATTCCTGCAGGACTTTCTCTCGCTAACAATCACAGCACAGTTGAGTGATTCTAACTTAAGCTAAGATTCCATATGCGTGGTATGCGAATTCAAAATGTCGGCGTGACGTCACAGCCCGGCCAAACTACTCGCGAAGTGTAAAACACTGCAGTAATTTGTGCTGCAGCAATGCTATGTCTATGCGGAGCATTTATTTTTGCAAAATAAATTTAAAAGCTTTCATTGGGTCAATTAACAATATCTTAATGCGTGATTGAAGAGAAAGATCTGAAGTATTTAATTTAACCTAAGAGCAATTTTCTCTGAAAGGATTAAAAACAGAGATAATATTGAAAGTTGGGATATTCTGAGTGTCAGTGCCAGGGGTAGCCGTACCGGATCACGGCCTCAAAAACTATTTTCGTAAAATAAATTCAAGAACATCCAATAGGCTGATAAAAAAAAAGCTGAATCTGAAATTGTAGAGAAAGATCTGAATTATTTAATAGAAATAAGAGAAATTTGCTTTCAAAGCACCTAAAAGCACAAATTACTGTGATAGTTGTGGTAGTTTTAGTGTTGTCTCTATGACAGTGGCATTTGTTTTACCCTTCACGCGTTGTGAGCGCAAAAAGTGCCCGGATGTCCGACATCGAGAATTTGCATTAGCACTGATCAGTCCATTGAGCGATCCACTTTGCCGTCCATACATTCGTATTCGCAACCAGACATATGGAAGTACCACCATGCGGTTACATGCTTCTCCATTTGATGTCGCATTCACATTTACATTCGCATAGCACATACCGTGTACCGCATACTGCATATATGGAATCTTAGCTTAAGACTTACAATAATGTCTGACATATTGTTGTGCTCATTTGAGCTACACCTAAGCTATTTATAATTCCCATTTTGTATGATTGATCACATAGTGTGTTTGCAAGACAGCCATGATGGCAGATACATTTGAGAATATGCTGAATTGATGTATTAATGCAGGTAGTATTGTACAGTGAGGCTTCGTTATATCACTGTAGATACTGTGCATTTAGGCATAGCTGCATATATCTGCATCCCAATAGCAACACACCAACGAATTTATGTCAACAGCATGGCTATTACTAGATAAAGGATTCACCCGGTACTCACAGTCGCAGTACACGGGTGAATACCAACCCTATATAAAAACGGTCGAAAAAACGGGTTAATGAATTGAGAGTATGTACCCCAAACACAGGCTGATTACTTGTTGAAAATGCCAAATTCTGTCAAAATATGCTCCACTTCAACACCCTGGCAAAACAAACCACAAAGGGTTCTTACAAATTTATGACAGCAGAAACAACCTTTGTTCTCTTACCTTTAACCTGGTCTTGGATTCATTTTATTATTTTAAAAAATAAGCCTGATATAGCTAAATAAAAACTACTACCAACTCCCAGTTTTCACTCTCAATCCATGGTAATTACCAGGTGCAGATGTGTCATGGTATCCCTAGTAGAATTAGCTAGTATACATCCAATTTGTGCAACAATGCCATTTGTTGATCAAAGTACCCAGGAAAAAGGTACTAATACCCCTAGAAAGGTGAGATTCCAAGCTTTCCATTCATATAAAACTGTACATGTTTTAATTTGAGAGAAAATGGAAAAAAAAAGATTAAAATTTGAAGTTACAAATATTTCCATTTGAAGTGCTATTTTCTACTGAAAATATAATTTTAAAACCCCTAAAAGTTGGTATTGGATTAAAGAGAATTTAATTTCCTGTCCAGTCATAATTACCAGCGCTCATGCGAACCTATGGCGCTCATGCGCACGGCGATTTAATGACTAAAAATTGGGGGGTATTTTTTTTTTTTTTTAATTAAATTAAATTTTTTTTTCGGGGGGTAGAGCCTAATTTCACAATCTAAGAAGCAACAATTATTCTTTACATATATCTTATTGGTAGCCCGCAACCTTTGAGTTGAAAAATATAATTAAATATCTAGTTTAATAAGATTTAAAACTGAAATCGACGGTGTTCTGTGGCCGCCATCTTGTCTTTTTGCATTCTCTCCCATTTCACCAAATCTGTGCCTATATGGGTACGCATTTGATACTGGAGCCACAGTTTCTACTTCATGTTCCATACTAAACCTATTTTCGCCCGTATTTACACTACGTTGTCCTTCACCCGTGTACTACAAGTACCGGGTGAGTCTTTTATCTAGGCTATTACTAGATAAAAGACTTACCCAGTACCTACAGTAGGGGTGAAGAACAACCCATTAGAAAAAGTGGTGAAAACGGTTGGGTATAAAACAACCAGAGAAGAGCAGCTCATCGTTCCCTCATCCAGTGTTTATCTATAGCAGCACAGAGTTGATGAAATGAGAGAGAATGCAAAAAGACAAGATGATGACTCAAAAATACTCTCCCGATTCGACTTTGGAGGTCTACTAAGCTACATGCTTTATTCTATTTGTCAAATCAAGAGTATTGGGTAAATGTGAAGATGTAGGTGAAGAAAATATTTTGCTTCTTAAATTAAGAATTGATTTGCTGATTTCATTTACCGAGCCTTTCTCCGCTTTTTCTCATCGGTTGTTCTTCACCTCTACTCTGGAGAGGAGTGACTCTTTTATCTACATGGCTATGTTGGTTGGTTGGTTGTTGGATGTTTACCTCCTGGCAACATCTCAGGTCATATCAGGGCGGACATAGTCTGATAAAAGTATAAACATATCAAAGTGAGAAGCAATTATTTAGATTTGATCCAACATACCTATCTTAGATACTGGTGCACTTATTAAGCATTTGTTGCCACATAGAATGGAATACTGAGTCATTTTAATAGAACCTGTTACTGCTGTAGCCCATGATGTCAGAGTTTTGACATTAATTGTGCATGGTCGCACTTCAAATATCTCCAAAGTGAGCCATTTAAAATCAAAATTACCTCAAACTAAAGTGAGGTAGATTATAACGATCAATATGATATACGTATCTCAGAAAATAACAGAAATTGAAAACCATCGGACTATGCAACTTTAATTATAATCAATTCACTGAGTTCCAAATGTGATGATACATCCATCAATGTGACTACAACTAAGGCTAAATTAATTATAATCAATTCATTGAGTTCCAAATATGACGATACATCAATGTGACTACAACTAAGACTAAATTAAAATTGTAAAAAGGTGATCGCCCCCGCCCGTGCTTGAAAAATCGCCCACCCCTGATTCTTGTTTAAACTGTTAAAAATGTGTCAGGTTAGCAGTGAATAAACTTGTATAAGCATACAATCTGTACAACATAGTTACTTACACATTACATTTATGTTGTACTACGCCAGTAAAATAAAAAATACAAATACAAACAGCCCGTCCGACCGTGAATTGTATGATCAAAAGGACGATCACCAAATCTGTTAAACATTTGGCCTACTACTAATGAGTGTCTTGAACTTGGCCCATCTCTATCAGCTGGGACGCACCATCGATGCCATTCTGACGGCACCCTTTGAAATAACCCTGTTCATCGTGCTTGTGTCGTTTGAGTTAAAGTCTGGCACTCCGGCGTTTGTGGCGCTGGCTCTGCTCTGCATAACAACGCACTGTTTGCTGGCCACTTACCAGGGCAGCCTCAGGTGGGTCCACAGCTGTCTCCGAAAGGGAAATGACATCAATTATACATACTATTTGGTGATTATCCTCAACACTACCCAGGGCGTGTTCAATGTGTGAGCGTGGTTAGCAGAAAGGTCATATTATATATAAATGTAATAGCTATAGTCCCATTACAATAATCATACAAATAACATCAAAAGCAAATAAGCAACTTATCCATGATAGGCAGTATACATTTTCGATAAATAAAAACATTTTAAATTGTTTAATTCATTGGAAAAGTATACTGCAGTACTTTTAATCAGGGATGAAAGATATCCATGGTTTCGCGGATTTCTACAATTTTTATATTGGACTGTTAATGTTCATCAAAATTCAAAGGAATCAGGATGTATATATATATGACCACAGTTGGGTTGTTCAAATCCCGTTTTTATATGACCTTAGATGTGGTTAGAACATATAACTCAAACAAGAACGAGCTAGGCATGGGCCTACTGATACAGATTCTTACAATACAGTACAAAAAAAAAGGCTAGTTGAAACCTGACTTCCGTCATTTTCCCGCGATTCCCTGACAGTGCTAAGTCTATGGGAGAAGATTCATGCTTTAGCGGAAATTCACCATTGGTGTAAATAATCTCGGCTTGGTTGCCACAGGTTTTTTTTGCTGGAGACCACTTTCATCCCTGTTTCATTGAAGAGGACTTTCCTGAGCCACCAAACTAACTTCTCTGCCCTTAATAAAATGAGGTAATGATTAGCAGATAAATGATCCTAACTGAACTAAAATGAGTAATTCACCTGTTTCAGGCGGGTGTCCTCCAGTTACACTGACACCCGGGTGTCGATGATGAGTGAAGTCATCACGGCCATGAGGGTGGTTAAGATGCACACCTGGGAGAACCCACTCATTGCTAAGGCAAGGGCCCTGAGAAGGTACCATGTTCCTATTGAGGTGAAGCTTCTCTCACACAGCATGTAATTGTCTGTACTTGTAGGCAGTCATTAAAGCGGCATAGTCCGATGAAATATCAAATCTTCCAAACCAAACCAATTATCTAGATTTGATTTTACATATCTAACTTAGATACTGATGCACTTATTAAGCATTTGTTTCTGCGTAGAAGGCAATACTGAGTCAATTTAACAGAACCTGTTACTGCAGAAGTCTATGGTGTCAGAGTTTTGGCAAGCTTGCCAAAACTAATTTTCCATGTTTGCATCCAAAATATCTCAAAAGTTTACCATTTAAAATAAAAGTAACTTTGAACTAATGTAAAGTAGATACTAGTGATCGATCTAATATATTTATCTCAGAAAAAATACATGAATTAGTTATATTGTCTGGTTAAAGCTGCACAGCCCGATAAAAGCATAAACTTTTCAAAACCAAAACAAGTATCTAGATTTGATCCTACATATCTAACTTAGATACTGCTGCACTTATTAAGCATTTGTTGCCACATAGAAGGGAACATTGAGTCATTTTAATACAATGTTGTATTGAAGCCTATGGTGTCAGAGTGTTGGCATGCTTGCCAAAATTAATTTGGCATGTTTCAACTTCAAATATCTCCAAAGTTAATCCTTTAAAATAAAAGGTGGTTCAAACTAAAGTAAGATAGATTACAACCAGCAACCTAATATATTTATCTAAAAAATGACAGAAACTCAGAATCATCGGACGATGAAACTTTAAAGTCAGCTTGCTTCCACCCCAAACCTCCTTTTCTTTGTTAATTTAATTTTAAAAGATTTTTATTCACAATTTCCATTCACAGTACACAAACATAACCTGTTTACAATAATGGAAATTGTTGGAACAGGGTAACCGTTAATGGTTGTCTTCCCACTGCCCATTGCTCCTTATCATCAAATAATATGCAATGCAATCGTTGTTATATGCAAGCAGCTGTCTTGTTGACAACACTGCCCTAATTATGTTTAGAAATTCCATAATCTGTATAATTTGAGCTGCAGTTATACACAAATGACATCGATATAAAAAAAAGTAGACCGATGAAAATTAATTTACTTTGACGTGTGGCATTCTCTGTGGCGGAGTGGTTAGAGTGTCTGACTTTTTTCTAGGTCAGACTCCTAATCTGAAGGTCAGTGGTTCGATTCCCCATGCCCCCAGCTCTGCTAATTTGGATTTCCACTGCTGTGTATAACTTACAGCGTCATCAAAGGCCGGTTGCTCTCATACCATGTCTATGTGGTGTGGGAGGTTAAAAATCCCTTGGGTCGGTAAAAGTGTAGGCTCGGGCTTTCTATCGACCAGCAGTGGAGTGGGGAAGACCAGTCGTCTGTGACTGGGATTTCCCCTGCTTGGGACAACTAATGTACCAACAAAAATATATAAAAAAATTGAGAGACAAATAAGTGTTCACACTTCCTGTCTACCATTCGCCATATGTCTATTCTAAATAAGGACATTGGTGATTGCAAACAATGTTTGATCAGTTTGACACCGATCTCAGTGTGCTGGCTTGTGTGTTGCTTGTCTTTTAGGGCGGAGACTGCTCAGCTGCTGCGTACAGACATGGCCATGTGTGTGAACCTGTCTCTCGGCTACTACATGGGCCGCATCATCATTTACTGTGCAGCTCTTTGTGCTTTGTTCTTCCACATTGAAATCCCACCCGAGGCATGTAACTGGCGTTTTATCAAATACTACTAGCCTTAACTCGTGCTAAAGCTAGGCTCTGCATCACTTCCTGGACTAATATTGTGTTGACAATATATATATATTCAAGGTCTCTGACTATATTCAGATACTGTGTATATATCTCTGCTATATTCCACACTCGTGCATGGTCTGTTTCAATATATCCGCCATCTGGTGGAATCCCTCTGTACCATTAGGTGGTAAACCATATCGGTGGTGCAACATAGTGCTGCCATCTGGTGGAATCCATCTGTACCATTATGTGGTAAACCATATCGGTGGTGCGGTGTTCACAACACTTGCAGTCACATGACTCAAAATGGATACCACTTTGGTCAAAGTGACTAAAGTCAGTAAAAACTACAACGATAGGCACAAACAACATGCTATTGATGACACATACGTGCCGAAGCATCAGTGGAGTACGATGGTGCGTGTTACCAGCGCCGACTAACAGAGGAGTAGTGATCAAAATGACCTTAAAACTTAACCACCGTTTGGTATTATATATAGATTAAATAAGTGAGTCATTGACAAAAACAGTGATGAAGATGACTATTTCCACTCACTATGGAAATGACACATTCCCAAGATTGGCAGTAATCACTAATCATCCATTCTGTGATGAGGTAGCCAGGGGCGTAGCTAGGCGTACGCGCGTATGCCAAAACGTCCACATCGTTTTGTCAAACAAAATTTAAATTAAAAAATAATAAAGAGAGAGAGAGGAGGCATGTAGTAGTCTGGAGTGTCGAAAACTCAAGTCTAAAATGTGTAAAATCCGCCAGCTTAAGCTTAAGCGGCCCCCTAAACCCCCTGCCGAAATTAGGAGTACACATCGTTAAAGGTCTAGCTACGCCCCTGGTAGCAAAGTATCTCTAAGAACAATTTCAGAATGATGGTTCCTGGTTTTGAAATGTCCAAGATGAAGGAGGGGCGGGGCATCTGTTGCAGAACAAAAGCAATGCCGAAGCATTTTGACTCAGATGTATGTGATTGCTTTTACTCGTACTACCGCGACGACTTGTCTTGTTATTAACTCTGCTTACAGATCCTCTTCTGGCTAATCTAGGCCCTCATGGGCCTCTAATGCCCACTCGTAATGGTAAAAAGTTATTATTTTGTGTGCACACATATGGAGGTGAATGGAGCCCTGAGGTCATATAATTGTGGGTGTCCTCTCCAATGTTCAGCCTTCTCTCTCGTATTTCTGTCCGGTCGCACTTTCAACTGACAATCTTTTCTGCATTCACAGTCTGCACTGCGGATAATCGGATGGGTGAAAATGGTGGACGTTCAATTGTTTGTTGCGCTTCCAGTATGCTTCAGTCTTGCATTTGACATCGCAACTTCTATCAACCGAATTCAGGTGAAGCACATCGATATATTTGCTGGTTAAGGCTCTGTCACACTATGCTGTATTGCGTCAGCATATGCTGACATATGCTGTCATACGGCAGAATTTTGAACATCCTAAAAAATAGACTTATGCCAAACTTACCCATAACTTATCTCAGCGTACACCAGTGGGCTTTAACGAATACTACTTATGCCAAACGTAACCATAACGTACCCATAACTTGTCTCAACACACACCAGCATATACCAGAGTACACCAACATGTTGGTGCAAAATCACATGCGTCGGCATACCCTGACGCAATACGGCATAGTGTGACAGGGCCCTTATATAAATATATGCCTCAGTAACACTACGGCTTGTGACCACTTGCGACCACTTTGTGACCAAAAGCAGGCGACCTCTTATAGCGACCAAAACAAATAAAGGTGGAAAAAACAATAGTTGGCGACCACTTTATGACAGCCCCTTTTGTTTAGCAAAGTGGTCACAAAATGGTTGCAAGTGGTCGCGAGCAGTAGTGTGACTGAGGCTATATACTGGCTATTTACTGATCTATACCAAACTGAATTTGAATAATTAATATGAACTGTACTAATCAAAGCTCATATTAAAGCTGCACAGTCCGATAAAAGCATATCATTTTCAAAATGAAAACACTGACGTAGATTTGATTCTTTTATCTAACTTAGATACTGATGCACTTATTAAGCATGTGTTGCCACATAAAAGGGAACACCGAATCAGTTTACTAGAACGTGTTACTGCAGAAGCCTATGGTGTCAGAGTTTTGGCATGTTCGTGAAAATTAATTTTACATGTTGGCATTTCAAATATCGCTCAAGTTACTTCAAACTAATGTAAGGTGGATTATAGCGATCAACCTAATATATTTATTTCAGAACATGACAGAAATTCAAAACCATTGGACTATGCAACTGTAACTTAGGGTGAATCTTATAGATTCTAAAAGTGTGCCCATTAAAAATGTGTTAACGGTGTAATTATTAACATCTTAAAATTTTTATTTTTTTTATTGAGGCTGTATTTATTCTGTCCATAGCATGTAAGCCTGGGTACCCAGGCTTGTTTTCAATGCTGGCCAGCTGTAGTGTTGGTGTTGTCTTACCAAGCAGTAGCTGCTGATAAGTTATTTGATTGTCTGCATTTCAGTAGCAGATAGATAGTCTGTTGGTACGTTTAGTAGCCTATGTTAGTTTTTTTTGGCCCTCTTGGCATTGTATTTTTGTTCTATTCTTATTACTATGTTAGTTGTTTTCTTAAGGTTCTATGTTAGTGTTTTGGGGTTTTCTTGGGAAGAGTTTTCCGGGGTTTTCTACTTAATTCTATACTAGCCTATTTTATTTACATGTCCATAGGCTTGTACGTAATAGGTGGCTGAGTTATGTTTGTTTGGATTTGATTTGATTTAT
This sequence comes from Branchipolynoe longqiensis, assembly GCA_030323885.1. Classification (NCBI taxonomy): domain Eukaryota; kingdom Metazoa; phylum Annelida; class Polychaeta; order Phyllodocida; family Polynoidae; genus Branchipolynoe; species Branchipolynoe longqiensis. The sequence goes on along the minus strand of CM059197.1, from coordinate 80,827,254 downwards.
ATTGTTGTTGGATATGTTATCTGGCTTTTATATTTCCGGTTATCCCACCCTGGGCTGTCCAGTTGGTGGGCCGTGACATATCACCTGCCCCCTTGTGGTGCAATTCAGTTGGGGTTCCAAGTTTTTATTTTGCACAGATATTTTTTGTACGTTTTTAGGTCAGGGATAATTGATAATATTATTGTCACCTTATAGGAATTCCTGCTAATTCCGGACATCGCCACACCCAAGAGTTGTGATGCTACGATTACAAATGATGCTACTGGCCACTGTGTTCTGATGCGGGATGCATACGCAAGATGGGACACGACTCTAGAGGTTCGAAATTTTTATCCACATGACAATTAAAGTTGATTGGTCCGATAAACGAGTTATATTTCAAAACCAAAGCACTTATTTACATTTGTTTCTATATATATCCAACTTAGGTATTGGTGCATTAACTAGTGATTTGGGACAGCATATGCAGAATAATCAATGGATTTACTACCTCATCTATGTGGATACCTATTTTGAGAAAGCATTCTCGATGTCGGACATCCGGGCACTTTTGGGGTTCACGGCGTGCGAAGGGTAAAACAAATGCTACTCCCATAGAAACAACATTAGAACTACCCTATCGATCACAGTGATTTCTGCTTTTTGGTGCTTTGAAAGCAAATTTCTCTTGTTTCTATTAAATAGTTCAGATCTTTCTCTATAATTTCATGTTCAGCTTTTTTTTTATCAGCCAATTGGAAGTTCTTGAATTTATTTGGCGAAAATAGTTTTTGAGGCCATGATCTGGTAAGGCTAACACTGGCACTGACACTCAGAATATCCCAACTTTCACTATTATCTCTGTTTTTAATACTTTCAGAGAAAATTGCTCTTAGGTTAAATTAAATACCTCAGATCTTCCTCTTCAATCGCGCATTGAGATATCTTTAATCGATTCGATGAAAGTTTTAAAATTTATTTTACAAAAATAAATGCTCCCCATAGACATAGCATTGCCGCAGCACACATCACGGCGGTATTTTACCCTTCGCGGGCTAGTTTCCGGGGTTGTGACGTCATGCCGACATCGAGAATTAGACAGGGAAGTCATTAACCAATTAGGTCAATCTCGTGACCTGAATAGTCTTGGCCTCATTCCCAGTGCCAAATACGGCTTTTGTCAGGTTCCAGAACATATCGTAGAAGTTTCATGGCACCCTACCCAACCATCCGCAGATGGGTCAATTACTCCCCCTCCCCTCCCTTCCCCCTTACCCCAACAGGGAATGTGCTAATCCAATATGCACCCATCCAGTTAACTGACACCCACCCCCACCCTCACAATCACTGGCACATTGTGTGCGTGTGGCCAGTAGAAATAGTAGGAGACCAGACTACCTAGCCTTTAGTAGGTCAGTCCACACCACGTGACCATTGCGAGATGTCAATAAGGGTCATAAGGTCCGTTCACACTGGCGAGTTAAGTCGCCTCAACTAGTTTGCTTCCTTTAGTTCGCCTCACATTGGTCGTGTGGACGTGATGTTGGGGCGACTTAAGCCTGAGTCGCCTCATCTAGTTCGCTTCATCTAAACCACCTCTCGAGGTAGATTAGATGAACCGAACTAACTTAAATCGGCCCACCTAGCTTGTGTGGACGGTAGCGGTTTACTTGAAGTGGATTATGCACGGCACACTATATAATATAATTTGGTCTATGAACCGGCTAGAGGTGCACAGATATTTTTGTAATCGTTTATTTTTAGGGTTTCACTGCCCAGCAGAAGCCTTGACCGTTCCAAAACAATACAACTCAGTCTATACATATCTAGGTCGAACCCACACTCTCTCGTGGTGACGTCGACGAACCGAAAATGGCACTGGTTAGTATGGGCTTGCTCATGCGCAGAGATCGATTTCCGCCTTAAACTGCCCCAAGTACTGCTTGTGTGGACAGGATGCCTAGTTCGCCTCCTCTAGTTCGCCTCCTCTAGTTCGGCCTAAAGTTGTGCTGTGTGAACAAGGCTATAGCTAGAGGACTTTTGGAAATCTTGTCAAAAGTATTTTAAGTTCTTTCAGCTCAAATTGCTTCAAAACTAGCCATGTTTCATCAAAATGACTCCGGAATAATGATTATTAGGTTATAACGATCAATTTGATATATTTATATAAAAAAATAAAACAAAAATTCAAACGCTATCGGACTATGCAACTTTAATAGAGCAATAATAGTTACTCCAACCACCGTCTGTGACCGTGACTCTCAAATAGCTGCATGCGGCGGCGGTGTTGCGGATTCCGAGGGACACTAGTTTCACAGGGACACATCGCTCCTGCACACGCGTCAAACTCGAACAGCATCGTCACTAACCTTATAAATTTAATATAATGTTTTTGCTAAACATGTTTTCTATATGTGTACCAAGCGATTTGTTTGTAGCTGGTGTAATTTTAGAGATATTTCACTTTTTCTGTATTGTCTTTATGAAGACTGCTCACGGCCATTGACAATACCTTGAGTTTGACGGTACGCGCAGTGTAAAACGTTAGTTTTATTCAAAATTAATAGAATTCAAGAACCCTAACCTTATAAATTTAATATAATGTTTTTGGTAAAGATGTTTTCTATATGTGTACCAAGCGATTTATTTCTAGATGGTGTAATTTGGGAGATATTTGACTTTTTCTGTATGAAGATTTGCTCACGGCCGTTAACAATGCATTTGAATGGAAGTGTCCCTGTGAAACTGGTGTCCCTCGGAATCCGCAACAGGGGCATTATTGCGACTGTAGGCCTAAATAAAACAAACAGCACAAATCTATTCACTGCAACGATCTAATTCTGTCATTTAGAACCATGATTATTCACTCGGGGTTGAAATAATGTTATTTAGGAGCATAACTTACTCAATAAGTGAAATTCGGTCAAATTAAACCCAAAATCCAAGCGATACTAAGGCCGCTGTTGCGGTTTCCCAGGGACACCAGTTTGCGAGGGACACATCGCTTCTGCACATGTGTCAAAATCGAACAGCGTCGTCACTAACCTTATAAATTTAATATAATGTTTTTGGTAAAGATGTTTTCTATATGTGTACCAAACGATTTGTTTCTAGATGGTGTAATTTGAGAGATATTTGACTTCTTCTGTATTTTATGTATGAAGATTGCTCACTGCCATTGACAATGCCTTGAGTTTGACAGTACATGCAGTGCAAAACGTTAGTTTTATTCAAAATTAATAGAATTCAAGAACCCTGACCTTATAAATTTAATATAGTCTTCATGGTAAAGATGTTTTCTATATGTGTACCAAGCGATTTGTTTCTAGATGGTGTAATTTGGGAGATATTTGACTTCTTCTGTATGAAGATTTGCTCACGGCCGTTAACAATGCATTTGAATGGAAGTGTCCCTGGCAAACTGGTGTCCCTCGGAATCCGCATCACCGCCGCCACATCGGGGCGTTATTGCGAATGTAAAAGCACTGCTGTCATCTGATTGTTGTCAACCGGAAGTGACATGAACGCGCGCCCTCTGCATGTAGCTCGTGGTCTTATTTTACTGTGGGTGACTTCAACTTTTCGTGTATCACAATAGGGAGCCGGGAGGTTCCACCTGAAGGGCATTACACTGGAAGTGCGGCAGGTAAGAGGCCTTCTACTAATTTTCGACTCTGTTTGTCGTGTATTCTAGGAGTACACTAAATAAAAGAGTTACCCTACTGCAAGTAGGGCCTACGGGGTGAATCTTTTTTCTAGTCGGGGCCATACTCTCAAATTAGTAAATCCCAGAGCCATTTCAAAGTTAAGGCAACACAGTTTCTCAAACAGGATGATAAATATATGGAACAGTCTCCCACAAAATGTTATTGATGCCGAGTCAATAAATTCATTCAAGAACAGTTTAGAAAAAGCATGGGCTGATGATCCAGGGAAATATGACCCCTTATTCACCACATGCTACTAATTATTCCTTGTGTTGCATATTTACTTTCACTCAAGCAAAAATGAGAGACAAATAAGTGTTCACACTTCCTGTCTACCATTCGCTATTTCGCTATTTCGTTAGTGGTTCACTGGACAATAACTGAAAGACTAAGGGAAGCCGTGTTGTTAACTAGGTGGCAGCACCTTAGGACCAGACGGGACGGCCGAATGAGTTAAGTGCTCGGGCCGTCTCGCGTGTTGGTAGGTCCTTGGAGTCGAACCCACTGATTTGAACCCTGGTCGAGTCAAAGCAATGACTTTAAAATTTACACTTGTCGCTTCCTAGCCTGGCGCTCGGCATTATTAGGATAGGGCAAGGACTGGTTGGCTCGGTATCAGGATATTGTGACTGCGCATGCATGAGTGGGATATCATGGTGCGGGTGCCCTGATCTTCCTATGGGGCAGCACTATAAAGTCGCCATGAGTATGCACTGTCACAATTCGGTACCAATCCTGATCTAACCTTAGATGTTGCCAACAACCAACCAACAAACCATGAAGACGCGGTACTGTACATATGGCAATTTAATGATTTTGTTTATTTGTTTGTTGTTGTTTTACATCCTAGCAACATCTGAGGTTATATCAGGATGGCTACTGACTAGGAACAATGCACACTCATGGTGACTTTTTAATGCTGCCCTGGGAGACAGGACCGCGGGCACATGCATGATCTGATATCCCACATTATCCTGACACTGAGCTAACCAATCCTTGTCTTATCCTATCAATGCCGAGGCTAGGTAGCGACAGGCTAGGTAGCGACAAGTATCAGTTTTATAACTCATTAATTTGACTCAACTGGGAATCAAACTTCCGACATTCCACACGGGAAGCCTGCACTCTACCGAATCGGTCATCCCGTCCGGTCGGCAATTTGATGATGAAAAGCTCTGCTCTAGTGAAAGTCGCTTGTGTCATATGAAGCATTAGTAATAGCAAATAATTAAATGATCTAGCACAAGTGCAATGATATAGGGAGTGCACTTGACATCATCACTCAGCAGTCAGCGGTCAGCCATCTTGGATTATGAGCACCCTCCCTAGCCATGTTGTGAATGCATGCAGATGCAGTAAAACAGAGTTTTCTTGTGTTATGGGAGGTTCTGGGAAGTTTACACCCAATGTGTTTACTTACAGCACTTTGGCAACAACTTCTGAGGCCAAACTGCGCAAAACAGTGACAAATAAACCAACAAATCAGTAAATAAGCACAGTGTAGGCAGTTGCAAGCCTTCTGTATGTAATCCAATATGGCCACCAAAAGTTGTCTTGTGACGTCATTGCATCCCCTCTATAGGGAAGGCAGGATTTCTACACGCGTAGATCGAGACTTAACATGGCTAAGTGGTTCCAAGTGGCCATTAGACGATTAGAATCATTAGTCTTCAGCGGCCACTTAAAACCTCTTCTCACCTTATTTATTTATTGTCTAGATAAAAGATGCATCCTTACCTGCCTACCTAGAGTAGGCGGCGTACGATAACTATGGCTAAATCCGAGCAAAAACTGCTTCAAATATGAATGAACTGTCGAGGTAGTGGTTCACCAGCACAGTATTGAGCCTCGTTCTGACGCCTAATTAGGTCATCGAAGCAAACAAGATGGCGGCCTCAGAATGCTCTCAATTTGATGTTTTAAAGTCTATTAAACTAGATGTTTGATTATATTCTTCAATTCAAAGGTAATTGGTAAATATGAATAGATATGTGTGAAGAATATATTTTGCTTCTTTCATTAAGAATTCATGCTCATTTCTTTTACCCAGCCTTCCGACACTTTTTCTCATGGGTTCTTCAGCAGCCCTGTCTCATGGCTGCGGAAGTAACTAGTCTAATGTATCTTCAATTCAATCAATTCAATACACGAATTCCGTGATGCATGCGCAGAGCGTAATCCAGACTGGACTTATGGGTCACAGCATCTGTCACCAGAGACACCCTGTGTATCCTCAACTGCTACTGTCACTGTCACTGTCACTGTCATTTATGAACTGCCAGAAGTGCTTACTTTAAGAGGTAATATAAATAGATTTAGCAGTTTATTATAAGAGTCAGAGCGGTACTAAGAAAGCTAGAATAGTAGTTTGATATGTATAAGTGCCAACCCTCCAACTCTCGCACCATCGCCAACCTTGATCCACTAGAAAACAACACAGTGACACACTGTTGACCCACAACACGAGTGTCATTGCCTATCACCAGGTGTCATACTACTATCGGAAATCGTGTATTCTTTATTTCAGACTCAGGATTATGGTAGTTACATACTTTGGTCCATAGTAGGTAGATATAAAAATAAATGTGAATAACATATAAGTGATAGTGTGGATACTACCATACTAACCAATATCAAAATGTTGCTCTATGTACATACAGTAGCTTGTACCAATGCCTCCCTATGGCAGATGTTAATCTGAGATCACTCTCTTCTATTTTCACAAGTCCCTGTATTATAACATTTTCTGACTTGTCAAGTCTAGTAATAAATTTGAATATTAGATTTCTGATAACAGCATGGCAGGCTGGCACATCAATATTGGCAAACAGCTGACTAGCACTGTGATACCTAGGTAGACGGAGTAATAACCTCATAATGTCATTATATGCTACATTCAGTTTTCTAATGCCATACATTCTATAGTTCCACCAAATCTGGGCAGTATACAAGGGAATACAGAAAGTTCTAAATAAATTTACCCTGACATCAGCTGTACAAATTTCCTGATGAGCATATTTCCCTGAGCATATAACTTGCGACAGTGTCGATAGACTACGTCACCGTTCCAGCGGCGCGGTGCATTGTGGGATGCATCAGAGCAAAACATACCCGCGAGAAGCACATGGCTAATGCTAATACACTGGGTGCAGCTATGAAATGTGCTAGTTTCAGCTCATCTCGGCTATTGTTTGAAACATAGAATAACAACTAAAAAAATATATATAATAAATTAAGATATTAATCTGTTATCCAGCATTGCATTTACATCAATATAATCAGCACATCTTATGCCATGTGCATTTAGATTTAGACAAATCTAGGTACTCAGACGAGTGTTAGAGCCATAGACAGAGTCAGTTTTATTTATTTTATCCATGTTTTTATTTATATCCTATGGTTAATGACATATGTAAAATTGGAAAATGAGTAGGGTTAATCAGATATTGGTAATATATTTCTTTGAAACAAGTTTTTGTTGACACATTTGACATTTAATATTTAGAACAAGAATTCCCAGATAGCACACAGCCGTCGGCCCGACGGCGGCCCGACGGCGGCCTCTCCGTCGGGCCAATGGTGGAAATCGTCGTCGGGCCGACGTTGTTTTGTCCAACCTCCCGCCGTCGGGTCGACGGCGGCTGCCGCCAAAGGCCCGACGGCGGCAGCCGCCTTAGGCCCGACACAATATATTTCTGAAACCACACAACCTATTAACAAATCGCTTGGTACACATATAGAAAACATCTTTACCAAAAAGATTATATTAAATTCATAAGGTTTTCTATTAATTTTTAAATAAATATATTGTGTCGGGCCTACGACGTTTGCTGGGAAAAACGAAGATGGCAGTGCTTCGACAAAATTCCGTACCGAATAATTTAAATCGTATTAACACGAATAATTCCATTAATACGTCGTAATAAATTACAAAACTTTTACAAAATAATCTAAACATATTAATAAACAAACCTGTTAAATAATTCCTTAAAATTCCTGGGATTTCTGGAGTTATTTGTTGAAAAAGAATGCTGCTCAACGATCGTACGTGTTCCGGTGGCGATTCGAAGTAAACAAACCGTATCGGATAATTCAAATCGTATTAACACGAATAATTCCATTAATACTTCATAATAAATTACAAAACTTTTACAAAATAATCTAAACATATTAATAAACAAACCTGTTAAATAATTCCTTAAAATTCCTGGGATTTCTGGAGTTATTGGTAGAAAAAGAACACTGCTCAACGATCACACGTGTTCCGCTGGCGACTCGAGCCGGAATCCAAATTTAAAGAACTGCGCAAGCGTGGCCCACAACCGTCGGCTCGACGGTGGCTCGACGGTGGACCAAATGTGGAAAATGAATGCAAACCTGCGGCGGCCCACCACCGTCGGCCCGACGGTGGCTTGACGGTGGACCAAATGTGGAAAATGAATGCAAACCTGTGGCGGCCCACCACCGTCGGCCCGACGGTGGCTCGACGGTGGACCAAATGTGGAAAATGAATGCAAACCAGCGGCGGCCCACCACCGTCGGCCCGACGGTGGCCCGACGGTGGCTCAAATCAGGAAAGGGATTGAAAATCAACGTCGGACCACCACTGTCGGCCCGACGGTAGCCCGACGGTGGCTAAAATCAGGAAAGGGATTGAAAATCAATGTCGGACCACCACCGTCGGCCTGCCGGTGGCCCGACGGTGGAAAGTCTGTGGCGATGGTGCGACCAATAGCCGACGTCGGCCCGACGGCTGTGTGCTATCTGGGTTACTTCTGGCTAATCAATGGTGATGTAAACATCAGTCTGTAAGGTGACTGAAATTGTATGTTTCTTAGCTCAAAATGCTTAATTATGGAAAGTTGTGTCTTAAACATATTCATTGTTTCGTAATGCTTTGGCATTGCGGGTAATCAGGATCGCGAATACAGACCAAGGCGTGCCAGTACTTAGGACGTCTATTGTGTCGCCGACTAGCGGAATTCTCTATAACTAAGGAACAAACTCGAACGCCGACTGGCGGTTCTTTTCTAACCTGGTCACCAATCGGGTAAACAGGACTTGATGACGTATTATGCAGTATACTCGAACTGCCGATGCGCCCCTTTTCGGGTAGACTTTTGCTATATAAGGCGGCGCAGCGCCGGGGTTTGGTCATTACGACCGGAGGAGCCAGGAGACAATAACCAGCCTTAAATTGGCCTCCCACCCACCCTACATGTGAAAGTGGAAAGTAGGGCCATAGCATCTCTAGCCTCGTTTCTTAAGCATTTGTGAGCTGACATTTGTATAACCTGACATTTAACTTTCCTTAATTAAAATGCCATAACTATATTTGCTGTGTTCGCGTTTTTCCTGATTATATTATTATATTGCATCCTTCCATCCATGTTTGTGCCAAATTGTTATGTATTTCTATTTATTTTGAATAAAATGCCAGTTTTGCCCTACGCGTATCGGTAAACTCAATGGCAGTGCGCCTTTGCTTTGCTCCCAAAGGCGTTTTCAGCGCATGCGCAGTCGGAACCGTGATGTAGTCTATTAATATCCCTGTCATCTCTAAAGTCATCAGTCATAAAGTGTCCTAAGTACTTGACTTCAGTAGAGATTGACAGGGGAGCACCAGTTAAAATAAAATTAGGAAACACAGTATCCTTGTCATATATTGATCGAATGATCATTACCATACTTTTAATAGCATTGTATTTGATATCAGCTTCTATTCCATATTCAGAGCATATATTAAGTAGCATTTGCAGTCTACTACTATATGGTGAGAATATTACCAAGTCATCGGCATACATAAGATGATTTAGAAGTAATAGTCCATTAATACATCCAGTTTTCTACTCATTTAACCTTTTCGACAGGTCATCCATATAAACATTAAATAAATAGGGGGACAATATCCCTCCCTGACGTACACCATTACTGACTTGTAAGGGTTCTGACATGGCATCACCCCACCTGACTACCATTGATTGGTGCGAATACCAAAATATTAATATCCTGATTAGATATCCTGGAGTACCATGCTGCACTAGTTTTTCAAACAATTTTTCATGATTCACTCTATCAAATGCCTTAGAGGCATCAAGAAAACACAAAAACATAGTAGAATTTAAACTATGGTACTTCTGTATAATCTCCTTAAAAGCATAAATGCACATATCTGTTCCATGCTTTCGCTTGAATGCATATTGATTATCATTTGTTTTTAAATACAACTCCAGTCTATCTAGCAGTACATTTTCAAATATTTTTGACAAAATACTAGCAAGTGCTATAGGTCTATAGTTATCCTTACTGTTAATCCTTCCCATATTGTCCTTAATTACTGGTAAAAGAATAACAGAGATCATAGTATCAGGCAGAGTTCCATGTATGAGAAAGCCTGTGAGGCACATAGCTAACATGGAAAAAACTCTTGAGCTGGCATATTTGAGATGCTCTGCATAAATATTGTCAGCACCACACATCTTGTTACTATCAAGTTTTAATATGGCATCCCTTATCCTTATGCTTAGACATGCATACAAGTTTGACAACTGTCTGGCTCAAATAACAGGATGGTGCCAGTAGTTGCAAATACACAATCACTTTACTGGACCTTTTAATTTGTGTTTTATTTTGACCAATTCCCCAACGAACACATTCAGAATTCTGAGGTGACATGTCGAACACTGCAGCTTCCAAACCTAACACATCGCCTTTCTTTCAATTCCAGAAAGGTCTCTTTATGGTCGTGGGGCCTGTGGGGAGTGGCAAGGTGAGTATGTACATGTGTAGTAGTGTGCACTAACCTTTCAGGCAAGGAGCCGCATAGACAGGTAGATGTGGGTAGGGTTGTGACATCAGGGAGCCTATGTGGCATAGCTAGGTGTATGCGCGTACGCCAAAATGTCCACATCGTTTTGTCAAAACAAACAAAAAATTAAAAATAATAAAGAGAGAGAGAGAGAGAGAGAGAGAGAGATAGAAGGCATGTAGTAGTCCGGAGTGTCGAAAACTCAAGTCTAAAATGTGTAAAATCCGCCAGTTTAAGCTAAAGCAGCCCCCTAAACCCCCTGCCGAAATTAGGAGTACACATCGTTAAAGGTCTAGCTACGCCCCTGGTAGATGTATGTATATGTATGTATATGTATGTATATGTAATTAAGTGCAGTGCTTGTATATATCATTGTAAGCATTAAAATGACTTTTGGACGTAATTTGAAGTAAACCTCCCCCCTTTAGCGATGCTATTTCTCCTCGCTATTTACATCTCCCTACTCACACTCCTATCTCCTTGGCACAAACGTCTTTGGCGTCACACCGACAAACTGCCACCTTCACTTACTGAACTCGAGCTGATGCTGTAATCCTTTGCTTCCTCAGAGCTCTTTACTACTTGGCATTCTTGGTGAGTTGGCCCTTGAGAAAGGGCAGAGATGTGTGCAGGGCAAAGTGGCCTATGTGCCCCAGGAACCCTGGGTGGTGTCGGGATCGGTCAGACATAACGTCATCATGGGAGAGGAGTTCGACGAGGAACGCTACAGGGACGCCATCAAGATGTCCTCTCTAACTGAGGTCAGTGTGCCATTTCCAAGGTTACTCATTGTACAAACAACGCACGCGCTGGACGAATCGATAGAACGCAGGCTTCCCGTCCGGAAAGTTGGGAGTTGAATTCCCGGTGGAGTCAAACCAATGACTTACAAAATTCATACGTGTCGCTTCCTGGCCAGGCGCTCGGCGTTATTAGGATAGGGCAAAGACTGGTTGGTTTGATGTCAGGATAATATAACTGTGTGGGATATCAGATCATGGCGCTGGCATCCTGGTTTCCAAGTGGGGCAGCACTATAAAGTTGCCATGAGTGCACATTGTCACAACTCGGTACCTGTCTTGATATCACCTTTGATGTTGCCAGGACGTAAAACTCCCACAACCAATCAACCATTGAACAAACCACGGGGAGCTGGTGGAATGGATGTGTTGTCTGCTTTTAAACGTAGCAGGTCTTGATGTTCCATCTCTGGCTAAGCTATTAACTTAAATTGTATACACTGTCTGGAGATGGGAAATGAGACCAACTACTATGAAATAACGTTTGTTTGTTGGGGTTTTAAGTCCTGACAACATCTATGATCATATAAGGACGGGTACTACACTTGTGGCAGTGCGCACTCATGGTGACTTCATAGTGCTGCTCTACTGGGAGATCAGGCCGTCGACACCATGACCTGATATCCCACTCAGTCACATTATCCTAATACTGAGCCAACCAGTCCTTGTGTTATCCTATTAATGTTGAGCGCCAGCTAGTTAGGAAGTGACAAGTATCAATATTGTTATGTCATTGGTTTGACTCGGCTGGGATTCGAACTACCGACCTTCTGCACAGGCAGCCTAGCTGTGCTCTACCGATTCGGCCACCGCGTCCGGTATGGAACAAGGACTGGTTGGTCCCCTAAACTACGGTTTTCTGAACTTTTCGGTTTTGAGAATTTTGAATAAGGGACTATGGATCTGTATTATGCCATGCATTCATAAACTGTTCCCTTGTGTCGTGTTCCCTTGTTCTGTGTTCAGACAATGAACATTTTCATTCTCTATGTTCCCGGTCACTCACGTCACATGTGCCGTGCACAAGGCCATACGGTCCCTGGGTCCAACCTATGAGAACAGCCACTAAGCAAAACACACATTCACTGTTTGTGTGGCACATCACAAGGTCACTAAGCAAACACAGAACAAGGGAACAGTCTTTGGATACACAGCCTTATGTTCCGCATGTCTAACTGACGTCTTGTTTACTTTTCTAGGACATAGTGCGCATGACTTGTGGTGACCAGACCCAGGTCGGTGAGCGTGGTCTCTCACTGAGTGGAGGCCAGAAAACCAGACTCAACCTGGCCAGGTAGGCACATTGCTTGAAACAAGCTTCTGTTGTCCAACAACCCCACCCTTTCTCCTCAGCCGGCAATGGCAGCAATGGTATGTCGGGAATTACATTTTTTTTTGAAGATTTATACTACCTATTTTGGATAAGTCTAAATAGTCGTGTTTTCACCATTAGAAAGCATGAGCCTACACTTTTACCGATCCAAGGGACTTTTAACCTCCCACACCAGATACATATGGTATCAGATCAACTGACCTTTAGATGACACTGTAAATTATATGCAGTAGTGGTTGGTGTCTCCTGTTCGTTTTTGATGTTTTCTGGCTTACCTACTGTTTATCCCTGATCTATTACTTAGTACATATTTCTTTATTCTATATCTCATTTCAAACTTTTCTTAATTTTCTTTTTGTATTCTTTTAGTGTTTTGGTGTTTCTTCGATCACTGCTTTGGCTATTCCAAGCTTTTATGCTCGTAGCTATTACGCTTCGGTCAACGCACCCAGAGTTGGATCTTTTGTTCTGACCACAGGTGCCTCACCAGCTCTAGTGACTTTTCTACTTGTTGTTTTGTATTTTTCTACATCATCAAAAGCTAGTATTCTGAGGTGTGTTTCTCTTCAAATTTTGAGCATGCAAATATTAGCCTGTTTGTGCAGGTCTATTGTAGGATGTCTGTTTTCTAGACCCAGGCATAGTTTCAAACCTCTATGTTGTTGTCTTTATAATTTCATTAGTGCTTGTTTGTTCCCACCCTTGTAACTTACATCCCCATAGTCAAAGTATGGTAATATCATTGATTTGTAAATCTGGATAGCCATGTTCTTCATCATATATTTTCTTATCTTACTGAATAACCATAGTTTGCCATTGATCTTCTGAATGATATCATTTATGCAAAGATCGTAATTCAAATGTTCATCTAATCTAAGTCCTAGATACCTTTATTCTGTTACTCTTTCCAGCATTTTACCACCTGGTGAAGCTGCTTTGTTTTGTTTATTTTTCCTACCACTGGTTTTGAAGATTAGCTTTATTGGATTTTTTAACATTGATGGTTATTTTATTTGCATTGCACCAGTCGTTTAACTTGTCTAGTGTATGGTTCAAACTGTTTATTAGATCTTTTTCATTATTACCTATTGAGTATATTACAGTATCATCAGCATATAATTGAATCATGTCTGTTTTTAGACAGACATCTAGTTCATTTATGTATATGATGAACAATAATGGACCCAGTACTGAGCCCTCTGGCACTCCACATTTGATTGGTAGTTGTGGAGATAAGCTCCCGTTTGCCTTAGTTCTCTGTTGTCTTCCCAATAGGTAGGTTCCCGATAGATAGGTTCTCATTGCAATGTTGTGTTACATTGCAGGGCTTTGTACAGAGACGCTGACATCTACCTGCTGGACAGCCCCCTGAGTGCGGTAGATGCAAAGGTTGCGTCGCATATGTTCCACAGGTTTGGGCTAGTTTAGCTTTCAAGGTTAAATATGAATAACACAAAATTGTGGTTATTAATTTTATGAATATATGATATTGTAGTAGTCTGCACTGACCTCTCAAGCAAGGAGCCGCATAGACAAGTAGGTGTGGGATCATCAGGGAGCCTAGTTGGTTTAATGGTTATCACACTGGCCCTGAATGCAAAGATGTGTGGGTTCAAGTCCCGCTCTAGGCGCAATATTTCCCATTTTCATCACCCGCACGACATTATGAACAAAACATAGTTGTTAAAGTTATGTAGTAGTCTGAACATGAGCTCTACTATCACGCGGTAGCAGCGGAGACTACGACGCCATCAGCGCAGTACCATTACACTGCGCTAGGTGGTGGCACGGGTCATCACCGGTCAGACCCTAGCTGGGCTGACCTCTACTGCGTGTGGTTGACCCACCCCCCCACACACACCTATAGAGTCGATGTGGGATCTGGCGAGTCAGGGGCGGGTCAGACAACTACTGACGCCGTGAAGAGCAGATGGTTCAATAAACCAAGGGTGAAGCGTACACTTGATTGACTCTTGGTGTTCTTCCGTGTGAGCGAGAGAGTCGGAGGGCCGTGGGCCATTACATTGGTGCCGTGAGCCAGCTCACCTTCTGCGTAAGGGGTGAGTATTGGACCTGGGGCCATGGACTCCGAAGGTAAGGTCTCTTCGTAATATTTTATTATGGAAGGGGCGACGGCGGGTCAACTGCGCAGTGGGCGCCAGTACCAAACTGATGGTACAGGGCGTCCCGACGCGGTAGGACTGCCGGTTGGCGCGGACGCTTCTGTGGTAAGTGAACTGCACCGCGCTCATGTAACACCTGTGGGAAATGTTGATGTTAAGACGTCCATTATGAGTGCAGGTGCCGGCGTCATAGGGGACGGCCGCCAGGGGTCAGTGCGTGGGGGGGGTGTAGCCACTCCCGCACTGGTGCCGGGGCGGTCGCCTGTGGGTGCTGAAGGCGTTGATAGTTATTGGGCGCAGTTAGCGCGGCTGAGTGGCACTCCGCCGCCGGGCATTCCGCCGTTGTTGACACCGGCGGCAATGCAGGGTGGTGGGGGTGGTACGCAGTTGAGCACGCGTTCTGATAGCGGTGGCACAGCATTAGGTAATGTTGCGCCATCGACTGCAGCGCGAAATGTTCTCTCAGTTGATGATAATGATACTGTGGGGGGCATTGCGGGGAGTGCTGTGAAGGGGGGCTTCGCTCTTGATGTTATGCGGTCTCTGTCGATCAATACTGATTCGGGGGCGGGTGTACATGAGGGTAGTAGTTCGATCGGGTATCGCGGTGACTTAGGTCTGGGCGTACGCGGGAGTTCTATGCGCGAGGTGCCGCTGGAGTATTCGCCGTGGGGGAGTTCAGCTGTCCGTTCTGTGGGGATGGGAGCTGGACGCAGTGATCCCCGAATTCCCTGTCGTAGGGAGGTTTTCCCGTCTTTGGAGACAGGGCTCGTAGCCGATGACTCGTTGTCATTTGGGTCGGAGCATGATTCGGTTATGGGTCGTACGGTTTCGGGATCGCAGTCGGAGGCGAGCGTCAGGATGTGATGCGTGTCCGCCGTCTGCGAGCTTGGAAGCGGGTCCAGTTTGAACGGATGGCGGAGGAGAGGAGGGCGTTGGATGAGATGAGAGTTTCCAATGCTGAATCCTTCGCGCGCGGTTTAGCGGATCTAACCGCGGCACGGCGCGTCGCCGCGGAGGAGGTGAATGCTAACCGTTTGCTGGTTGAGGAGCAAGAGGCTGCTTTCATGCAGCAGACGGTGGATTTATCCAGGCGGGAGGCGCTGAATGTTCAGTTGCAGGGAGAAAATCAGAGATGTGAACAGTTGCTAGCTGCTGAGAGGGCTGGTCTGGATTCTGCTCTGGAGATCCTTGCAGGTGAGCGCGCAGATTTTCAGGCTGAAAGACAGGCGTTTGAGCGCGGTTTGGGGCTTGGAGATAGTGGTGCGAGAGTTACTGAGTCTACGCGGTTAGATGACCGCGGGATGCAGTATCCAGTGCCTAGTGCGCGCCCGGTTTCCGCGGGTAGCTCGCCGCATTTGCCGGCGCCTTCTAAGGGGGGCGGTGGTGGAGGCGGGGGTCCGAAGGAGCCGGTGCCCTCTTCTGGGGATGGTAGTTCTCGGGGAGGATGTTCTGTGCAGCATCAGAGAGGGGTTGTGCAGGATTCCGTATACGTGGGTAGGACTCATGAGGAGGTACGGGGAGAGAGGATTCCTGACCAGGAGGGTTTGGGTGGTGACGCAGTACCCATTGCGTCATTGCCTGGGCTGCCTGTGGGTCGCCAGTACTCAGTGGAAGAGATGTGGTTGTTCCGGAATCATCCTGCGATAATGGATGTTATTCGGGAGCCTGCTTCGATTGGGGGGGGGCCGGATGGGAGTCGTGTAATCGGGATACGTTGGAGCTGGATGAGAATGTTTTTGAGGTATCCTGTGGCAGGTTCTGCGCGGATTCCGACGCTGCGTCCTAAGCCATTCACGGGTATTAAGCAGGAATGGAATAACTGGTGGCGGGACTTTACGTTGGATATGCGGTCGAACATGTGGGATGAGAGGGTGGCTCTCATTCAGCTGTTGCCTCTGTTGAGGGGGGGGCCGGCGCAGGACTGCGTGGACGCGTGGAGGCGTCATGGGTTAACGACGATGAGGGAGTTGCTTCCCATAATCTCGTATAAGTTCCGACCAGTGGACCCCATGGCACGCTGGTACCAGTGGAAAAAGCGCGTTCAGACTGCTCGTGATGGATCGTACCGTGCGTACGGTCTGCAACTGCAGGTTGATGGGCGGGAGGCTGCGAGAGATACGGGGATGAGTGAGCGTGCGATCGAGACTAAGATAGTCGAGCGTTTCGTGTGCTCACTCATGGATCCGGGGGAGCAGTGTGCCGCCTATGACCGGTGGCGGCCGGACAAGTCATCTCTGGAGGAGATGTTTGAAGTAGTCGACGATTACTGCGCCAAGGCACTGCGTGCTGGCCGGTCGACTGCGGTGGAGGCTATTCGACTATCAGATGAGTCGGATAGTGAGTTCGAGGTTGAGGTGGCTGCGTATAACGCGCCACGTGATCCTCGGCGTGGTGGCAGTGGTGGTTTCTCTCGGAGGAGTTCTGGGGGGAGCTATCGCGGTGGTAATTCTTTCCGCGGTTCGTCGGGTGGTGGCTATCGTGAGGGTGGCAATTTCCGTACGAGCGCGGGGGGGGTTATCAGTCGCCGCCTATCACTAAGGCGCTGGTCCAGGGGTGGATGCGCGATATGATAGGGGAGCAGAAATCTGCGGGGCAGGTAGCAACAGGTGGGGTTAACTCATCTGGGTTATCTGCGCGCAGGCGCGTAGCTAAGAAAGATACGCGTGCTCGTGATCATGAATGTGGTCGTTGCTTTGCTTTCGGTCATTGGCCTATTCAATGTACTGGAGTAAAACGTACTCTCGAGGAGGCTGTGATAGCCGGTGATCGCGAGGGTAGGGACAACTTGGGTGTTGATCGGGCGAGATTGGCGCGTCACCGTAAAGACAGGGACGTTAAGGCTAAGCCTAATTTAAACGCCTAGGGTTGGACCATTTGGGCGTAGGCCCAACCCAATTGACAAGCCCGGATACCGCCAAAGCGGATGCGGTGTTGACTATCAAGGAAGCCGGTGTGCAGTCTGATGCTAGCGTGGGACCGCCGGTGATCGCCCCTGGTGATTCTATCCCAGTGGAGTCGGTATTGTGGGATGGCATGAAGCAGATAGCGCGTTGCATTTCTGCTTTGGCTCCCGCGCCTTTGGACGACTGTATGCAATTTATAGTACAGCGTCAGGGGTGCGACCTGTCTCACCCTTGTGGTAAACGCTTATTCATGGATTCCACTTTCTGGACTTTGGACGGAAAACGGTGGTATGTGAGAGTGTGTGTTAGAGGGACTATCGGGTATTTTTTAATAGACAGTGGGGCTGCGGTCACATGTGTTGGACGAAAATTCTTCGATAAGTTGGACGGTGATAAGGTATTTTTCGATAATAGCGTGAAGCCTGTCACTGTCACCGGTGCACCACTCAAGCAGTACGGACAAGCCATACTATCTCTGGAGATCGGGGGGAAAATATTTCATTATGCCCCTACTGTTTCCGATATTTCAGAAGATGGTATTTTAGGTGCGGTATTTTTGGAGTATTATGGTTGTGAACTGCGTCGTGCAGGCAGCTTGTATCTTCAATATCCGTATCAACTCACGGTGCAGTGTGAATTGCGTCGCGATAGTCAGACTGTGTCTGCTGTTGCGCAAGATATTCGCATTGCGCCGATGACCGGCTGTGATGTTAAAATATCAGCTGTAGGGGTTGACGGTGATCACCAGAGCCTATTTGAACCGATGGTCTCAGAATTGCATGAACTGGGATTAGTAGGTCAGAATACGCTAGTGTGGAGTCCTGTTGGCTCAGTGGTACCTTTGTTTAATCCGAATCGGTATGCGGTTAGGTTACATAAGGGTACGACTATCGGGGTGTTGAGTGAGGCTACTGACTTTGGTGAGGTTCATTGTGAATACGCTAGGGCGGGGTTGACCAAACATCCCGGTGTAAACATGGCTTGCGGCAACGAGGTCATTGAGTCAGCTGTTGGCGCAGTTGACCCAGTGGGTGGGGTTGCCGTGAGACAGTGTTGGGCGGCCAGCTGTTCGCAGTTACCTGGTAATTGGGGTAGTGGTTGGCCCGAGCTGCGTGTCGCGCGGGCGGCGCAGCTTGATTGTCCCTCTAGTGTTGTGAGTAGTAGAGGGGAAGTGGGCGTTGCTGCATTGGGGGAGGTTACCGAGACGGTTACTTTTGGTACGACGGAGGAGTGCGTGGTGCCTTCTGTGGTATCTGGGTCCCTTAATGGAAGCTTGCCTACCCATCTTATACCTTTGGCTATGGGGTGTGAGGTGGTGGATGAGTCTGACCGCTCGCAGTTTGTGGACTTTCTGGGTAGAAATATTCAGGTTTTCGCGGTGCCTGGTGAGACGTTGGGCTGGACTGAGGTGGTGAAGCATGGCATTGATGTCGGTGAGTCTGCTGCTTTTAGGATTCCCTATCGGCGTTTCGTGCATTCAAAGAAAGAGGCACTGGAGACGGAGCTGCATAAGCTGCTGGATAGTGGGGTGATTAGAAGTAATGATTCGCCGTGGAGTTCACCTGTCCATTTAGTCAAGAAAAAAGATGATTCTATCCGTTTTTGCATTGACTACAAAAAACTCAATACTGTGACGCGGAAAAATGCTTACCCATTACCGCGCATAGACGAGTCGCTCGAGAGTTTAGGGGGTAATGAGTGGTTTTGCACTCTGGATCTGCAATCTGGGTATCATCAGGTAGCGATGGATCCGGAGGATATTGCTAAGACTGCTTTTAGCACTCACTTAGGCTTATTCGAGTGGAACGTGATGACGTTTGGGCTTTGTAATGCTCCAGCCACGTTCGAGAAGATGATGACGGATATGCTGGCTGGTCTTCAGTGGAAGATCTGCTTGGTGTATCTGGATGATATCATTGTCTTTGGTCGGACACTAACCGAATGTCGGGAGCGACTTCAAGCAGTGTTTGATCGTTTACGTTCCTATGGACTGAGACTCAAGGCTTCGAAGTGTAGGCTTTTTAGGTGTGAGACGCAGTACCTGGGGCGGGTGGTTTCTGCAAAGGGGATTAAAGCGGACCCGGAGAAGCTCTCTGCAATTGCGGGGTGGCCCAGACCTGAGGATATGAAGGAAGTGAGGTCATTCCTTGGGTTTGTGTCATATTATCGCGATTTCATTGCTGATTTTGCGCGGTTGGCTGTTCCTTTGCAGGACTTGGTCGTTACTGCAAAAAAAATAAAATTTGTGTGGGGCGACGCTCAGGAGGCGGCATTTCTGGGCTTGAAAGGTGCCTTTACTCAGACCCCAGTGCTGCGATATCCGCGAGCGGTGGGGCGGTTCATTCTGGACACTGATGCGTCGGGGTTTGCAATCTCGGGCGTGTTAAGTCAGGTTCAGGATGGGGTAGAGGTCCCGTTGTCTTTTGCGAGTAATAAACTTAATAAAGCGCAGCGGAATTACTGCACAACGAAGCGTGAGTTGATGGCTATCGTCGTGTATAGCAGGAAGTGGAAACATTTCTTGATAGGGTCGGATTTTATTATCCGGACTGATCATCATTCTCTTCGTTGGTTGTTAAATTTCAAGGAGGCGGAGGGGATGATGGGGCGTTGGTTGGCCACTTTATCTGAATATGGTGTGACGAATGAGCATATTGTGTACAGAAAAGGGGTGGATCATATCAACGCAGATAGTCTGAGTAGAATCCCGGTGCGTAAGTGTGGCCGGGGTGATTGCACGGACTGTGGCGCGCATAATTGTGTACTCGCAGCGATTTCTGCGATGCGTCTGGCGGACATAGATGATGATGAGCTTTGGACGTTATCGGAGGTTCGCTTGGCGCAGCGCCAAGATCCCTCCATACTGCGTGTAATCAGGTGGTTGGAGGTGGGCCGCTCGAAACCTCTGCGAGACGAGCTGGCGGTGGAGAATGCGGAGACTCGTAAGATTGTAAATCAATGGGCTCTGCTGGAACTGCGTGAGGGTGTGCTCTGCAGGTGGAAGGTAGTGGGTGAAGACCTACGCAGTCACCTGCAGATCGTCGTGCCATTTGCATTGCGCGATGATGTGTTGTTGTTTTGTCATGGGCATTCTACAGCTACGCACTTTGGGCGTGTTCGCTCCACTAAGCGTTTAGCTTGGCGGTTCTATTGGCCTGGCATGACTTCTGATATTAGGCGGTGGGTACGCACTTGCCATAAATGTCAGGTGGTTAAGCCGGGGGAGGGGATCGCTAAGTTACCGTTGACTCAGGAATTGTCTGGGCATCGGTGGCGCCGTCTAGCGTGTGACTTTGTGTCCGGGTTTAAGACGACGTCTAGGGGGAATGTGGTGATGATGGTAGTCCAAGACTATTACACTAAGTATGTGCAAGTGTACCCCTTAAAAGATCACACGGCATCCACTGCAGCGCAGGCGTTGGTGGATAACTGGGTTTTGATATTCGGTGCCCCGATGCGGATCCATTCGGATCAAGGGCGGGAATTTGAGTCCACACTGTTCCAGTCCATGTTGCGCTTGTTGGGCGTTAAGAAAATGCGTACGAACCCGTACTGTCCACAATCGGATGGTATGGTGGAGCATTTTAATAAGACGTTGATATCTGCGTTGGCTTGTACCGTGAATGACTTTCAGGATGATTGGGATTTACAGGTCAAGTTTGTGGCACACGCATATAACTGTACGGAGCACGCATCTACGGGTGAGACTCCGAACAGGTTACTATTTGGGGAGGAGCTCCGACTGGCAGCTGATCTGCAGTTTGGGGTGGTGAATCGTCAAGTAGATCGGCCTTGTGAGATCGTGTTTGTAAGATGGTTGGAGCAATGCTTTCACCACGCGTATAGCGCAGTTCGCGATGCTTTAGGTCGGGCAGCGGTTCGTCAGAAATCTGACTACGGGCCTGCTGCGTGGCGCCAGTTCAAAGTGGGGGACCGGGTGGTGCGGTATCATGCGCCGCTAGCTCGGGTCAAACTCGCAAAGAATTGGGATGGTCCCTTTACTATAACGGAAGTTGTCTCTGGCACCACAGTTATTATGAAGGGCAAGGATGGTAAATACCGTAAATCTAACGTTAGACGTCTTAAGCTTTACACCAAGCAGATGTCTAGAAACGCTGGACCATCCTCCTGGCTGGATGCACATGTAGGGGACGAGCCCGCACCTGCGAGGGTGGAGGCTGGCACTATAGATGTGGTTGGTCAGATGAAAGTACCTGGGCTTCCAGTTACTGCGGAGGAGGCTATGCGCCATAGGCGGCATAGGCCTGATAAACGGAAAAATAAACGTCGGCGTCGGTCTAGATCAGTGTCTGATGCCGATAGTGTTATTTCTGTACGCAGTGGCTCGGATAGTGACAGCGACTTTGTACCAGTTGGACAGGGGTCTGATGTGGGCTTGGATGCACCGCCGTGCGGCGATCTGAGCGTTTAGCATTATGATGCAGATAACTGGTATAGGGTGGGGTAGTAGGTATTAGGCTACTCCACCCTGGTGTTGTTTGGTCTCCGGGGGTTGGGGTTACATTATGTGCGTCGATCCCTGTTACACAACGAGTAACGCAGTAAATTTGTTCAGTTAAACTTTGCTACGCGGTTATTTGAGAGTAGTGGGGAAAGACCAGGGGCCCCGGGGGCGCCAATGAATGGGCGCAGTTACTACTGTTCTGCGTAAATGCCTCTGCCTAAGCCGTGTGTTGATTATCTGCTATTTCTTGTGTAACGTGTGGGTTAGTTGACGGGGCTTACTGCGTATTGGCTATAGGAGCCGCGGGGAGTGTTTATGTGTGCTGCGGGCATGGGTTTGTAGCTGGTTACTCTGCGGTTGGGCGTATCGGGGCCACTTATAGCATGTGCATGTAACCGGGCGAGGGGTTGTTGACGCCACGCAGTGCGAGTTGTTGGTGGGCACTGCGTGGGTGGCGGGGACCTGTTGCCGGGGGTGGCTCGGTATTGTGCAATGGCTGGCGGGCCACGTGGTCGAGCTAACTAGGTCACTCTGACGTTCTGCAATGACTGCGGGGGGGGATTCTCTGGGGCCACGTGGGGCGGTGACGTCAGCGGTACTGCGGGGCCGGGGGAGTGCCGCCGTCGGGTGATGTGATTGGTTCCTATGTGGGTCACGCTGGGTGTACCGGTGGCGAACCTGGTGTTGCGCGAGTGAGGTGAGCACTCTCTGCTTGGTTCGTCGGCTGGACTCTGCAGTACTGCGAGGGAGCACGTGGGGTTAGTCACTCTACCGGCTGCCGGCGGACGAGGTGGGTGTTTTTGTTCCTATACAGTTACCCATCACACGCATACTCTGTATTGTTGTTAAGTTGTCCATTTGTACATAGAGTATAGCAAGGCCGGCCACGTCTGTGTTTGTCTGTGCGTTCAGGCGCACAGACCTGACACAGCGTGTGCGGCGATCGTCGGTAGTGAGGGAGACACGGCTGAGCTGCCTGCGCAGTTCGTCGTGTTTCTATCATGGCCGACGATGAGTTAGCTTCGCCCGGCTCCCCTTTACGGGAGACCGAGGCTGACACTTCCCTCGATCGTCTCTTTGCAGAGGTTGAGGGTAGCGACAGCGGGGATGTAACGTGTTTAGGCACGATTAGACCTTTAGGCGGTGGGACGGTTGCCTTAGCAATGTCTCCATCGCTGTCTAGCCCACTGCTGTCGCCCGTGTTGACGGTGTCCAGAGGTCCTCGGAGAGGTGCGGATGTCGGGTCAGTTTCTCCATTAGGGGTTGCTGGCCTGTCGCTGCGCTCTCCTGAGGTGCTGTTGACACCGCATCGCGTGTCCTCTAGGGTAGTGGCTGATCGGATGACGGTTAGCACTGACGAGCTGGCACGCTTTCGAGCGTGGCAGGCCGAGCAGGCGATGACAGTCGGGTCAGCGTGTTCATCCCGTACGGATCCATTCTCCCTTAGCCCAGCTGATGGGGGGGTGGCCCAGTCTCTCGGCGGTGGTTCGTCTGGTTCACGCCAGGTGGTACCGCCAGCCGCGGTTGCTGGCCGACCTCTTGCGGATACGCCCGTGAGCTCTGGGGTAGTAGGGACTAGCGCCTCTGGGCAGCTGGTCCTGGCTCCTCATGACAGCGGGCGGATAGCAGGGGGAGGTTCTGGGGGTGCGATGGACGTAGACTCGGTGTTATCTACCCCGGTTGTGGGCGGTGAGCAGCCAAGGCCTCCTGCCCCTTCCACAGGTTCCGTAGCCCTATCGGAGGCGCAGGTGAGAACTGGGGTGCGGAAAGCAAAGGCTTCCATACTGCGTGACACTGGTTCTCAGTCTGTGGAGAAGAAGGCGGAGATATCGCCTAAGGTGTCGTACGGATCGCAGGATTATCGTTATCGGAATAGCGATGGATCACTGCGGGACGTACCAATAGACCTAGACGTCGTGGTGACTCCAGCCTCAGGTGGGTCGGGTCGCGAATGCTCGTCGGAGTCGGTCGCCTCTGCTGCCGGGGTTGTTCCATCGGAACAACCTGGGGCATCGGGAGGAGTGACTGGAACTGCGACTGGGCGAGTAGCGTCCATGATCGCCTGTTGGCGGAATCACGGTCAGTTTGGGGTTGAGCTCGGGTATGAGATTGCCGAGGACCCGCTTCCAACGTCCGAGTGGATTGTCCGGTCGCGTAGGTGGGGGCCCGTTAAGCTTGCGCGTTTTCTTGCTGGGAATGTGGCGGGCTTGACGGAGTCGTCTCTGTCGCGACTTTGGCACGATCCATTCGATGAGCCACGTAGTCTGAGGGACTATTCAACGTGGCAGAGGGGGTATAGGCAGATTGTCCGGCCTTATGATGTTGATGGGGAGTATGAGGTCTCCGACGATGAGGGCTGGGCAGAGCCCGAGAGTGAGCCAGTCACTCCGTTGAGGTGGTATAGCCAGTGGGTGAACTTGTTGTTCCGCTCGCTATCTTTTCCAGCGGAGCGGGAGGGCTACACGAAACAGGAACTGGCGTGTCTCGGCTATGTTCGAAGGGTGTTCCGTCCGGGACAGGCTTGCCTGTTCTGTGAGGTGCACCGAGTCAGACATAGGCGATTCCCCAAGCTGTTTCTGCGGTGGTCGCATTTGGCTCGTCACATTTGTGAGGAGCATCTGCACACCGCGCCTCTATGGAGATGTGTGCGTCCATTCAACGCGGTGACGGGTTGTGAGGGGTGTCCTTCGTTTAAAACGACTGGACAATACTTCGCAACGAGGCGCCGCGGTGCAATGATCACGCACCTCATGGAGGGCCACGGTCGGATGATGGACGACGTAGTGGCGGGGCTCAGTGAGATTCAGTGGAATCCTGACTCCAAGTCACGGCGCGCAGTGACCTTCACAAAAAAGCAGCGCCCAGACTTCTACCTAGGCAAGGAGACGCTTGCGTTGCCACGGCAGCACAGGTTGATTGCCTTGCACCTCTATGACAGAGGGTCGGCGGAGCTGCATCGCGAACGGTTTATATCCGGTCGCGGGGCATCTTCGGCGAGATGGGGAAGAGGTCGTGGGGCGGTGGCTCGAAAGAGGGAGGTACTGCGGCCGGGCGCGGTAGGTGGCGCAGTAGACTCTGGGCGGCAATCGAAGGTCGGCCGGGGTAAGGGGAGAGGGAAGCGCACCTCGTCTCTGGCATCGCTTCATGGTAGGTCTGCTATCAATCTGGAGCGGAATCAGGGGTCAGACAGGTCGGCCTCTCCACCTCCACCTCCACCGCCGCCACCTCCATCGTCACCTCAGGGCGTGAAGGATTGGCCTGAGTTGCCAGTCACAGCCGGGGCTGGAGTGGAGGAGGGTGGTAAAGGGCGGCGTCGTAAGCGCCGGAAGTTGGCAGCGGTGCAGCCACCCGACACGTTAAGTGCGGTGGTGGCACGTGGTCCGGCTCCGGCGGCGACAGTCCAGGTGGCATCGGTTTCTCAGCCGGTGTCATTGGGTCAGGTTCCGCGGCGTCGGGTGACGGCCGCTGCGGGATCCGCCTCTCAGTTGGCGGCGTCAGGGAGCCAGGTGATGGAGCCGGTAGGGACTGCTGCGGTGGTTGCCTGTCCTGCTGCGAGTCCTGTGGTCGTGCGGCCGGTGGTAGCGATGCCCCCGGTAGTTGACCACGGTATTGTACTCGCGCTGGACGGCATAACGCAGCGGCTCTGCGAGGCGAATCGTTCGGACGTGACGTCAAAGATCACTGAGTCGGTCAACGGCCTGGTCAAAGCCTTCATTGAGGGCTTTGACGCGGTTGTGGCGCAGACTCAGGATACTCTGGTACGCCAGGCTGAGGGTAGGCGCGGTGCGGACTTTGACTGTGTGGTCGAGGACAACAAAATTGTCGAGCGCAAGTTGGAGGCATCGCGCGAGCAGAGGGCTCGGCAGGCTGAGGTCATAAATGATATCGATATGACCTTTCATGCCGCTTTCCGCCGAGACTTCAGAAGCTGGGATGGATCACTTAGATCCTTAGATTTAACTAGCTTCAGCATTGAGGATCGGCTGCACGGACTGCCGGCTAGTTTGGTGTCTGCTGCTGCTACGGCGCATCGGACCCTGCTCAGCCGCGCAGCGAGTGCCCCCCTTGATGTAGACGGGGATGTCCAGATGACAAGTAGCGGGAAGGTGAGCAATGACTAGTTGCTCGCGCAGTTAGGTGTCGCTCCCTCCTGTTCGAGGGATTTTGGACGTCTCGTCGGAAAATTCAGATGACAGGTGACGGGGTGATGAGCAATAGTGGACTGGTAAAGCGGTTAGCTGTTGATCTCTCTCGTCCGAGGGATTCTGGATTGTACGTGACAATCAGATGACAGGTGGCAGTTAAGGCTAACAGTGACTGACTGCTTGTGCAGGTAGTTGGTGTATGCCCTGTCCGAGGGATTTTGGGTGTCACGCGGGGGTAATTGAAAGACCAACACCCCTGTGGCGGTGATTAATTTTTAGTTTTTTTATTAATATATGTATAATACGTTAATAATAAATAAAGAATTTTGATATTTCATCTCCCTGATGGGGGTGGAGACCGCCGTGTATATATGCATGTTTGTGAATATGATATATATATTTAATGTTTTTTTACATTGATAGCCACGATGTAATTAGCATATCGTACTGCTTTAATCTAAATATGTTTTTTTTTGCAGTGCGATTGTTGATGTGATATGTTGTGGTGAAGAGCTTAGTTTCTCCCGATTGGAGGACCTAGCTTCTTGTGTTCTGCGGGGTTTTTTTTTGCAGTGGGAGTTGGAAATAATTTTATTATATACATTTAATTATTTTCTTATATTCCTCAATTTTCACCCCGTTTTGACTTCCTTTTTCCACACTATTAGGAAACATTATCGTCTAAATTTATCACAGTGGAACGAGGTGGTCAATGGTGTGGGAGTTGGTGGGCTGACGCTGTACATTTCACACTAAAAGATTTTCCTATGCAGTGTCGCCCTGGCTCTTGTTTTGAACTGCATTCTTTAAATTAAAATTACTACTATCGTAAGCGCTTCTGGCAGAACATGAAAGACGGCGTGTGCATCGGCTCCTGTTTGATCAGTTGAGGATGCACATGGGTGTAATTTACTTTGTAGGAGGCCGGGTTCTTGCTGGCACCCAGTGCTTCTTATGAAATGTATTGCATACCGAACGTTGTATCTGCGGAGACTTTCTCAATTGTTATAAGTAACACCGCCCTTCTACTTTCATGCACTCTGCACCAGAGCGGGTCACCGAGCGTGACGGGTCCTGGGTGCGGTGGCGTGGCGTGTCCGCGGTGTGATACCGTCTGTGATCTACTGGCCAGGCGACGCGGGCACAAGGAGGACGGACTGAGGAAGCTCCAAGAGGAGCCGCTCCGCGCAGAAGGAAGGGCGCCCCGCTAACGGTTCTCCTGAGATGGGGGGCAGTGGGGGGCGGACTGAGCAGTTCCCTGCTTTCTTCTGTCAAGGGGGTTCCACTTGTGGGGTATGAATTCTCTCCCAGCAAAAAACATTCTATACACCAACTACATAGAGGCTGGGAGAGGTCGTTTTTGTGCGACTCATTTAAAGACTCTTTCTTCACCTAGATTGATGACATGTTTGCCTTGCAGCTAGCTAGATTCATATCGCTATTTTCGCTGCAGGCAGGTCTAGGAATTGCGCATAAGGATACATAGCTTTGTAAGGCTTCTCTCCCTTTCAAGTTAGTTCTCATGTTGACTTCTATCATTTCTCGATTCTCATCGGTTTGCAGTCTGCAACCGGTGAGACCCTAAGGGGGGCAGTGTAGTAGTCTGAACATGAGCTCTACTATCACGCGGTAGCAGCGGAGACTACGACGCCATCAGCGCAGTACCATTACACTGCGCTAGGTGGCAGCACGGGTCATCACCGGTCAGACCCTAGCTGGGCTGACCTCTACTGCGTGTGGTTGACCCACCCCCCCACACACACCTATAGAGTCGATGTGGGATATGGCGAGTCAGGGGGCGGGTCAGACAACTACTGACGCCGTGAAGAGCAGATGGTTCAATAAACCAAGGGTGAAGTGTACACTTGATTGAATCTTGGTGTTCTTCCATGTGAGCGAGAGAGTCGGAGGGACGTGGGCCATTACAGTTACATAGTCCGATCGTTTTGAGTTTCTGCCATATTCAGAAATATATATATTAGGTTGATCGCTATAATCTACCTTACTTTAGTTTGAAGTGACTTTTATTTTAAATGGCTAACTTTTGAGATATTTCAAGTAGAAACACGCAGAATTAATTTTGGCAAGCACGTCAAAGTGCCGAGACCATCGACTTCTGCAGGAACACCTTCTATTAAATTGCCTTAGTAGTCCATCCGATGTGGTGACACATTTTTGACAAGTGCACCAGTATCTAAAAAGTAGATATGTGGAATCAAATGTAGATAATTGCTTTGGTTTGGAAAATTTGATACGTTATCAGACTATGCAACTTTAATTAAATTAATATTTGCACGTTGCTATAATCAAAGAAGAGTATATATGTGATGCAGACCGTATTATGCGAGTATAAAGATACGTAAGGGAATATTACTTATTATTATTATTGTTATCCTCCATAAGATACAACACTTTACCGGTGGCGCCATCTCGCCCACCTCCCCTCTCCCGAATGTTGACTAGCGTCAGTCGCACCGAAAGATTTTTTTTCTGAAACTGAAATCGAAGCAATGAATCATTATTGAGGTTTCTTTTCAATAGGATCGCGGAATTGAAAATAGTGTTAGTCCTGATTTATTACATAGTGATAATTAAAATGTTACATATTCTGCGCATATATTAAACAAACATGTTCGTAGAATAACGCAGAGTTCAGGCGCAACACCCGCTAAACGTCAATCTAAAAATAGAACATTGGAATCAAACCTTCAGACATTACAAAATGTGTAATTCCTACTTTTGTGTTCATTGCTCCATAATCATCTGATCATACGAAAGGTGGAATTAGTGAGAATTAAAATTATTTTCAGGCAAAGATCTTTTAATTTTAAAAATCTTTGATTTAAATTATATTTAGCATTAAATGGTAGAAGATTTGCGCCTGAATACTTCATATGTTGTAAACTTATACTCAATAATCAAATGCATGTCTGTTGCTTCCAGTTGCATAAAGAAGTATTTGAGTGAGAAAATTGTAATTCTAGTCAGCCACCACAGAGAATACTTGCACCTTGCTGACGTCATCATCTGCCTAGACAAAGTAGGGTAAATTTAATTAATGATACATATTTATGCACTAAGACACTCTTTAATTAGTAATGTATATGAGTGAATATGCTCGATATGCAACTGTAATTTCTGCATTAACTAGTTAGAAATTGAATATATAAGGTTTTAATTATTTTATTTTCAAGAATTATTTTGTTATTATCATTACACTTTTTTTTTTCAAATTCTTTTCACTACATCTCGTTCTTTACAAACATTGTTAGACCGATGGAGGCATGATGTGCATCTATTAATACCTGGATGTAAGTAAGCCTGTTGAATTTGGAATGCTGTTTCTAGGTTTCATGCTGACCTATGTTCTAGTTTGATATTTCCATCTGGAAGGAACATTAACAATTCAGACACAGCAGAGTGCTTTATTATATAATAAAGAATGCTCGAAGC
This sequence comes from Branchipolynoe longqiensis, assembly GCA_030323885.1. Taxonomy (NCBI): domain Eukaryota; kingdom Metazoa; phylum Annelida; class Polychaeta; order Phyllodocida; family Polynoidae; genus Branchipolynoe; species Branchipolynoe longqiensis. Next base: position 80,797,535 of record CM059197.1, on the reverse strand, counting down.
TAATGTAAACAACAGTTCCATATACGTCACAACCTGCGGAGCATCATATTGTTTGTTGCTGCTTTACGGCCTAGCAACATCTAAGGTCATATCAGGACTTGTGACAGTGTGCACTCATGGTGACTTAATAGTGTTTCCCCACTGGGAGACCAGGCCGCCAGCACCATGACCCTATATCCCACACAGTCAGATTATCCTGATATTGTGCAAACCAGTCCTAGTCCTATCCTAATAATGCTGAGCGCCAAGCGAGGTAGTGACAAGTATCAATTTGATAAGTCAGTGGTTTGACTCGGCTGGGATTCAAATTCCCGACCTTCCCCATGGGAAGCCTGTGCTCTACCGATTGGACCATCGCGTCCGGTGTGGCACTTACATAATTTGCTTGAAAACTGAAGCTCTAATCAATGGACTTATAATCTCGTAATTAAGCAATAGAACTAAGGCAGTAATTGACAGCCAGCCATGTATTGCCAAATGTGTTCATTATGTTTCTTATAACTTGGACTTGGTATCCTTTTAGGGAAAGATTGCTATTTCTGGATCATTTGAAGAAGTTTCTGAAGTAATTAAGCTGGAAGACGATGTACTTGAGATAAATGAGGACTTCGGAAGTGACGATAATACAGAGGCAGGAGGCAACAAAGATGATGATTTCAAGGTGAGTTGCATTATTATTTGGGGTGACATCACGTATAGTACATCAATCAATCTCTGTTTAATGTTGCACAGTCCGATAAAACATAAACTTGTCAAAATCTAAACACTCACCTAGATTTGATTTTACATATCCAACTTAGATACTGATGCACTTATTAAGCATTTGTTTCTGCATAGAAGACAATACTGAGTCAATTTAACAGAACCTATTACTGCAGAAGTCTATGGTGTCAGAGTTTTGGCAAGCTTGCCAAAACTAATTTTCCATGTTTGCACTCAAAATATCTCAAAAGTTTACCATTTAAAATAAAAGTAACTTTGAACTAATGTAAAGTAGATACTAGTAATCGATCTAATATATTTATCTCAGAAAAAAACAGAAATTCAAAACTATTGGACTATGCAACTTTAATGTTGCACAGTCCGATACAACTTCCAACTTTTCAAAATCTAAACACTCACCTAGATTTTATTCTACATATCTAACTTAAATACTGATACGCTTTTTAAGCATATGTTGCCACATAGAAGGGAATACTGAGTCAAATTAATAGAACCCGCTACTGCAGAAGCCTATATGGTGTCAGAGCTTTGGCGTGCTTGCCGAAATTAATCTAGCATAGTTGCGCTTCAAATATATCCAAAGCTAGCCATATAAAATAAAAGTTACTGCAAACCAAAATAAGGTAGATTATAATGATCAACCTATTTATGTTAGAAAATGACAGAAACTCAAAGCCATCGGACTATGCAACTTTAATATATTCAAGTGAATACGTCATTAAGTGAACTGTACCTGTAAAGGGGCTGTCACATTAGGGTTTTTTGCGGGAGCGTATGGCGGCGTAAGCGCGTTACGTCATATACGTCGGCATACGCCGTATACGCTACTCATACGCTACGCATACGCTACTCATACGCTACTCATACGCCACCAGATGCCGGCGTATGTGAAGCGTATGAGGCATACGCCGCCATACGCTTTCATAAATCCGTCCGTCCAAATTTTTGTGTGCATGCTAAAAAAAACTCGACCTATGAGGGCGTATGGCCCATACTGTCAAAAAATGTCACAGCACGCTCCCATACGCTCCCATACGCTCCTCGTACGCTCCTCGTAGGTTCCACATACGCTCAAAACCACCCGAAAGGTCACCAAATGTCATCATAGGCCGGCACGCGCAGGACCTACGTAGGTTTTCAATACGCTCCCGCCATACGCCGTAATGTGACAGGGCCTTTAGGTAACCGTGAAATTCATTTATGTCGCAGTGACAATTGCAATGAATGGCAGATATAAACATCGTATGTGCATAAATTGCGGAGAAAATATGGGGTTCTGAGTTTCTGGAGAATATTATGTGAATTAATAAGTCAAATGTGAATTAATAAGTCAAATGTAACTAACCAATCAGGTGGCCAGAAATATTTGACTCAGAGGTGTGCATGTGGCGCCACCAATGGGTCTTCTTGGAGTCTCGTATCATTGTAAAATGGCTAAAGCTCGAATCTGTGGTTGTGTAGGCAGGCTATAGTGAAATCAATACAGACAAAGAGAAAGGAAGAGTATAAAGTGTAAAGAAGGAGAGAGAGTCAAACCCTCTGGTTTATTATTTATATGGTTAGATGGGTTCATTGTAGAGTATCACCCCACCCCTTTCCCCCGATGGGAAACAAGCATTCTTGGCCCTACCAATAGGGATACAGCATTCCCGGTCCCCATGGATACCAGTGGTCTGCCCACCACCATCAAGCTGCATGGCCCCATGGCCACCACCAACCTTGACCCTGAGTGTGGTGATCCTACCCAGCAGACGGGGAGGGGGTAGGCCCTGAGTGCCCTCACACCCAGACCTGCCAGCACCACTATGTCTATTTACATCCCACTCAGGCACCACCAGCCCTTACATATATATACATACATGCGCCTGGTCATGTACACCTGATCAGTAATAGAACATTTGCATTTCCCCCGATGCCGTCAATCAGAATATTTTACATCATGTTACTGTGATCACTTTGTCAACTTTTATGCTTTGTATTTGTTTAGCTGAGGCATATTATCTCGCCACAGTAATAAATATCGGTCAGCCAATCGTTACTTGTTTTTCGTAGCCTTAATTAATCAAGATATTTATTGTAATATAATAAAACTTCAATTCCTGACCACCATGTTGCCCCTGACCTTTCAGATGAGACATGTGGACGAGGCTTTGAAGGAAAAGGGTGAAGGTGAAGGTCAAAGTGCTGAAGGTGAAGGTCACCTGTCAGGTGCGAGTGTGCTGCACTATCTGCGGGCAGGCAGAGCCTACGTCATCATGCCCATATGCATCCTCTTCCTCTTACTTGCACAGGTAAGCATTCACAAATGTAGGAGTCCGACCCTCTAGGCCTACATATGAGCCTTACCTACTGAGGAGGCTACACTAAAATCTCTCTAACCGACCACTTCAATAGATCCACCACTCCTCTATATCGATCGCTTTATTTGGGTCCCAAACGATTGCCCATACAATGCCATTGTAACGATAACAATCAACCTAAACCGACCACCTCCCTAAATGGACCATTTAAAGTCAGTACCAATGTCCAATCCAACTTCGAAAGATAACCAAGAGACTATGGTCAGCCACCTTCAAACAAGGTGAGCTCTCCAACCTGATAATTGTCCCGTATGTTCATGGATATTGCTACAACCAAAGTGATGTATTTCTAATCTTGTCATATAGATGCCAATCTTGGCCTGAACACGATTGTGTCTTTGGTCACTTGGATTTTATTAACTCATGATAGTGCCTACATCAGATATTGTTGTCATTATTGGCCTATTTGTGTCTACATTACTTTAGGGGAGTGGCCTCTTTTGTGATTGGTGGATACTACACTGGTAAGTACCTGATTTAATTTCGGATACATTTGTATAATATGCACGAATATAGGAACAATAAATGCTTATCTTGCACACACATAGCTCATGAGACATAAGCCATGAATCTATCCATGGAAAATTAGGCATAATAATAGTTAATTATTGCATACATGTGGATAAGTCATGAAACTGGCTGAACTGTGGTTTGGTGCCGAAATTAAAGCTGCACTGTCCAATAAAAACATCAAATTTTCAAATATTTGTCACCACATAGAAGGGGATACTGAATCAAATTAATAGAACCTGTTACTGCAGAATTTATGTTGTTAGAGTTTTGACACGCTTGCCAAATTTTGGCATGTTTGCACTTCAAATATCTCAAAACTGAGCCATTTAAAACAGAAGTTACTTTAATCGAAAGTAAGTAAGGTAGGTTATGATGATCAACCTGATATATCTATCTCAAATAATGACAGGGAACTTAAAATCAACTTTACAGTATGCAACTTTAAATGAAAGAACACAATGCATTCCTTGTTGGTTTGTAATTAATTGAAGTAGTTGTTCCTTTGTCACAATTGTCTCTTCAAACAGATGGGATGGTGGTGTAGTAATTAGATTATGTGCCCCCACCTCTGCCAATTTGGATTTCCACCGCTGTGGATAACTTACAGCGTCATCAAAGGCCAGTTGCTCTCATGCCATGTCTATGTGGTGTGGGAGGTTAAAAATCCCTTGGGTCGGTAAAAGTGTAGGCTCGGGCTTTCTATCGACAAACTGTCTAATGGTGAAAACAAGTCTATTCAGGCTTATCCATAATAGGCAGTATAAATCTTCATTGGTTTGATCCCCAGCTTAGTCCGATGAAATATCAAATTTTCAAAACTAAACTAATTATCTAGATTTGATTTTACATATCTAACTTAAATACTGATGCACTTGTCTCGGCATAGAAGGCAATAATGAGTCAATTTAACAGAACCTGTTACTGCAGAAGTCTATGGTGTCAGAGTTTTGCCAAAACTAATTTTCCATGTTTAGACATAGAATATCTCAAAAACTTACCATTTAAAATAAAAGTAACTTTGAACTAATGTAAAGTAGATACTAGTGATGGATCTAATATATGTATCTCAGAAAAAATACAGAAATTCAAAACCATCGGACTATGCAACTTTAAGCTCAATGGTGAAAAGTTGGCTCTCATTTGTACTTTGGTGATGCATGGCATTAGTGGTGTCGGGCAAGGACTGGTAGGCTCAGCGTCAGGATAGCGTAACTGAGTGGGGTATCATGTCTTGAGTGTGGAACGAGTGATTAACCATCATTACTGCTTTGATTTAACTTAAACAGGACCTCATTAGTAGGACACAACGTGAGCAATGACTCTCAATGGAATGGAAATAATGATAATTTGACGGCTTCCATGACTGTGATGGCGGGCCCCTTCCCTCTGCTTGGTTTCACAAACAGGTCAGCTAAGTATCGCGCTAACAGGCGACATTTCTGTTCATTCAGGTAGTGAAACTATAGATATAAAATAAGTGTGTAATAAGGAAGTGTCTTGATTTAATTAGAATGAATTAGAGCTGCCAACCATTACGAGTTCTGTAGAATCATTATGATTTTCTCTTTCATTACGCAGGTCTGTACTCTAAAACACTATTCTGTGGTCTTCTCTGTGGTGGAGTGGTTAGAGTGTCTGACTTTTTTCTAGGTCAGACTCCTAATCTGAAGGTCAGTGGTTCGATTCCCTGTGCCCCCACCTTTGCCAATTAGAATTTCCACCGCTGTGTATAACTTACATGCAGCGTCATCAAAGGCCAGTTGCTCTCATCCCATGTCTATGTGGTGTGGGAGCTTAAAAATCCCTTGGGTCAGTAAAAGTGTATACTCGGGCTTTCTATCGACAAACTGTCTAATGGTGACCCAGATAGCACACAGCCGTCGGTCCGACGGCGGCCCGACGGCAGCCTCTCCGTCGGGCCAACGGTGGAAACTGTCGTCGGGCTGACGTTGTTTTGTCCAACCTCCCGCCGTCGCCTCGATGGCGGTATCCGCCATCGGGCCGATGGCGGATACCACCATCGAGCCGACAGCGGTATCTGCCGTCGGCTCGAAGGCGGCTGCCGCCATAGGCCCAACACAATATATTTATTCAAAATTAATAGAAAACCTTATAAATTTAATATAATCTTTTTGGTAAACATGTTTTCTATATGTGTACCAAGCGATTTGTTTCTATGTGGTGTTGTTTTAGAGATATTTCACTTTTTCTGTACATGGGTTAGTCTTAGTCTTAGTGTTAGTCTTAGTGTTAGTGAAAAGTGAAATAACTCTAAAACCACACAACCTATTAACAAATCACTTGGTACACATATAGAAAACATCTTTACCAAAATGATTATATTAAATTTAAAAGGTTTTCTATTAATTTTGAATAAATATATTGTTTCGGGCCTACGGCGTGCGCTGGAAAAAACCAAGATGGCGATGCTTCGTCAACATTCCGTACCTGATAATTCAAATCGTATTAACACGAATAATTCCATTAATACTTTGTAATAAATTACAAAACTTTTACAAAATAATCTAAACATATTGATAAACAAACCTGTTAAATAATTCCTTAAAATTCCTGCGATTTCTGGAGTTATTTGTAGAAAAATAACGCTGCTCAACGATCGCACGTTCTCCACTGGCGACTCAAACTTAGTGGAGGTCGAAACGTCAACAAACCGTACCGGATAATTCAAATCGTATTAACACGAATAATTCCATTAATACTTTGTAATAAATTACAAAACTTTTACAAAATAATCTACACATATTAGTAAACAAACCTGTTAAATAATTCCTTAAAATTCCTCCGATTCCTGGAGTTATTTGTTGGAAAAGAACGCTGCCCAACGATCGCACGTGTTCCGCTGGCGACTCGAGCTGGAAACCAAATTTAAAGAACTGCGCAGGCGCGGCCACCACCGTCGGCCCGACTGTGGCTCGACGGTGGGCCAAATGTGGAAAATGAATGCAAACCAGCGGCGGCCCACCACCGTCGGCCCGACGGTGGCTCGACGGTGGACCAAATGTGGAAAATGAATGCAAACCAGCGGCGGCCCACCACCGTCGGCCCGACGGTGGCTCGACGGTGGACCAAATGTGGAAAATGAATGCAAACCAGTGGCGGCCCACCACCGTCGGCCCGACGTTGGCTCGACGGTGGCCCACATGTGCAAAAGATTGAAACCCAGCAGTGAACCACCACCGTCGGCCCGACGGTGGTCCGACGGTGGCTCAAATGTGGAAAGGGATTGAAAACCAACGTCGGACCACCACCATCGGCCCGACGGTGGCCCAATCCTGGAAAGTCGATGGCGACGGTGCGACCAATAGCCGACGTCGGCCCGACGGCTGTGTGCTATCTGGGGAAAACAAGTCTATTCAGACTTATCCATGATAGGCAGTATAAATCTTCAAGGAAAAAAAAAAAATCGCCTTTTTTACACATGGTCCATTAAATAACTGTTAAATAATTTTGGAGATATTTAAATTCAAAATGTCCCAAAATTGACTGTGGAAGAATTTTTTCCCAGTTTGTCACTAAAGTGCGGACTGATTTTCACCCCGGCATGTCTACCAAAACTCTTACTAGATTCCTAGTGCTATGTGCTATGTGTTTATGTGCTATGTATGCAGGATGTCACAATTCACACAATATGTCACGATTCACGCAATATGTCATCATTCACGTGAACAAGATTACGCTTTCACATTTTCGAATGTTGGCAGCTATGATATTGTGCATTTTTTGCTAATTTAATTGAACAAAGGAATCTCCGATGTCTTAGTAAAACGTGTCCATTTCCTGCAGTTTTTTCTTCATTTTTCAAGGTAAAATATTCTTCATGCTGGGATGTATATGTTAAAATATTTTAAATTCATACATTTCGCAGGCTGGGTTATTCTCTGAAACTGGGCACCACATATTTAGTCTCCATGTTACGATGCTGATAATTAATTCTTTCTTTTATTGATCAAGTAAAATAATTATTGTTGCCTCTGTATATTAAGTATGTTAGCAATATGCATATATTTAATCTATCCCACAAAAGATATCAAAAGCATACATGTATGGTTTTGCTTTAATGTAGAAATATAAATTTTTACATAACAGTGCTATGCAATTTACCCTAACATTTTTGTCCAATTATGTCCTTATAAGACATAACCTTGTTTGCTTAACTCTAATCAATAGCATCTTGTTTGATTTTGTCTGGATGTTTAGATTTCGATGGTGCACAAGTGATATTCTAACATATCAAATGTATTGCTCAATTTGTACAAGATCCAAATCAAAAAGTGAAATAGTTAGTTTTTTTCAACTTTGGTTTCCATGTCACACTTTGGTCGTAATGCTTGCATTGCGGTTGATGCGAGGCGAGGGAGGACCCCCCCCCCCCATCCTCCTTCGGCCGTTGGCCATTGCGTAATCTCCCGCGCTTCCCTCCCTTAAAGCCAGCCCCGAGGCCGCCTCAGGCCACTCGCCCTCCTGCCTCCAGACACTCTGCTCCTCCATACACTTTTTTCCCCACCCACCATCCCTATACACCAACTCTCCATCATAGGGTGGAGGGCTCCTCGGATCCACCTCCCGGGCCCAACTATTAACATTACTCCTATTGACATTACATATTTCAATCCTTACCTCATATATCTCATGATGATGCCTCATATATTCCACATTATATATCTCTGATACTCATGCTTGATGACTGCTAATTATATGCTGATGCCTCATATATTCCATTATATATCTCTGATACTCATGCTTGATGACTGTAATTATCCATGTTTATCCAGGCATTTCTAAATAAAATGCCTTTATCCACTCATGCCTCCTCGTCCTTCCTTGTCGCGCATCAATGCTGAGTTTCAGAGAATGACCCCTCTACTTAATGCACTGAAAGTTACCTTGAGCTGGAATTTGATTTTGCTTCCATATAGTCACGATTCCACAACCCATTACTTTGTGGTCTACACTGGTGTCCTGCTCTTCTCAGTTGTGATGGGACTCTTGTTTGCTGCTTTGGCTGTCAAAATGGTGGCTTTGGCATCGAACCAGCTCTATCATGAAATGTTAGACTCTGTCATCCACGCACCAATGAGCTTCTTTGAACGAGAATCCGTAGGTAGGTGTTTGTTAAACTGTTACCTATTGGTTTAGATTAATAATGCATCAACCAATCAGTAAGTGTCAGTTATTGTCTAACAGTGACAAGATCAGTTTTCATATTCAGTTTCAAGGTCCGTATATGGGGCGTGGAAAGTCTTGAAAAGTCTTGAACTTCATTTCAAGGCCTTGAAAAGCCTTGAATTTCACCTATTTGGGGTAATTAGTCTTGAAAAGTATTGAATTCCATTAAACTGTCCACACTGATCTAAATTAATCCGAAATTGCCGTTTCGAATGGTGATTTCAGACTAAATCCAAATAAAAATAGTCTTGAATTCCTATCAAAAACAACCTTGAAATAGCCCTGAATTGTATATCTTCACATGTGTATGGATCCTGATACAAGAACACTTTGTATATCAGAAGAGCATTCCGTTTCCAAAATGATAATTCCTTTTCTTCAGTAGGCCTACATATATTTGTTATTTGTACAGGCTTTCATTGTGTGCATCACTTTCAAGGAGAAATGATGAAATATGCTTTCCGATATTATGCGAGTAATTTTAACCAATCATATGCTATTGGCCTGTGAATACTTAATTGCATGTGTTTTTCTATTCTTGTCTTATTTATATCTAGGAAAAATCTTGAATCACTTCTGCAGAGACATGGTCTTCCTGGATGATTTGATTCCATTTTCATTGACTTTTCTTTTTAATGTAAGTTCCATGCCATGTAATACCTGATGTAGTTTATCATCTGAAATAGCTGAAAGTGTTAAACATATGTAACTCCTATATATACACATGGTTTCCCCCGAGTAAAATATGAAATTGCATACATTTAAATTGCTACGAATTCCATGTTTGTATAAGGGTAGAGAATATCGTCCTAATTCAAAATATTTCTATTCAGTCATAGTCATACTGCCTCTCAGATTATGTCTAGTGTCAGAGCAGTACGTTCATTAGTTAAAGACAATTAGTATTTTCCGAAATCTGGTTAATTTAATTAAAGTTGTATAGTCCGATGGTTTTGAGATTCTGCCATATTTTGTTAGATCCGATTAGATTTGTTGGATCTGGCATCTTTCTGCCACATCGATTATCATAATCCACCTTCTTTTGGTTTCAACTAACTTTGATTATAAATTACTTACTTTGGAGATATTTGAAATGAAAATTTGTAAAACTACTTTTGGTGTGCACACTGAACTGGTGGAAACCACAGGCTTCAGCATTAACATATTCTATTAAATCGACTTACTAACTCTTCTTTCAGTAACAAAATGTTTAATATATTCAACATTGTTCATATTGCTACGGCAATATGGGTAATTCGAAACAGAGGCGGGGAAAACCTCCCCCATCACACCCTCCCGACCTCCAACTTCCCCTCCCCCCCCCCTTTCTCACTCCTCCCCCCCCCCCCCCCCTTTCTCTACATCCCTCTCCCTCCACTCTATCCAGGCGGCGCCACCGACCCCGCCCTCTCCTATAACCCTCCTCTCCTCCAGGTGGCGGCACCGGCCCCCCCCCCCTCCGCTGGTGCCGCCGCTGGTCCCCTCCCCCTCCCCTCCTCACTTCCGCTCTCCTCTCACTCTCCCACTTCTCCACCACACGCCTCGCCACCAACACCTCTTTTCAACTCGCCTCCTGGCTGCTCTCCATCACCAACGAACACCAACCGTCACCATGCCGGCACGCAAGACAACCCGACGAACAGCAGACACCCCGGCCGCCGCCGTCTCTGACGACGCCACGCGCACACCACGCCAGCGGGGCAGACCACGATCCGTGGTTGTTAAACCTAAACCCACAACGGATGGAACGACCGACGACGACATGTCTGCGGCCGAGCAGCTCACCATGCTCAGGCAGTCTGTGACCGACTCAATACGCCAGCAAGCCGACTTGGCCAAAACGATGTCGGAAAGGATAAAGGCACTCGAGACTCGCAAGACAGACAAGACAGACAAGCGATCGCAGAGCAACTCCTCCGACGACAGACCCGTCCCCAAACGCAGGAAACGCGGCACCCCAGACCCGGACCAATCTCCAACGCCACGTGCTACGACCTCCCACGCACGCTCACCGAGATCACCCAGATCACCGAGACCCACGCCTTGCAGCCAACGCACCCACAAGGACCGACGGAACAGGTCAGAATCCCAAGAACGACCAAGACACAGGAGGTCGCGCCACGCACGGTACGCCACCGCCACATCCTCGAGCGAAGACGACTACCAACAAAAGGACGTGATCGATGCCATCATCGGAACCAACCCAAACGGACGGAACGAAAAAAGAGGTAGGACCCAACTCCTACCCCACACGTACGTTATCAGGGATGAGCGCAAAGGCAAAGTCGGCCCGGGGGAGAGCACGTGGCACGAATACCTGGCGGCACTGTCACGAATGCGTAAAGACCCTAAAGTGCCACAGTCATGGATAAAACCCATACTCAGCCACCAGGACGAGATGTTCGACATGGCCGCGGAGTGGAAATGGGACACGTGCCTCGCCTGGTCGGAGAAGGTCTTTTCCATGATAGATGATGGCCGCCTCCCTAAAGCCTGGCGCAACGAACAGGCCATCAAAGACCTACAGCGCGCAGCATGCCTTGCAGGCATAAGGAAGGAAGAGGAGAGGCGTGCCGCTAAGGCCGATCACACGACCAGACCCCACCACTCACGCACCGACGAACAAACGACAGCCACGAACACCACACCATATAGACGCCCAGAGTTTAATACTGAGACGGACGGGCGCCCCTGCCACAAATGGAACTGGGGCACGGACTGTGGATACACTGCATCACACGGCACCGGGAGCGATCGACGCGCACATCTGTGCGCCTGGTGTGCTAACAAGTACAAAAAATCCAACCCACACAGAGAACAAGAGTGTAATAATAAAAAGCGCCAGACTGAGCGCAAAACAGCGGCACTCGACACGGAAGAATCGGCGAAGGCGGATTTTTAGATGGCGGCCCTGGTGAGGCCGCAGATAACGCCACCTCAGACGATGCACGCCACACGCCCCAGCCGTCCCCGCCTGTCCTGCGCCTAGTCTCCTCAACACGCAGGTTCGTCCCGTCAATTCCGCCTTGGGACCCAAAACCATACACTTGCGGCACTGAGACCCCATCCGCCCACACTGACGCCCGCACCGACCCAAGCCCCGCCAAACACGCACCACGTGGCGTAACGGCCGGACCCGCCCAGACCGACGCTCAGATTCCCGCCAAAACAAGATGGAGCAGCTCAAATCACGCGTCACTGGACACTCCTAACCGTCGCCTCACGCCGGAGGGAGACCGCCACCCCTCACCGTCAGATGGCGCCGCCTACGACCCATCAGTCGCCACCCCCGACCCCGATGCCGCCACTAATGACGCCGCTAATGGCCATTACGCTGCTCGCCCACCCGACACCGCCCCGGCACCCTGGGCGGCCCCGGGCAACGCCGCTGCCCGCCTACCAGACACCGCAGCCATAAACCCTCCTCAGACACATGCCGCCCGGTACACAGACCACGGAAGCCTTCAACCGGAACCGGAAGTCGGAATCTCCCCACTTCCGGCCAGCACCCTCACCATCACCCCGACCCCCGCCAATGCCCCCCCAAACCCCCACACCCCCCACCCTCCACCCCTACCCCCTCCCCTCACCCCCCCCCGCCCCCCAACCCCAATGCCTTCCCACTGACCCCTCCCCACACACCCCCTCCGCCACCACCACCCATGTCCGGCCACGCGTACGGTCGAACACCAGACAACGCCCACACACCTCCATCACCACAGATATTGTCGTCCGATATGAGCCGACCAACGCCACCATAGCCTGTGTCCAACCCGCCACCACCACCCGACCCACACCCCCCCCAAACCACGACGAACATGACCCCGCCGCGGCACCCGACGCCCTCCTCACCTACCACGACCGGGCACACGCCAGTGAGGACATCGACGATATAACCACTGATCAAGTCGATGCCCCCTCCCCCCCCTACAACCCCCCCACACCCCCCTCTCCTACAAGACTACCCTACACAACATCTGGCCCACCAGCGTCCCCGCGGCATGGGGGCACGAAGTATACAGATACATATTCGACCAAGTCCGCGCGACTGCCCTCCCTAACCATGTGGCAGCACGGATACCGGTGCCATCCGACCTCAACATCGACCGATGGAGGGCACTTCTCCCCGGCTACCACGACACCGAGCTACTCGACTTCCTCGAGTTCGGGTGGCCGGTCGATTACACCGCCGACGCCCCCCCGGTCCCGTCGACCGCCAACCACCGCGAAGACCCTGACCATCTGCAATGGATCCGCAAGTACGTCAAGGACGAGGCGTCCAAAGGTGCACTCCTCGGACCTTTCCACCAACCTCCCTTCGCCCCGTGGGCCCAGACGAGCCCGATGATGACCCGACCCAAGAAGAATACCGTCGAGCGCCGGGTCATCGTCGACCTCAGCTACCCGAGGGGCGCCAGCGTCAATGCCGGCATACGCAAAGGACACTACCAAGGGAGGCCCACCACCTACACCCTCCCCAACATAAACAACCTCACCGACGAAGTCACCCGCCTCGGGCAAGGCGCATACATATGGACCATCGACCTCGCCCGCGCATATAGACAGCTGAGGACATGCCCCCTCTCTGTCCCCCTCCTAGGAATAACGATCGACGGCGACACCTACTACGACATTGCCCCGCCCTTCGGGTGCCGCACCTCATCCATGGCCTGTGCCCGCACAACCAACGCGGTCACGTACCTCCTCCGTCGGAAGGGCCATTTCGTCCTCTGTTACTTGGACGACTTCGGAGCCGCCGCCACTGAATACGAGGCCACCCTCGCCTACCTTGACGCGATCCACCTCGCCGCAGACCTGGGCCTGGCACTCTCACCACACAAGTGCATCCCGCCCACCCGGTGCGTCGAGTGGCTCGGATTCGAGGTGGACACGGTCGACATGATTGTCCGGATCCCCCCGGCCAAGCTCGACGAAGTCGTCGCCGAATGCGCCACCTGGGCGCCCACAACAAAAGCCTCCAGGAAGGACCTTCAACGCCTCGTTGGGAGGCTCCAACATGTTGCAAAATGTGTAAGACCCGCCAGGCGCTTCATGAACAGAATCCTCAATGCCCTCAGAAGTGCACCTTACACCGGAAAGCACACAATCACCGCCGAAATGACCAAGGACATACTATGGTTCAGGCAGTATGCCCATGCCTCTAACGGCGTTGTCCTCCTCCGCCCACCACCCAAGCACGAATGGGTGATCGAATGTGACTCCTCCCTCCTCGCCGGCGGAGCCCACTCCCCCGCAGGATACATCACGGAAGAATACCAGCCAGGCTTCCTGGCCGACGGGCACAACATTGCCCAGCTCGAGGCTATAAACCTCGTCGTCGCCCTCCATGCTCTCACCCCCCCTAACCCCCAAGACTATGCCGTTGTGATCAACACCGACAACCAGGCCTCCCAGATTGTGCTCGACTCCGGTGCCGGGAGGGACCCAACTCTCTGTGCCTGTGCACGAGCAATCTGGCGATTCGCTGCGCTTAACTCTTGTGAGATTCAGGTCATCCACAAGCCGGGTGCCGAGATAGCCTTTGCAGACGCCCTCAGCAGGGCCCCCTTCGACCACGCCGCAAGACTCAGAGCCAACCGCTTTGTCGACGACATGGGCCTCACCCGCATACGGGCCCACCACGACTCCTCCATAGTCACCGATGATGACTAGCCTGGAAGAGACACTAATTTGCCCCTCTCTTCCAGGCACACACCAAGACCACCAGGACGTCATCCACCTCTTCCGCGCAGGGCTCGCCTACCTCGAGCACGCCCGCAGCCGTGACTACAACCCACTCCGGCCGACCCAGATAGACCTCGCCTCCTACCTCGCTCACCTCTCCACCTCCCTCAGGTCACCGGGGGCAATCATGAACCACCTCAGTGCGGCCAAGACCTGGGTGAGGCTTAACGACGGAAAGACCCGCAGCTTCGAGGCATCATACGGACCTCCTCCCACCGCCCACGGCAGGCTCCACCCCTCACCGTCCACCACCTCCTCGGGGTAGTCCGATACCTCCTAAAGGCTGGGCCACGCGCCCGAGTCCTCACATCCGCCATACTCGTCGGATTCTTCTCTCTCCTCCGGCAAGGAAACCTCCTCGTCACCGGCCGGCCCCATGACCCAGGACACACCATTCGACACAAGGACGTCGTCGACCTCGGAACCCATATCACCATTAACGTCCGCTCGACCAAGACATCGGCCTCCCGATCCGATCGTTTCTCCATCACGATACCGACCATACCCGCCTCCTTCTGCTGCCCTGTGAAGGCCTGGCGCCGGTACGACGCCAGCGTCCGGGTGCCGCCTTCTTCCCCAGCCTTCCTCACCCCTCAAGGCTCTCCCCTCACCATCTCGACTCTAACCACCGCGCTTCGCGCTGCTCTCCGCGACATTGGGTGCCCCGACCCTCGGGCCTACACCCTCCACAGCCTACGCCGCGGGGCTGCCCAGGCCTGTGCAGCGGCCGGTGCACCTATCCAAGACGTTCGGGACCTCGGACACTGGCGGTCGTCGGCCGTACACCAGTACGTACCGGCCCGCTCCTTCACCGCGGCAACCCGGGCCCTCTCCACTTTATTTGGTTGAGGTCCGGGTCACCCAGAGATTTCATGATTGCTTATCTTGATTATCGACTCTTGACCTACCCCATATCGACTTATTTACCTGAACATTTGACCGACCCATTACCACTTATTGACACTTGATCCACATTGAACCTGATTCATTCTACCTGCACTCGTTAATGTACTCAACCATGACCTTCCCTTTTTGATTACCTTGATTACCCATTGTTCAACCTCCGACCATTGATCCTACCTAAACTCATTAATGTACTCAACCATGACTTCTCTACTTATCTATTATTCATTATTGAATTACTGTACCTGACATTATTACCTACTCTGATTAAACTTTTCCACATTATGTACTTCCGCCTCGTGTTTTGAATTGTTCATATTGCTACGGCAATATGGGTAATTCGAAACAGAGGCGGGGAAAACCTCCCCCATCACACCCTCCCGACCTCCAACTTCCCCTCCCCCCCCCTTTCTCACTCCTCCCCCCCCCCCTTTCTCTACATCCCTCTCCCTCCACTCTATCCAGGCGGCGCCACCGACCCCGCCCTCTCCTATAACCCTCCTCTCCTCCAGGTGGCGGCACCGGTCCCCCCCCCTCCGCTGGTGCCGCCGCTGGTCCCCTCCCCCCTCCCCTCCTCACTTCCGCTCTCCTCTCACTCTCCCACTTCTCCACCACACGCCTCGCCACCAACACCTCTTTTCACCAGCCCACCCGACCCCACATACCTAATGCTGAGCTTCAGGTTGAGGTCCGGGTCACCCAGAGATTTCATGATTGCTTATCTTGATTATCGACTCTTGACCTACCCCATATCGACTTATTTACCTGAACATTTGACCGACCCATTACCACTTATTGACACTTGATCCACATTGAACCTGATTCATTCTACCTGCACTCGTTAATGTACTCAACCATGACCTTCCCTTTTTGATTACCTTGATTACCCATTGTTCAACCTCCGACCATTGATCCTACCTAAACTCATTAATGTACTCAACCATGACTTCTCTACTTATCTATTACTCATTATTGAATTACTGTACCTGACATTATTACCTACTCTGATTAAACTTTTCCACATTATGTACTTCCGCCTCGTGTTTTGAATTATCTAAGTTGGATATGTAGCATGAAATCTAGGTCAGTGTTTTGGCATCGAAATGTTTATGCTTTCAGTGGACTTTACAGATTTGCACTACAGAAAATGTTATATATCCAAGTATTTTGAAGTATTTCGCTAACACCAGCATAGGTAGGCACTGGTGTAAGGATATGCTGCGTTCTGCTGAGTAAATTATTCCAGATACAGAAAGAAGCTTGTAGCATCCCAATAAGAAACAACTGGTGTTATTTTTAATAGGGTTACATAACTATGTAATACCATGCAAGTACTCTAGGTCACAATCTAATTTCCACAAGTATTCATAACTATTCTAACTTCAAAGATGGCTTACATTGGGACAGATGGCCAGCAATAACACTTATATTGATCTATGTCATTTACCGATCAGGAGCTAGCCTACATTGTCGGTGCACTCACATACACAGCCGTCATCAGTCCCTGGGCATTGGTGGCTGCGAGCTTGTTTCTGACAGCTCTCATCACCATCCGGCAGTACGTCATGGTGGGAGCACGTGACATCCGGCGACTAGAAACCAAAAGTATGCGACATATTTAATCATTCAATGATGGCATTCAATTTATATTTGTCTCTCACCATTATTATTTATCATTGACAGAGGTGCCAAGTAGATAAGAGTGTGAGTAGGGAGGTCTCTCTAATACATACATTGTAAATAGGGAGAAATACTGTGACCGAAATGGTTGGGGGGGGGGGGGGGGATGCGGGAGGGGTGTCGCCCCCTCGTATGGGGGAGGGGAGATTTTGACAGAAGAAAAGGTGATATAAAACGGTGCATTCTTTGGCAGGATAATGGTGTGATTTGACTTCTGAAATAAACACATTGCTGTTTACATATATTTTGGAATTTCAATTATCCTCACTTGTAATTGTGTGCCAGAACGCAGTCCAACCTTCAGCCTGCTCCACGCCTCCCTTAAGGGGATTCATGTTATTCGTGCGCACCAACTTCAGGACCAAATTCTAAGGCGCGCCTATCATGCCATAGATGGCCACACGGGGGCGTGGCACATGCTGCTCGCCGCTCAGCGGTGGTTGTCCGTCAGGTCAGACTTGGTAGCCTACTCCTACCTCACCCTGGTTCTCATCGTCATGCCATTCCTGCCATTAAATGGTAAGTCAACATAGACTATAGAAGTTGTGTTATGTATTGCAAGCTAATGCTTATGCATCACATGTAGGACTTGTATTGCTTGGCAAAGTAGTTTTGCCACTTGGGCAAGTAGAAAATTCAGTCACTTGCCCAATTGGGCAAGAGGGAAAAAAGTTGCTGTCCTTCCCTGCTATGGGAATGCCAAGCTCATGTAAAAACAAACTTAGTTGGTTTTATGAAAGAAACAGTAGGGCCTACTATGATACTAGAACACCCCACCGATTATTAGTTAGTACACACTTTGTAGATATTATATGAATACCTAAGTACTGATGAAGCAGTCAATTTGCATAGTGACATGCTTAAAAATCTTCATCGTCAAGTAATTTTACCTTGGCATATGCCTTCTTCCACTAACAGTCAAGTAATTCTACCACGGCATGTGCCTTACACTTACAGTCAAGTAATTCCACCATGTCATGCATTATGCTAACATTCAATTAAGTGATTCCACCTAGTCACGTGCCTTCGTGCACTTACAGTCAAGTAATTCTACCTTGTCATGTGCCTTCCTACACTTACACTGATGTAATTCTATCTTGGCATGTGCCATGCACTTACATTCAAGTAATTCTACCTTGTCATGTGCCTTCCTACACTTACAGTGATGTAATTCTATCTAGTCATGTGCCTTCTTGCACTTACAGTCAAGTAATTCCACCTAGTCATGTGCCTTACACTTACAGTCAAGTAATTCCACCTAGTCATGTGAGTTCTTGCATTTACAGTCAAGTAATTCTACCTTGTCATGTGCTTTCCTACACTTACAGTCAAGTAATTCTACGTTGCCATGTACCTTACCCTTACATCAAGTAATTCCACCTAGTCATGTACCTTCTTGCACTTACAGTCAAGTAATTCTAACTTGTCATGTGCCTTACACTTACAGTCAAGTAATTCTACCTTGTCATGTACACTTGTCATGTACAGTCAAGTAATTCTACCTTGGCATGTGCCTTACACTTACAGTCAAGTAATTCCACCTAATCATGTGCCTTCTTGCACTTACAGTCAAGTAATTCCACCTAGTCATGTGCCTTACACTTACATCAAGTAATTCCACCTAGTCATGTACCTTACACTAACAGTCAAGTAATTCTACCTTTTCATATGCTTTACACTTACATCAAGAAATTCCACCTAGCCATGTGCCTTACAGTCAAGTAATTCCACCTAGTCATGTGCCTTCTTGCACTTACAGTCAAGTAATTCCATTCCATCTTGGCATGTGTCATGCACTTACAGTCAAGTAATTCTAGCTTGCCATGTGCCTCACATTTACATTCAAGTAATTCCATCTAGTCATGTGCCTTCTTGCACTTACAGTCAAGTAATTCCACCTAGTCAAGTCCCTTACACTTACATTCAAGTAATTCCATCTAGTCATGTGCCTTCTTGCACTTACAGTCAAGTAATTCTACCTTGTCATGTGCCTTACACTTACAGTCAAGTAATTCCATCTTGCATGTGCCTTCCTACACTTACAGTCGAGTCATGGTCTGTCTACGGGCTGTCACTATTCTACATGCTTCGTCTAATCAGTACTACCTCACTTGCCACCAGGGAAGGATCAGACCTGGAGATACATGTACATATTCTCCCCTTTTCCATTCCCTGCACCTAGCTATCAAGTGTCATATTACTTATAAATATCCTCACGTCATTGTAGATTGTCTCAGCCATTCTTACAGTGAAAGCACATAGTAGGCTATATCATAGTTCAAAATACAATAATATGTTGTCGTGAAAAAGCCTGGATGTATTATTCCAGTTGTTGGTGTTGCTGTTGTCCTATCACGTTGTTCTGACCCTTTTAAATGCAATTTCTAGGGTCCGTATGGGCCCTGGCAAGTCTTGGAAAACCTTGAACTTCATTTCCTCCATTTCATGTCCTTGAAAAGCATTGAATTTAACCTATTTTGGGTAAATAGTCTTGAAAAGACTTGAATTCCATTAAACTGTCCCCATTGATCTAAACTGGTCCGAAATTGGCATTCACCATTGTTGTTTTTCCTAAAATCTAAATGAAAATAGTCTTGAATTCCTATCAAAAACTTCCTTGAAAAGTCTTGAAATAACCTCGAATTCCATATCTCCACATGTTGCATTTTGATGTGGGATGCATTTCAGCAGACTGGCTATGTAAACTGGTAAATGCTGCCTGGAGAGCTGGTGTCAGGAGGAACGTGACCTGACTTGACCTTGGAGGAAGGGGGTAGAGTAGTTCCTTTATTTCCCAGTAGGTACTGGGTGCGGTGGCCGAATCGGTAGAGCGCGAGCCTCGCTTGCGGGAGATGGGAGGTCGGTTCCCGGTCAAGTCAAACGAATGACTTATAAAATTGATACTTTTCGCTTCCTAGCTTGGTATTCAGCCTGAATAGGATAGGGCAAGGACTGGTTAGCTCAGTATCAGGATAATGTGACCGAGTGGGATATCAGGTCATGATGCCACCAGCCTGATTTCCCAGTGGGGCAGCACTATCAAGTCGCCATGAGTGCACACTGTCACAAGTCGCTACCCATCCTGATATGACCTTAGATGTTGCCAGGATGTAAAACTCCAACAACTAACCAACCAACCAACCCAGTAGGCAGATTATGATGTGTTGTACTAACAGAACAACCCTGAATTTAGCATGAAGATTAATGGATCCAGTAATACTAATACAACACCCACAATTGTCTGAGGAAGTGACTCTTAAAATTAAATGCTGTTGATGTTTCCTCTGCAGATGATGTGTGTTGAGCGCGTCCGTCAGTACGCCTTGTTGCCACAGGAGGCGCCACCACACAGCGAGCACCGGGTCCCAGTTGGGTGGCCACAGCAAGGTCACGTGGAACTACGGAATGTGTCAGTGTCCTACTCCGAAGGACCGAAGGCACTCAAAGATATCAACCTCAACATAGAACCTTCACAAAAGGTAGCATCATTTTGCAGCCATGTTAAAGCTGCACAGTTCGATGAAAATATAAAATATTCAAAATCAAACCAATTATCTAGATTTGATTGTAGATATCAAACTTAGATACTGGTGCACTTATTAAACATTCGTCGCTGCACAAAAGGGCACACGGAGGCAATTTAACAGAACCTGTTACTCTAGAAGCCTCTGGTGTCAGAGTTTTGACACACTTACCAACATTTATTTGGCATGCAACTTTAATATTGTTTGAAGCTGCACTCTCTATATATTTGTGTTTCTATTTTTTTTTCGGATCAAATCTGTATGCATGCTATGTAAATTTCTAACCTGTTTGTACTGATGTTATTTGTAAAAGTGCTAAATCGTTCAGATCTCATTTGTTAGTTAGCTATTGTTACTTTGTAGAGATTCATTTAGGTTTAGAGGTCGGAAGATAACTTCCTAGTCAGATGCCAAGGGGAATCTATATCATAAGCATTTTGCCGTTTTCATTCCCCTTTTCGTCATCCACTGTTATGGAAATTGTATCTGTATGTAATGAGGATGTTGAAATAAACTTCATTGAATTTTTTATTTTATTTTTTTGGTAAAGTATTTATTCATCTGAATATGACATTTGTCAGCGCCGAAGCACTGGTCTTCCAGCCATCTTACTATTGGAATTGACATTCTAAACAATCTAACTTTGGTCAGTGCTGTATTAAGCCGTGTTTACACGGGCGAGTTAAAACGCTTCATATAAAACCACTTGCCTAGATCGATTTACATTTGCCGTGTAAACGCGACACTGTGGCGTTTTAGGGCTGAATCGATTCATATAAATCGGTAGATGTAAACCACCTTGCGAGGTAGTATAGATGAAGCGATACAGCCTGTTCCCAGGCGGTGATAGTGTAAAATAGCGGTGCTCGCCGGCTACAGGCTCAGCTGTAACTATCGCTGGTGCCCGGCAGTGTTAGGGAGTGATTAAGCCGAAATCTATTGAATGCGATCATATTTAACAGAATTACATAGTCAAATAATGAAATTTAATTAAATTAACCCTAAATTCCAAGCGATATTAACGTAGCCACTACATTGGCGTCATTATTCATATTGTGAATCGACGAATGTAAACCAAACAAATAGCAGTACTCGCCGGCTACAGGCTCACCACTAAGACTCCTGGTTCCTGGCGCCGACACACTTTCAAACTCGGTCCGTGTAAACGGGCTCCTACATCGCTTCATATAAATCGATTTGTCTAAATCGGTTTAGAATTGCCCGTGTAAACACAGCTTTAGTCACAGCACCGATCCTGTAGAATTAAGGGAGTGGCTCCTGCTGTATAATGTACAGCACCAGTCACTGCGGTTCATTCAAAGCCTTTGAATTGAATGCCAACACAATCCAGCGTACTATATTTTATGCTCAAATAAAACTCAATTCATTCACTTACGCCTCAACAGATCGGCATCGTGGGGAGGACTGGATCCGGAAAGACAACCCTCATGATGGGAATACTGCGTATCCAGGAGCCAGACGGTCACGTGATCATTGATGGCATGGACACACGTGACCTAAGTCTGCCTGATCTCAGGAGGAACATAGCAGTTATTCCGCAGGTTGGTTCACTAGAAATAATCTTCTTGGTTGTTCATCGGTGGTGATGATGACTGTAACTTATCATTTGTTGTGAACTTGTCGATGGCCGGTGAGTCTAGTTTGTGCTGGGAATGTGCGGTGCCACTTTGGACATATATGTGTAGCTGCAGTCACAAGGATGAAAGATCTCCGCGATTTCGGGGATTTCCGCAGTTTAAAAAATATTTAGTGATTAACGTTAAACAAAATGCCAAGGAATCTGGATGTTTATGACAACAATTGGGTTCGAATCCGATTCTTACATGACCTTTGATGTTGGTAGAACAAAGCCCAAGCAAGAACGAGTTAGGTATGGGTGATAATATAGGCACAGCAAGGATAGTTGAAACCTGACTTCCGGGATTTTTCTACGATT
The DNA here is from genome assembly GCA_030323885.1 of Branchipolynoe longqiensis. NCBI lineage: Eukaryota > Metazoa > Annelida > Polychaeta > Phyllodocida > Polynoidae > Branchipolynoe > Branchipolynoe longqiensis. Next base: position 80,774,943 of record CM059197.1, on the reverse strand, counting down.
CCCTGACAGTGCTGATCCTATGGGAGAATATATGCGTTTTCGTGGAAATTCGCTGTCGGTGTAATAATCTCGGCGTGATTTCCGCAATTTTTGCTGGAGACCGCTTTCATCCCTGAGTCAGAGTCTGGTAGGTGAAGGAGATGATCTTTCCTGATCCTTTTAGTTAGCTTGAGATATATATGATCAGTTTCAAACAGTGATGTGGCTTTGCGAATAGAAGCACGCCATGAACTCCTGTCCTTGGCCACTGTTTCCCCGGCTTCTTAATACTTAATAGTTGATGGCAGTCTCAGACTACCTGGTGTCCTAGATGTGGGTATAATGGAATCTCCCTGTGTGTTGTGTTGGTGGTAATTAGCAACACAGTGCATACTATGTTTGCCCCGTCCTGATATCACCTTAAATGTTGCCAGGACGTAAAACTCCAATGACCAACCAACTATATTTGCACCAGATGGGATAGCCGAATGAGTTGACCGTCCGTCTCCCATTTTGGTAAATCGTGGGATTTGAACCCAATAGTTTGAATCCTGGTCGAGTCAATACAATGACTTAAAAATTGTTACTTGTCGCTTCCTAGCCCGGCGCTTGGCACCTATTATGACAGGGCAAGGACTGGTTGGCTCAGTGTCAGGATAAGGTGACTGAGTGGGATATCAGGTCCTGGTCCTGGCGGCCTGATCTCCCAGTGGGGCAGCACTATAAAGTCACCATGAGTGAGCACTGTCTCAAATCAGTATGCCTACCCATCCTGATATAACCTTAAATGTTTCCAGGACGTGAAACTCCAACAACCAACCAACTATATTTGCATTGTAAGCTGATGCCATAGCTGGAATAATGTATGAAAGATATTTGTGGGTTTTGTTGCTGATTTAAAACAAAACAAACAGAAAGGCCCTTATAGGCTTAGCATTGCCAGAGCATTGCATTTACCAGAAGTTAGATTTCCCCTTTTTTCAGAGGCAGCCTCCATCCTCGTTCAACTTGAGTCTATTTGGTGAGAACCAGTCAGCGAGGCTGGTCCATGGTTGGTTGGTTGTTGGAGTTTTACGTCCTGGCAACATCTAAGGTCATATCAGGACGGGCGGGTCCATGTTATTGTACGCCTGGATGGAGGCCCGTGCTCTACCGATTCAAACCGACCACCTCCACAGATCGACCACTCCCCTATATCGATCGCTTTATTTGGCTCCCAAGAATACCATTGCAAGGATATTCTAACTCCCTAAACTGATCACCTCCCTAAATGGACCACTTAAAGTCGGTCCCATGGTCGGTCGGTTTAGAGAGGATTTACTGTATATATAATATTATATGTGTGTGTGTCCTACTGATACATTGTGGTTTGTTCACGTTGCAGGACCCAGTGCTCTTCAGTGGAACAGTAAGAAACAACATTGACCCGTTCGATGAATACTCAGATGATCAGCTGCAGGATGTACTAGAACAGGTAAAGTTCAAACATGTAAGCAATACTCCAACACAGTCCATCATCACAGCAAGATGAAATGCAATGCAAGTAGATAATCGGTGGCCGAATCTGTAGAACACAGGCCTCACATGCGGGAGATCGGGAGTTCAGTTCCCGGTCGAGTCAAAACAATGACTTATAAAAGTGATACTTGCCGCTTCCTAGCCTGGTGCTCAACATTAATAGGATAGGGCAAGGACTGGTTAGCTCAGTGTCAGGATAATGTGCCTGAGTGGGATATCGGGTCATGGTGCCAGCAGCCTGAGTTCCCAGTTGGGCAGCACTATCACAAGTCGGTACTCATCCTGATATGACCTTAGATGTTGCCAGGACGTGAAACTCCAACAACCAACCAACCAAGTAGATATTGTGTGATATGGCATGTAATTTGCACCCAACAGATTGAATTATGGGACACGGTGAGTGGCCTGAAGAATGGCTTGAGAACCCTGATGGCGGAAGGAGGAGGGAACTTCAGCGTTGGCCAGCGACAACTGTTGTGTCTGGGGCGGGCGCTCCTGAAACAGAGCAAGCTTGTCCTCATTGATGAGGCAACAGCGAATGTGGACCACAGGTTTGCAATTTGCTTCAACTTGGATCACTCTCTGCATTAAGTTGTGTGGCGCAATGCTTCAAACTGGAGCGGTAACACTGTTTTTAAAGTACTTTAGATGTGAAATGTTTTGGCTATTTTAACCAGCAGACATTTTACTGGGCAAATTCAGGGCGATGGCAGCAGCACCTGGTGGGAGAAGTGGGAAACAGAAGGGTACTTGCCTAGTAGCAGACCAGTTCGCTCCCCAGGTCGCTCAGTTGGATGTTATAGTAGTTAGTTGACATATATCAGCACAATTACAAATAGAGTAAATTACAATTACAATACGATTACATAATTAATAATATGCGTATAATAAATTGATGCATTCCATAATCAACAATAGCAAAATGCTACAAGGTGATATTGAACTAGCCAGTCTGATATCAATTTTATTGGACTGGTCAAGGAACCAAGCATGGATATTATTAATTAGAATCTGTTATTAATTGTCTCCGTGGTAGATATCTGAGTCAGTGTTATTGAAGTGGCACATATAAAATACAGGTCTCTTATCCGAAATTCTGAAATCCGAAAATCTCCGAAAACCCAATTATTTTTGTTCATTGTATAAATAAACTGTAATAATATGTACTCTTTATTTAGACCACTTAAGTGAAACTATTCATGTTTCCCTGGGAAAATATTAATGTGTTTTATTATGCTTCATTTAAAGTTTTATTTGCTGAAGTTTTACCAAATAATTTTGTTGGAAATAAAATGTACTAGGCGCCTACAGTATTTATGGTCTATATATAATTATCCCATTATTTTATTTATCAGCATATTACTCTATAACAATATGTAATCCAGAGTGTGTACTCAATAAGGGACAGTTCATGGTGACCTGTTTAAGATAAGATACGATTGATTTATTTCCACATCATTGTGCATACAAGCTGATATTTATATCACATTATTTTTTGGGGGGGCGGGGGAGGGGAAATGTTTATTCATCTGAATATTACATTTGTCAGCACCAGAGCACGGGTCTTCCAGCCATCTTACAATTGAAAATTGACAGTCTATATATCGGGTAGTCTAAGTTTGATGTGTGGTGTATTAGTTACAGCATGGTCCTGTAGAATTAAGGGAGTGGCTCCTGCTGTATAATCTACAGCACCAGTCACTGTAGTTCATGCAAAAATGGGGAGCAGCACCAAGTCGAAAGTGCATACTCGGGGCAACTCAAGCAGTCGTTGAGGGTTACATTTTTTGGATATAAAACATGGTATGTTTATAGTTGACAAGACATTTTGTCTGTCTTATATAATGTTCAATGTGTTTAAAACAGGTTGATAGTTGTGTAGGATGTTTGGTGTGTTGGTGGTTTGTTCATGATGGTTAAGGATGGTGGCAGGGGAAGGAGGGCCCATTGGGGTGGGTGGTAGGGGGGGAACCCCACAGGAGAGCAAACGAGGATGGGGGGAGGGGGGGGGAGGAGCTCAGGGCTTTGTTAGTAATTACTGTGGTAGTCATTCAAGGGCCTGAATAGCCAGGTGGGCTCTATATGCATTTTTGAAGGCAAGTATTGTTTGTGCTTCTCTGACTCTGCAACCCAGATAGCACACAGTCGTCGGCCCGACGGCGGCCCAACGGCGGCCGCTCAGGCGGCCCGACGGTGGAAAACGCCGTCGGGCCGACGTTGTTTTGTCCAACCTCCCGCCGTCGACTCGACGGCGGCTGCCGCCGTCGCCCCGACGAGCCGAGAAGACACTGTCACTCTAGTGTCAGTACGTACAGCCTACAGGTGCAAAAATATTAGTTTTATTCAAAATTAATAGAAATCGAGAACCCATACCTTATAAATTTAATATAGTCTGTACGTATTGACACTATAGTGACAGTGTCTTCTCGGAAAAAAACCAAGATGGCGGTTCTTCGTCAAAATTCCGTACAGGGTAATTCAAATCGTATTAACACGAATAATTCCATTAATACTTCGTAATAAATTACAAAACTTTTACAAAATAATCTAAACATATTAATAAACAAACCTGGTAAATGATTCCTTAAAATTCCTGGGATTTCTGGAGTTATTGGTAGAAAAAGAATGCTGCTCAACGATCGCACGTGTTCCGGTGGCGATTCGAAGTAAACAAACCGTATTGGATAATTCAAATCGTATTAACACGAATAATTCCATTAATACTTCGTAATAAATTACAAAACTTTTACAAAATAATCTAAACATATTAATAAACAAACCTGGTAAATGATTCCTTAAAATTCCTGGAATTTCTGGAGTTATTGGTAGAAAAAGAACACTGCTCAACGATCGCACGTGTTCCGCGGGCGACTCGAGCCGAAATCCAAATTTAAAGAACTGCGCATGCGTGGCCCACCACCGTCGGCTCGACGGTGGCTCGACGGTGGACCAGACGTGGAAAATGAATGCAAACCTGCGGCGGCCCACCACCGTCGGGCCGACGGAGGCCCGACGGTGAATCAAAAGTGGAAAGGGATTGAACCCTAACGTCGGACACCACCGGCGGCCCGACGGTGGCCCGACGGTGGCCCGACGGTGGCTCAAAAGTGGAAAGGGATTGAAACCTAACGTCGGAAGACCACCGTTGGCCCGGCGGTGGGCCGACGGTGGAAAGTCGATGGCGACGTTGCGACCAATAGCCGACGTCGGCCCGACGGCTGTGTGCTATATGGGTGGTAGGTGTCATACCACATGACACTTCCTTTGTAGATTGGTGCTCTGATATATTTATTTGTTGAAGGGTGTGGTACATTGAGGAGGGTGGAGGCCCATCTTCTTGTTATTCTATTTGTGTGGTCAATGAATTTTTGCGCGTTTGTGCATTAGTGCCATCAGATGTAGGTCCGTTCGTTCTGAGAGGGTATCCAATTTGGCTTTCTTGTGCGGTTCAGCCACACTGAGTTTCTTGCCTTGGTAGGCTGTTCTCAGTGCTCGGTTCTGAATTCTTTGCAGTTTGATCTTTTGTTGTTTTGTTAAGAGCTCAGATATGATGTCATTGTAATCTATAACAGGCAATATTGTAGTCTTGTACAGGAGCAATGTGTGATGTATGTAAAAAAGTGTTTTCACTTATCAATTTCCTAATTTCCTAATTTCCTAAAAAGTTGTCAGTTTTAGTGCCATTGTTTGATTCTGTCTTGCCAATTGTCGGTTCCCATTTAGTGTGGAGTCAAGAGTTGTGCCCAGGTATTTGTAGGAGTCCACTTCACGAAGTAAGGTTCCACCCATTTGTATTATCAGTAATGTTTCACATGAAAGCAGAAGTACAATACTTATGAGGCGCGTTTCTCCTCCTTTCGTCGCTGCCGACCCTTCTTCAAATGTGTGCTGTATTTACAGGACAGATGCCCTGATACAGCGAACCCTGAAGAGGGGACTTAAAGGTTCAACAGTACTCAACATAGCCCACAGACTCAATACCGTTATTGACTATGACAAGATTGTGGTAAGTAGACAGATATTGCATCAAGCATACACGAACCAAGAACAACAGAAAAGAGATGCTTCCTACCCACGTTAAAGTTGCATAGTCCCATGGTTTTGAGTTTCTGTCAATTTTCGGAGATAAATATTAATATATTAGATTGATCATTATGTAGTTTACTTCCGTTTGAAGTAACTTTGATTTAAAATGGTAAACATTTGATATATTGAAGTGCAAACATGTCAAATTAGTTTTAGCAAACACGCCAAAACTCAGACAACATATATATATGCTATTAAATTGACTCAGTATTTCCTTCTATGCAGAAACAAATTCTTAATAAGTGCATCAGTATCTAAATTCGATATTAGAATGAAATGTACATAATTGTTTTGATTTTGAAAATTTGAGACTTCATCGGACTATGCAGCTTAAAAGTATCCAAATCAAAACTTGAGGCAATTTTAGATAGATCATGACCTTTGAGCACTACATGATTATTATTTTGGAGTAATAGCAATTTTAATTCTTTTAATTAAAAAAAACAACTGTTATTATTAAATAGTATGAAATTAAACTTGTTTGTCAATTTTTAAGTCATGGGTTTGACTCAGCCAGGGTTCGAACCCACAAGTTTGAATCCCATGACCTACCAGAATGAGAGCCGGCCGGACGCTCAACTTGTTCGGCCATTGTGTCTGGTTACGTATTACGTCTACATCAAAAATAAAAATAAAAACCGCCCACCCGACCCACATTTTTATTTCAAAAGGATGATCACCATTTTTGTGTGCCTAATCGATCCCGCCAGTGACATCCATTGGCAGAATCTGGAATCACTCTATTCGGGTACTTTCCTCGAGTGCCTGTGATTTCACATGCTAGATCTCCATAAAGAATGCATGGAAAAATAATAAAATGCCTGATTATATTCAGATATTCATATAGCAACAGGCGTCAAGCTCTTTCCCTCGTAATATATCTATTCTTAAACAACTATATTGTATGTTTCTTCTGGAATTTCACTGCCACTCTCTTCATGTGAATTACACCCCACCAGTTAAGCTAGTAACATCTATCGGCAGAATCTGGAACCACTTTATTCAGGTACTTTCCAGCTTAACTGGTGGGATCAATAGCCGTGTTCACACGGGCAATGTAAATCGATTTGTAGAAAGCGACTTGCCTAGTTCACCTCACATTTCTCGTGTGAACGCACGTCTGAGGCGGATTAGGGCTGATTCGATTCACATGATGCGGATCCTGTAAACCACCTCGCGAGGTAGTTTACGTGAGGCGATTTCTGTGAATCGATTTATTTTGTCCGTGTGAACGCACTGAGGCGGATTAAGCACCTCACACGCATGCGCAGTCGACACCTTAGTTTGTTGACTTTCCGGTCGATCAAAAGCGCATATTATATAATTTAATTAATGAAACCGCTATCTATGCACAGATATTTTTTTCATCATTTATTTTTAGGGTTTCACTGCCCAGCAGAAGTTTTGACCGTTCCAAACCAATACGATTCAATCCATACATATCTAGGTCGAACCCACACTCTCTCGGCCGACGTCGACGAACCCAAACTGGTGCTGGTTAGACTGGACTTGCTCATGCGCAGATTTCGATTTCCGGCCCAAGTACTGCCCGTGTGAACGGGCCGCTAATTCGCCTCACCTGATTCGATTTGTCTGATTCGCCTCACATTTTGCCCGTGTGAACACGGCTTATTATCCCATTTTTGTGGTAACTAAAGTGTAAGTGGTGACTTTTACTGAAGGTGTTGGACCGAGGTCGGGTGGTTCAATATGGACATGCGCACCAGCTTCTACAGGACCGAGAGGGCGCGTTCCTCACCATGGTTACCCAGACTGGAAGTCTGGAGATGCTACAGCAGAGGGCACGAACTGCATTCAATTCTCAACTCCCACATGCCGACCTGGACTCGAACCCAGACCCGCAGGCAGTTAGCCCTGAGTGAGGGACCAGTAGGGTGTGTAGATGGCACACGACATTGAATCCAGAAGTCAAATACAAAGTATAGCTTTACACCTTTTATATTACCTGAGCTTCCAGGAAGTTCAAAGGCCAGTTTTGGTAAATATTTTATTCATCGGAACATATTATTTTGTCACTGCCGAAGCAATGGTCTTTCAGCCATTGAGCCGATCACATTTGGGGTTGTACATGGTGATGTGGGAGTGGAATGTGCTGTATTGTGTGCAGCACACTCCACTCTGAACAATACGAGTAGGGGGTGGTCTATGCCGTATAGTGTACAGCATAGGCACTCAATAAAATGTGGGAAGGAGACTCCTGCACCAACGTTTGTGCAACAGTGCAGATCTAGTGCACAGTGTACATTAATATACATTAATGGTTCAACCATGTGTTATGGTTGGATAGCAGTTGTGAAATTCAATCAGGCGTGAACCGTCAACCAAATTGTTCTGATAGTATATAGTATGCACTTTTAAAGCGACAGCAACATGACCAACATAAATTTACTTCATTGTAATTAATATGAATAAGCAATGCTTAGTACCGACCCCCCCCCTAATTTGGTTATTTGTTTCCTTTGGTGTTCAAGCACGTTTTTGTACTTATTTTACTAATTCGTTTTTTTAACAACATAGGAAATTTGTTGGTAATAGATTAAAAGAAGCATATATTATTCCATTTAAGAACATTTGAATAATTATAAAAGAAAAATATAAACTGGTCCCAGTGCCTTCTCACATGTTTTACAGTACTCAAGGTGGAACAGGGAACCAGCATGATTACTATTTGTGTCCAGTGGACAAAATCTATAAGCACAGATTTTCCCAGAACCAGTTTCAGCAGTACTGAAACTTATACACGTCTGGTAGCTGATTCTGGTTTCTGGTGAATCTGATAGATGAAACATGGGAGAAGGCACTGGGACCAGTTTATATAAATTCTTCAGAAACAGCTGTTTCCAGTTTATGGTGAATTCATTTTCCATCTCTATAGTCCTGTTTACACGGGGCAGTTAATTTGATTCATATAAATCGCCTTGCCTAGTTCGGCTCACATTTGGCGTGTGAACGCACGGCTGAGGTGGTTTAGGGCTGATTCGAATAATATTATTCGGATTTTATAAACCACTTGTGTAGGTGATTTAAATGAACCGAATTCTATGATTCGATATATATCACCCGTGTGAACGCAAGTGGATTTTATGAGGCGACTTATGACATCACACGCATGCGCACTTCCGCAAAGAACATGGAAATCATCCCACTAGCTATCTGTTCCGCCATTGTTGTTGGTCCAAACGGTCATGCGCAGATATCCACTTCCGCCTTAAACCGACTCAAGCACTGCCCGTGTGAACGCGACACACTTTCAAATTCGGTCCGTGTGAACGGGCCTCTAAATCGATTCATATTATTCGCCTTGTCTAAATCGCTTCAAACTTTTCCCATGTGAACACGGCTCAAGACTGTGTATTGTTTATGTATACCCCTGTTATAGTCATTACCCTCCCCCTGGGTGGGTGGGTATTAAATATGACTGGCCATAATTTGTATGTATTGAAACAATCTATTCTCCTGTTAGTTATTTAGGACCCAACTAAGGTCTGAGGGTCTATTTGGTCAAACTATGGCTATTGGTGTCATTCAGCTTTAATGACCTACCTCAGTTGTTAGTCATGTAAATATTTACACGACTGGATAGGTTTTCACTATTCAAGTTGCATAATCCGATGGTTTTGAGTTTCTGTCATCTTTCTGAGATAAATATATTAAATTGATTGGGCATTTTCTGATGTTGTTGGGCAAATAGTTTGAAAGATGGATTAATTGGTTTGTTTGCAGCAGGTAAGGGATGCAATAGATAGTGCTCTAAATAATGCATTGTTAGTACTATTTAGGCATGTAATAAACTGAATTATTTACTATGGAACTATATTATATATGGCCTTTGAACAAAAAGAAATAGGCCTGCTTCTCGCCATGAATATGACCTATGCTGTCGCATATCTAGCGCTTTCAGGCATCTTGTTTTCAGGCACTTTATATGTGGCACAAAAGACAGTTTTGCGTCGAGAATGACACCCAGAAATTTGGTTTTCTCAACGTCTTTAATGGGATCCCCATCTATGGTCAGCTCCGGTTCCGCATGCAATCTACGCAGCAGGCAGAAGTGCATGCAGACTGTTTTGGTCTTGGAAAATTTGAAACCGTTCAGAACTGACCATCGATGGATCCCATTTATGCTTAGTTGTAGCTGTCTCTCTATGACATTCATGTTAGCACCGCTGTAATATAAAACAAAGTCGTCCACGAAAAGACTACAGTGGACCCCTCGCTTTACAGCAGCAGCAATACCATTCACCTTGACCTTGAATGGGGTCACGCCAGTATGCTGCCTTGAGGTACTCCTAGTTCCTGTGAGTGTAGGCTGGAATAGGTAGTCTTGACATGGATGTGGAAATGCCTGAAGGCTAGAAAGTTCCTGATGAAAATTGGCAGGTGGCCACGAAGGCCAATCGCATGAAGCTCCTCCATGATGCCATGCTACCACGTTGTGTCATAGGCTTTTTCGAGGTCGAAAAAGACAGCCACAACGTGCTCCTTCTTAATGAAAGCATCTCTTATGAAGGTCTCCATGTGCACCAAATGGTCGAGGGTGCTGCGGCCCCGCTTGAAGCCACATTGAAGGTTGGACAGGTGGTGTCCTGACTCCAGTAGCCAGACGAGGCGGTTGTTTACCATACACTCCATGGTTTTACAGATCCAGCTTGTGAGGGCTATGGGACGATAGTTATTGGCTTCACTCTGGTCTTTACCAGAGTGAAGTGGGTGTTTCAAAGTGAGTGTCCAACGGGGTGAAGTTATAAATGCACTGGTTATTCTGTATATGCTGTCCGAAATCATTAGCTAATACACCAGTATCTAAGTTGGATATATTGGATCAAATGTAAGTAGCTGTTTTAATTTTGACATAATTATATTTCATCGTACCATGCAACTTTAAGCGCATAGCATATAACAATCCCGGCATCTATTTCGGGATCAATATTTACATTCCCTAAACATACATAATTCAAATAAAACTCTCAAAGTGAGATGCTGGTACATAGTTATTGCACAATATAACCGTAAATTGATGGCTTAATGCCTTGATGGCTCCACCGCACAGTAGCGCACATGCTGAAGGCACCTACACTGGTCCCGATGATGTAATGCGTTGTGGCCAAGCCTCATGGGCCTGTCACATTACAGCGTATGGTGGCGGCGTATATAAAACGTACCGATAAAATTTGAAAACCGTTGCGGGACGATGTATGGTGACCTTTGTGCACTGATATGAGCGTATGCGTAGCGTGTGAGTAGCGTGTGAGTACGTATCAGTTTTCGGTGCATACGCCGTCATATGCTACGCATACGCCGTATACGCCCGGTCCCTCCCTCCCCCTCTCTCGCTCCCTCCCTCCCTTGCGGCGCCTTTATATACAGAGAGCATACGCCAGGCATACGCTGAATATACGCTTTTTACACCCTGAGAATACGCTATGAATACGCTCAAATACATTACATGCACGCCAGGCGTACGCTACATACGCTATAGATACGCCGAAGGAGCGGTTTTAGTGTATGCATAACGCAAGATGGCGTACATATAGCATATGCGCAACGTATGACGGCGTAATCTTAGCGTATGCATAGCATATGAGGAGCGTAAGAGCCTTACGTCGCCATATGCTGACATTTTTTAGCATGCCCAAAAAATGTTAGGATGGACGGGTGTATGACGGTGTATGAGGGATACGCCCGACGTATGCACAGCGTATGCGAAGCGTATGACGGCGTATGACAGCATATGACGGCGTATGTGATGCAAGCCGATACGCCGGCATACGCTTCTGCCATACGCCGTAATGTGACAGGCGCATAAGGTCTACGGAACTGTGGCGGAAAACCAAGCTAGGGTGTGACCATGCCCAAGTGGAGCCCCTGCATCAAGTTAGCCAAGTTACTCTCTAGATTTATCTTTTTTTAAATCTTAAACTGTTATTTGCAAAGCTGTAAGACTTAAAGCAAACAACAACAAAATAAGCAACCTGTATACACTTTGTTTGTTTAACGACCCCCCCCCCCCTGTGCCGATTGTGCCAAGACGTCTATTATTATAGGAACATCAACGATTATCAGATCAGACAGTGTCTCAACTGATTTCAGCCATCCCCAGTTCTCCCTTCTGCCTGATAAAGGCCTGGACTCCCATCTCGCATTCATGTGTACCCTAGATAAATGATTCACCCTGTAATTGCAGTACATGGGTTAACGACAACATCGCATAAATACGGGCGAAAATAGCTGTAGTATGGAACAGGAAGTAGAATGCCTGTCTCCAGTATCAAATGGGTACTTATATCGGCACAGAGTGGTGAAATGGGAGCGAATGCAAAAAGACAAGATGGTGGCCATAGAATGCCGTCGATTTTACCTTTAAATTCTATTAAACTATATGTTTTATTATATTTTTCAACTCAAAGGTAGCAGGGAAATATGAAGACATATAAAAAGAATAATTGTTGCTTCTAAAGCCGTGTTCACACGGGTGATTTAATCCGCTTCATATGAAGCGCCTTGCCTAGTTCGCCTCACATTTTGCTGTGTGAACGCGATGTCAAGGCGGATTAGGGCTGAATCGATTCATATGATGCGCTTTATATAAACCACCTAGTGAGGTAGTTTATATGAAGCGAACTAGCTTAGGTCGGCCCATCTCGCCTGTGTGAACGCAACTGAATTATATGAGGCGGATTAAGGACATCACACGCATGCGCAGTCGAGACCTTAGTTTGTTGACTTTCCGGTCGATCAAAAGCGCATATTATATAATTTAATTAATGAAACCGCTATCTATGCATAGATATTTTTTTCATCATTTATTTTTAGGGTTTCACTGCCCAGCAGAAGTTTTGACCGTTCCAAACCAATACGATTCAGTCATTACATATCTAGGTCGAACCCACACTCTCTGGTGCCGGCGTCGTCGAACCCAAAATGGCGCTGGTTAGTCTGGACTTGCTCATGCGCAGATATCCACTTCCGCCTTAAACCGATTCAAAGCACTGCCTGTGTGAACGCGAAACACTTTCAAACTAAATCGCATCATATGATTCGATTTGTCTAATTCGCTTCACATTTTGCCCGTGTGAACACGGCTTTAGATTGTGAAATTTGGCTCTCATTTCATTGCCCCACTTTTTCTACAGCTTTTATATAGGATTAGTATTCACCCGTGTACTGCGAGTACAGGGTGAATCCTTTATCTATGTACACCCATGACCGCTATCTCAAGTAACCATGGAAACTCACCTTATGTGTAGTATAAATGCATATTTATGCAAACATTATTAGGAAATGCTCCTGGTAGTGTGTTGGACTAATACTAGTTATAGCTTATCATGGTGTATTCTATGGTTCTATGTTGTTGGAGCAGCCTGGTGATCTGTACGTTGTTTGTACTGAAGAGATGATGTAGTAGGCCTGGGCTGCAGACAGCCGGTGTTGCAGTTTCCGCGGTACGCCAGTTTGCGAGGGACACATCGCTTCTGAGCATGTGTCAAAATCTAACAGGATCGTCTGCGGATGCTTCAAAATTGAACCAGATTCAAACGGTTGCCTAAGACAGTTGACTGACAGATTTGGATATTAACTACAATCATCAATGACGCTCCAACTGAATAAGAACACTACCGTAGTGCAGAAAACATATATTATGTCACTATAGTGTCAGTGTCACATCCACGTGAAACGTCCTTACGTGCGAATAAGAACACTACCGTAGTGCAGAAAATATCTACATTGATTAGACATAAGTACAAAAGTAAACAGGACTTACCCCCATCCCCCTCTCAGAGATACAAAAATAATTATTAAAATAATCTCCCCCTCACGAGATAGTAACAAAAAAAAGATGTACCTGCCCCTCCCTGGGATATTTGAAGCAATAATTAAAAGAATGTAAAAGCACCCCCCCTCCCAAACCAAGCCAGCTGCTGTGTGAATAGAGGTAGGAAATACCCCCCCCCCCCAACAACACCAACCCATGAATAGATAAATAATAGTACCCCCCCACCCACCTTAGCGATACAAAAAGAACAAAAATAAACAAGAATTACACCCCCCTCCTCTTAGAGATACAACCCCCCACTTAACCCAAGTCATGAATAGATCAATAAAAGTACCCCCCCCCCCTCCCCCTCTCAGAGATACAAAAATAATTATTAAAACAATAGAGGGGGTGTAATGACGTCATGAGGCTACTTTCAGTGGCCATATTGAATTACATACAGAAGGCTGGCAACTGCCTACACTGTGCTTATTTATTGATTTGTTGGTTTATTTATCACTGTTTTAAGCATTTTGGCGACAGCATTCCTCGTAAACTGGCGTACCGCGGAAACTGCAACACTCTGCAGTTTGAAGGAGTCGGTCAAATTTGGCACATGCGCAGGAAATCCACGCATGCGCAGAAGCGACAGTGTCCCTCGCAAACTGGCATACCGCGGAAACTGCAACACCGGTGTTGCGGTTTCCGAGGCACACCAGTTTGCCAGGGACACATCCATTCAAATGCATTGTCAATGGCCGTGAGCAAATCTTCATACAGAAAAAGTCAAATATCTCTCAAATTACACCACCTAGAAACAAATCGATTGGTACACATATAGAAAACATATTTACCATAAAGATTATATTAAATTTATAAGGTTAGGGTTCTTGATTTCTATTAATTTTGAATAAAACTAATGTTTTGCACTGGGCGTAGCATCAAACTCAAGGATTTGTCAATGGTCGTGAGCAATCTTCATACAGAAAATACAGAAAAAGTGAAATATCTCTAAAACGACACCACCTAGAAACAAATCGCTTGGTACACATATAGAAAACATGTTTACCAAAAACATTATATTAAATGTATGAGGTTACTGACGATGCTGTTCGATTTTGACGCATGCGCAGAAGCGATGTGTCCCTGGCAAACTGGTATGCCTCGGAAACCGCAACACCGGTGTGGCGGTTTCAGCGCCCACTCAGTTTCAGCGCCCGGTCAGTTTCATGCGCATGCGTCAAAATCTAACATCATCGTCACTAACCTTATAAATTTAATATAATGTTTTTGGTAAAGATCTTTTCTACATGTGTACAAAGCGATTTGTTTCTAGGTGGTGTGGTTGTAGAGATAGATCACTTTTCCTGTATTTTCTGTATGAAGATTGCTAGCGACCATTGACAATGCCTTGAGTTTGACGGTACGCGCAGTGCAAAACCTTAGTTTTATTCAAAATTAATACAAATCAAGAACCCTAACCTTATAAATTTAATATAGTCTTTTTGGTAAAGATGTTTTCTATATGTGTACAAAGCGATTTGTTTCTAGGTGGTGTGCTTTTAGAGATATATCACTTTTTCCTGTATTTTCTGTATGAAGATTGCTCACGACCATTGACAATGCCTTGAGTTTGAGTCTATACGGGCCGTTGAAACTGACCGGACGCTGAAACTGCGACACCGGTCTGGAATAGATCAGTTGGACGCAAATTGTGATTGTAATTCGGATGAGGAAGATGGAGTTTTCACGAGAATAAAGTTATGCTCATCCATTTTCCACTTCCAGCAGCTTTGGTGTGTCTTAATTATTCCCCTTTTATCTTCATCGGTGTTTGCATTATAGTCATTACTTTGGATATTATCTGAACAATTATTATTTGTATTGATGGTTTCATTGGGTATTATCGCCCATCTAAACAAGTGGAGGGGTAAAGACAAATGAGTGTGAAGTTTTCACATTAACTATCGGTTTGGTTTGGTTGTTGGAGCTTTGCGTCCTGGCAACATCTAAGGTAATATCAGAAAGGGTACCAACGTGTGACAGTGCACTCATGGCGACTTTATAGTGCTGCCCCACTGGGAGACAAAGCGCCATGGCCTGATATCCTACTCAGTCACATTATCCTGACTCTGAGCCAACCAGTCCATACGTACCCTATCGTAATAATGCCAAGTGCCTGGCTAGGAAGCGACAAGTACACATTTTTAACTCATTGGTTTGAGTTGACTAGGGTACGAACCCTTAGGTTCGAATCCCACGATCTACCAAAACGGGAGTCAAATGCTAGACTCTTTCGGCCATCCCGTCTGGTCAGTCTTTAATACACATGTATGTACAACATAAATAGCTCAACAGAATGAGATCTCCTTTCTACAGGAACAGACTAAAGAAATAGGTGCCGGGGCAGGGAAATACAGTAGACATAGTTGGTTGTTTGAGTTTTAAGTCCTGGCAACATCAAAGGTCATATCAGGATGGGCACTGACTTGTGACAGTGAACACTCGTGGTGACTTTATAGTGCTGCCCAACTGGGAAATCAGGCCACCGGCACCATGACCTGATATCCCACTCAGTCACATTATCCTGACACTGAGCTAACCAGTCCTTGCCCTATCTTATTAATGCTGAACGCCAGGCTAGGAAGTGACAATTATCAATTTTATAAGTCATTGGTTTGACTTGAACGGGAACCGAACTCCTAATCTCCCGCACGCGAGGCCCATGCTCTACCGATTTGGCCACCGCGCCCGGTACAGTATGTATAAAGAACTTGTTAGGTGCATTAGACTGCTTCAAATGCAGTTGCTTATTGTGTCATGAAATATTGATGATTTTCCCCACAACTTTTAAGTGCTATGAGTGTTTGTCATTAATTGATTATTAACTATTTCAAATACACAGGAGACTAGGCTATTATGATCATGCATTTCCCTTATTAATATATTATGTATTGTGAAAGAGGTATTCACAACGGCTTGTTATAACATAGGGAGGTTAGTATGTTGACCACTTCACAAGGGCATCCCTCAGAATGCGCATCTAATTTGTGATGATGATAATATATTAAGATGGATTCTTCAGTGAATGTCCTCATTCTCATGGCGCTATGTTTGAGTGGTAAGTGTACTTTAATACATTTGTCTTTAATTAAAGGAAAGGTATTCTTGTTCTTGAGATGTGTTTTTCTCTAAGTGATGAAACTGCTTAGTCTACTTCCCCATTATTTGAGTTGATTCAAAAATATTTATTTGTAAGTCCTTTTTGAGGATATAAAGCCACTTCTCCCATCTCAAATATTTAAGTGGTTAGTGCCATTGACATAATCCTTGCAATTGTTATATGGATATGCAGTAAATTATACAACTCGAAGAGTTTGCCTGGCACTGAAGTATGCTTAATTCTGGTGTATTCTATGGCCTGACAATAAATACTTTTTTCATTTGATTAACATTATTTGCTTACATTGTATAGTACAGATCTGCTTAGACTTTAAATATTTTAATTTGCTTGTTGCATTACCATTCAAAATTCCACGCAATATTTGAAGCTTCATTTTATTGCTAAGTAAAAAGATTTTGGCTCACATTGAAGATTAATAATTATATGAAACAATAATCTTGACAAAATGAACTAAGTCATAGTACAATATTGCTGGTAGTATTCAGGATAACCATTCAAATTATATCATAACAGAGACCATGTTTGAGGAGTAAATTCACTTTGAAGCATTGTTTTAAATCAAGGACAACTGGTAAGTAAACATCAAGAGAGTTGTTGTCCTAGAATACGATCTTCTCTAGGTAATTAGCATGGTTAATGTACTTCAATATTATCCTATCTGATTCAGTAATATAATTAATTTGTATGTCATTAAAAAGAACATTTTGTCTCTTCCTGATACCGGATAAAATATGTCCATTTCAAACTAATCACTACTTTGCTATGAAGGTACACACCCATTATGAGACTATATGCCTGAAGTTCCGCTCACAATTGATTTAGCCAGGTATTGATCCAACATGTTGATCCACTTCAAATTTATCACAAATTATATAAGGTTTAACGCAATTGCTCGATCAATTTAATGAGAAACAGATATTCTAATATGCAAATTCATTCAAATTAATGCTAATTCAATAAGTTGATGAGGTAACTATAACCTGAATCATCTTTGTATTATTGAATGACGTTTAGCTCATGCTATAACTGATTCCATATGACTTTGTTTTAGGTTGCGCTGCAAAATGCACCAATTCATCAGATGCTTGTTGGCAGATGTCTACAGAGAACATGAATTTTATGGAGGCAGAAGACTATTGTAGAGTTGCAGGAGGTCAACTAGCTACATTCATGAACGATAGTGAACAGAAGGAAGTATTGACAACGTTTGCATCTACCTTGAGGAACAATACGTAAGTAGCAACCTTTCAAGTGTTTGTTCTGTCTGGCAGCGTGGTTAGAGTGTCTAAATTTGTTCTAGGTTGGACTCCTAATCTGAATGTTGGTGGTTCGATTCCTCATGCCATCACCTCTGCTACTTTGGATTTCCACTGCTGTGTATAGCTTACAGTGTCCTCAAAGGCCAATTGCTATCATACCATGTCTTTGTGGTGTTTGAGGGTAAAAATCCCTTGGGTCAGTAAAAGTGTAGGCTCAGGCTTTCTGTCGACCAACTGTCTAACTGTGAAAACAAGTCTCATCAGACTTATCCATGAGAGGCAGTATAAATCTTTAAAAAAATACAACAAAAAAAGTGTAAACAAATGAAGAGTTCAGGTCCAAAACTACGTAAACGCCAATCGAAAAATGTAGTCTAAATTTGTCAAAGTCCCTGAAAATAATTTTAATTCTCACTAATTCCACTTTTCATATGATGATACACTTATGGAGTAATGAACAAAAGGAATATAACAAAAATTAACTTTTGTAGGTTTGATTCCAATGTTTATCTCCATTTTTCGATTGGCGTTGACGTGGTTTTGCGCCTGAACTCTTCAAATAAACACAGCTTGGTTTGCTTAAAAGCAGTTGACGCTGGACCCAGACCGTATCGACAGGCCATGTCAACTGTCTGGCATTTACCCTGTTTTTTTGTTGTTGTTTTTTTTGGTCCATTAGTTGTTTAAGCAGGAGAAATTTCGGTCATAGACGACTGGTCTTCCTCATTCCACTGCTGGTCGATAGAAAGCCCGAGCCTACACTTTTACCGACCCAAGGGATTTTTAACCTCCCACACCACATAGACATGGTATGAGAGCAACCGGCCTTTGATGAAGCTGTAAGTTATACACAGCGGTGGAAATCCAAATTGGCAGAGCTGGGGGCATGGGGAATCGAACCGCCAACCCTCAGATTAGGAGTCTGACCTAGAAAAAAGTCAGACACTCTAACCACTCTGCCACAGAGAACCCTGTTGGGTTTCCAACAACACGGGTCTGTACCCTAACTTCTAATAAATACTAAAAGTACCTTAAATTGGCTGAGTATCCATGTGCTGATGATTTTCAAAGAATCTATGAATAAATATGTGATATAAATCAATGAGCATGAGCAAGTAACTAATGAGAAGCCTGAGCCTACAGAGGGCTGCCATAAATTCACTCCTGTGGGCTGGTAGCAGTAGTGGGTTTATTCAATCTAGAAGTCTGGTGTAGAATCTGAATTCAAAGTTCAAATAATGTGGGGGTCTACCACCGAGCTATTAAATGACGTGTTGGGAGTTTTTTCAATTATTTGTTCTTGCATGGCAATTCCCATCCCTAGTAGGTGATGAGGGGTTATATTAAGCTAATACCCCATCATGAAGTTTGTATATGATGGAGATAATTGCAGATACAGTATTACGTTATTGGCAAATTATGAAATATATAGTGTCATGCTATATGCTGTACTTATGGGCCACCATACCAACTCATTGAATTATGGTATATGTGTTCCACCTTGTGGAAATAAAGGGTTGACAACAAGGCTTCCAGAATCAAGCATGGTTTTGCAAGTAGGCTTACTGCCCATCGAGCCACATAGAAGCCTCATATTAACAAGTTTGGGTTTTGGAGAAAGCTTAGATTATAAAATTGATAATTGTCACTTCCTAGAGGTTCAGTAGAAAGACATGCACAACCAAACATGCCAATGCATTGAACAAGACATAACAAGATCCGATAACATTGACCCAGTCAATATAAATATGCACCGGACATGGACTGTGATGAGTTGAATTAAGGTCTCCTTCGATCTGGCCTGTAACTATGTCTGGATACTTAGTGTAGTGCCACCTGAATGTTTACATCCTGGAGAGTTGAGGCTGACCTACATGTGTATGCAGGTATTGCAGGTATTGCAATACCTCAGGGAGTTTGACGCCCCTGCCCTGCCTTGTGGTACAGGTTCTTGACAGAACCGAAGGCTAAGGGAGCAAACCCTAAACAGAAAACCATGTCACTGTGGCAACATTAAAGGCGATTGATGTATAGAACTCCCAACATCTCCCGACCAGCCACTGCAGGGACAAATAGTTTTGCGCCTGTCTTGACATGTTCTTGCCGGTGTGAAACCTCTATTTGCTCCCCAAGAGAGTGCTGCTGGTAACTTGCAAAAGCCAGCAGCACTTCAACACTTTTGCAGGCAGCTTTCATGAAATGTACATTAAGACCCACTCATGGACATCACTCTCACAGCAGAGAGCTAAATGGAGAGGGGCAGTCAAGTAATGAAAGCAATCTTTGTCGCATCGTGACCGACAGCATGATGATGATGATGATGATGGAGGCTAACCTAATAAACCACTTCTACTGGGTTGCTTGTTGGAGTCACATATTAACACAACTAGTGAACCTACACTTGGCGCTACACCTGTTAAATAAGGTACGACACTGACTGAAGCTACTCCTGGAGGAAAGACTGGTCTGAGAGTGCCAGGATATTAATTTGCAACAAACCAGTGTGCACTGCTTCTGAGAGTCTGGCCGTTAGGGTAGCACTGACGTTCCTATATGAAAATATGTTAGTATGAGGTGCTTGGAGTTTTACTGAGTAAATGAAGAGGCAGTAGTACATTTATTGATCGAAGCGATAGTCACTATGTACAGCATAAAGGAGTAAAATTCACTAGTTGTTTAGGGATCCGACATTCCAGATAGCACACAGCCGTCGGGCCGACGTCGGCTATTGGTCGCACTGTCGCCATCGACTTTCCACCGTCGGGCCGCTGTCGGGCCGCCGGTGGATTTCCGACGTTGGGAATCAATCCCTTTCCGCATTCGAGCCACCGTCGGGCCGCCCTCGGGCCGCCGGTGGATTTCCGACGTTGGGTATCAATCCCTTTCCACTTTTGAGCCACCGTCGGGCCACCGTCGGCCCGACGGTGGTGGGCCGCCGTAGGTTTGCATTCATTTTCCACACTTGATCCACCGTCGAGCCACCGGCGAGCCAACGGTGGTGGGCAGCCACAGGTTTGCATTCATTTTCCACATTTCCTGATTTGAGCCACCGTCGAGCTACCGTCGAGCTGACGGTGGTGGGCCGCCGCAGGTTTGCATTCATTTTCCACATCTTGTCCACCGTC
Source organism: Branchipolynoe longqiensis (assembly GCA_030323885.1). Classification (NCBI taxonomy): domain Eukaryota; kingdom Metazoa; phylum Annelida; class Polychaeta; order Phyllodocida; family Polynoidae; genus Branchipolynoe; species Branchipolynoe longqiensis. The sequence goes on along the minus strand of CM059197.1, from coordinate 80,754,018 downwards.
GAGCTGACGGTGGTGGGCCGCGCTTGCGCAGTTCGTTAAATTTGGATTCCGGCTCGAGTCGCCCTTTCCGCATTCGAGCCACCGTCGGGCCGCCCTCGGGCCGCCGGTGGATTTCCGACGTTGGGTATCAATCCCTTTCCACTTTTGAGCCACCGTCGGGCCACCGTCGGCCCGACGGTGGTGGGCCGCCGTAGGTTTGCATTCATTTTCCACACTTGGTCCACCGTCGAGCCACCGGCGAGCCAACGGTGGTGGGCCGCCACAGGTTTGCATTCATTTTCCACATTTCCTGATTTGAGCCACCGTCGAGCTACCGTCGAGCTGACGGTGGTGGGCCGCCGCAGGCTTGCATTCATTTTCCACATCTTGTCCACCGTCGAGCCACCGTCGAGCTGACGGTGGTGGGCCGCGCTTGCGCAGTTCTTTAAATTTGGATTCCGGCTCGAGTCGCCCGCAGAACACGTGCGATCGTTGATCAGTGTTCTTTTTCTACCAATAACTCCAGAAATACAAGGAATTTTAAGGAATTATTTAACAGGTTTGTTTATTAATATGTTTAGATTATTTTGTAAAAGTTTGTAATTTATTATGAAGTTTTAATGGAATTATTCGTGTTAATACGATTTGAATTATCCGATACGGTTTGTTTACTTCGAATCGCCACCGGAACACGTGCGATCGTTGAGCAGCATTCTTTTTCTACAAATAACTCCAAAAATCGGAGGAATTTTAACGAATTATTTAACAGGTTTGTTTATTAATATGTGTAGATTATTTTGTAAAAGTTTAGTAATTTATTAGGATGTATTAATGGAATTATTCGTGTTAATATGATTTGAATTACCCTGTACGGAATGTTGACGAAAAACCACCATCTTGGTTTTTTTCGAGAAGACACTGTCACTATAGTGTCAATACGTACAGACTATATTAAATTTATAAGGTTAGGGTTCTCGATTTCTATTAATTTTGAATAAAACTAATATTTTTACACCTGTTCGTATTGACACTAGAATGACAGTGTCTTCTCGTCGGCTCGTCAGCGGTTTCCGCCGTCGGGGCGACGGCGGCAGCCACCGTCGAGTCGACGGCGGCAGCCACCGTCGAGTCGACGGCGGAAGGTTGGACAAAACAACGTCGGCCCGACGGCGTTTGTCGCCGTCGGCTCATCGGCGGTTTCCGCCGTCAGGGCGACGGCGGCAGCCGCCGTCGAGTCGACGGTGGGAAGTTGGACAAAACAACGTCGGCCCGACGGCGGTTTCCACCGTTGGGCCGACGGCTGTGTGCTATCTGGGATCCTCGTCGCCATTGTTATGTATCAGCATTTAAGCTTACATTAGATTGACAACTGGAGAGCTAGCTATACCCAGACAGCACACAGCCATCGGGCCGACGTCGGCTATTGGTCGCACCGTCGCGATCAACTTTCCACCGTCGGGCCGCCGTCGGGCCACCGGTGGATTTCCAACGTTAGGGTTCAATCCCTTTCCACTTTTGAGCCACCGTCGGGCCGCCGTCGGGCCGCCGGTTGATTTCCGACGTTAGGGTTCAATCCCTTTCCACTTTTGAGTCACCGTCGGGCCTTCGTCGGCCCGACGGCGGTGTTCCGACGTTAGGGTTCAATCCCTTTCCACTTTTGATTCACCGTCGGGCCTCCGTTGGCCCGACGGTGGTGGGCCGCCGCAGGTTTGCATTCATTTTCCACATCTGGTACACCGTCGGGCCACCGTCGCCCCGACGGTGGTGTCCCGACCTTAGGTTTTAAACCTTTTCCACTTTTGAGCCACCGTCGGGCCACCGTCGGGCCGCCGGTGGTTTTCCGACGTTAGGGTTCAATCCCTTTCCACTTTTGATTCACCGTCGGGCCATCGTCGGCTCGACGGTGGTGGGCCGCCGCAGGTTTGCATTCATTTTCCACGTCTGGTCCACCGTCGAGCCACCGTCTAGCCGACGGTGGTAGGCCGCGCATGCGCAGTTCTTTAAATTTGGATTCCGGCTCGAGTCGCCCGCGGACCACGTGCGATTGTTGATCAGTGTTCTTTTTCTACCAATAACTCCAGTAATACCAGGAATTTTAAGGAATTATTTAACAGGTATGTTTATTAATATGTTTAGATTGTTTTGTAAAAGTTTTGTAATTTATTACGAAGTATTAGTGGAATTATTCGTGTTAATACGATTTGAATTATCCGATACGGTTTGTTTACTTCGAATCGCCACCGGAACACGTGCGATCGTTGAGCAGCGTTCTTTTTTAACAAATAACGCCAGAAATCGGAGGAATTTAAAGGAATTATTTAACAGGTTTGTTTATTAATATATTTAGATTATTTTGTAAAAGTTTTGTAATTTATTACGATGTATTAATGGAATTATTCGTGTTAATACGATTTGAACGGTACGGAATGTTGATGAAGGACCACCATCTTGGTTTTTCCGAGAAGACACTGTCACTATAGTGTCAATACGTACAGACTATATTAAATTTATAAGGTATGGGTGTTCGATTTCTATTAATTTAGAATAAAACTAATATTTTTGCACCTGTAGGCTGTACGTACTGTCACTACAGTGACAGTGTCTTCTCGGCTCGTCGGGTCGACGGCGGCAGCCGCCGTCGAGTCGACGGTGGGAGGTTGGACAAAACGACGTCAGCCCGACGGCGTTTGTCGCCGTCGGGTCGACGGCGGCAGCCGCCGTCGAGTCGACGGTGGGAGGTTGGACAAAACAACGTCGGCCCGACGGCGTTTGGCGCCGTCGGGGTGACGGCGGCAGCCGCCGTCGCCCCGACGGCGTCGGGGTCACGGCGGCTGCCGCCGTCGGACCGACGGCAGCAGCCGCCATCGCCCCGACGGCGGGAGGTTGGACAAAACAACGTCGGCCCGACGGCGTTTTCCACCGTCGGGCCGCCGGAGTGGCCGCCGTTGGGCCGCCGTCGGGCCGACGACTGTGTGCTATCTGGGTAACTGTGCCACTGCTTGTTTATTGTTTCCTTTGTTCCGGAACCCCTCCCTGAGTATGGTGGCCCAAACTTACAAACACGACACCATCCTTATTCAAAGAACAATTATAAATGCCCACAAAATAAAGGACAAATAACACCATTTAATAACTAAGCAAATCATGTTTACTTAATAAGGAGAAGGGATTACAAATATTTATATCATAATTCGAGTTTGTTATGACCAATTAATTGCTTACAACAAGAATAACATTCTCTGTTTAAAAAATATATGGTTAGTTAAAATTGTGAAATCAACAAAAACATATCCCTACTTCTCTCTTTTTATATGAACGCAATTGAATATCTTAGATCACAACAGTAACTTTCATCTAAACATTGCCAACTTGCATATATATGCTTTTATTTGCACAGACACTGGCTTGGACTGAAGATGGATGCAGTGAGTCAAATGACCCCTGTATGGGTAGATCGTAGAATACTAACTTATGAATTGTCGCAAGCTGACTTCAATGAACACAAAACAAAGCATTACATGAAAATCTATGTATATGATGAAATACCACGATTCCAGTTACAGAGCTCTGAAGACAATCACAGAGCATTTTGCCGCCTCCCTGCAAGTAAGTTATGTCACATTATACAACAAGTAAGAAGAGTATACTGAAACAGTATGCTGAAGTCATAATTGCTGTGAATGTTTTTATCTTGTCATTAGTGATGTTACAATCCATAATAATTCATGAACATTTAGCATGCGCGTTATATCATTTTAACAGTGATACAACATTTCTGTAGTAATCATGATTCAGCGTGTTCAGGGTATCATACCCTTAAGTCATGATATAACATCATATTTCTTCTATCTAAAGGCTAGGTCACACCTACCCGGATTAGACCCGGACGAGCCCTGGACCGTGATCGGGCGTGGTCCATGGCGATCCGGTGTGATCCGTGGCTCATCCTTGGTGATCCTTGGCTGGTCTGGCCTCACCCCGGATGTTTTAAAATGTTTAAAACAACCGGGGCGATCCAGGGAATATTGCAATCCGGGCTTGATCTGGCATCATCCGGCATCATCCAGGTGTAATCCGGGGGTGGTGCGGGTAGTCCGGAGGTGAACCGGGGGTAGTCCGTGTACCGGCCAGGGCAGTCCGGGGCAGTCCAGGTGTTTTTTTAACCAGATGAGCCACGTTTTAGCCATGGTTTAACCCGGACCAACCCCGCACTAGCCCCGACATAGCCCATGGACCACTCCAGGACTGCCCAGATAAGACCCGGACAAGCCGGATGAGCATGGATTAGCCATGGATTGCTGGTTTACCACTGATCAGTCCAGGATGAGTCCCGTTTTTGTATATATATAGCAGGAGCAAGTCCACTTCATTCATCACTTGCCGCTTGACTCTCAGAGGGTTCACATCATGGATGCATGCATGAGGCATTGCAGGCAGCAAGTACAGCTGCTGAACTGGCAATTACAGCTACATCAAGAACAGAATGTTAACAACATGATTATTTCTGCGAGTTCTGCAGATCCACTGAAGACTTAAGAGAAGACAGAGAAGAAGTGTGGGGGTTTGTCCAGGGTTGGAGAGAAGAATTCAATTTGGCCAGTTCACAAGTCTAATGCAAGAGTTACGTATCGAAGATGTTCATGCCTACAGAAACCTTCTCCGGATGGATCCGGGTATGTTCCAGGAGGTTCTCCTTTGCATCCTTCCCAGAATCATGAAGCAGGACACTTTCTACAGAAAGGCGTTAACACCTGGATTGAAACTGTCATTCACACTGCAATACCTAGCTTCTGGTGACAGCTATCATTCACTAATGTACGGTTTCCGAGTTCCTCACAACACCATCTCGCTCACCGCTTGTGATGTGTGTGAAGCTATAATTGCAGAGTATGCCGAGGAGGTCATTCAGGCTCCAACTACATAACTGCAATGGAGAGGTATTGCTGAGCAGTTCTCAACAAGATTACAGTTTCACCATTGCCTAGGAGCCCTTGATGGGAAACATATCCCGATCCAATGCCCAGCCCATGGAGGGTCTGAGTACTACAACTACAAGGGATTCCACTCTATCATATTGATGGCTCTAGTGGATGGTGACTACAAATTCTCCTGGGTCGACGTTGGGAGCAATGGCTCTGCAGGAGACGTTCAAGTCTTCAACCGTTCAGAACTGAAGCAGTACATAGAAAAGGAACAACTTGGTATTCCAGCTGCAGAACCACTACCGCATGATGAGCGGGATATGCCTTACTTCATAGTTGCTGATGATGCGTTCGTTCTGAGAACGTGGTTGATGAAACCATTCTCCAAGCATCACCTAACAATTTGGGGAAAGAATCTTCAACTACCGACTTTCCAGGGCCCGCCAAATCGTCAAAAATGCATTCGGGATTCTAGCTCACCACTACCAGTGCCTCCTAACAACCATGAGACAGAGGCCAGCAACAGTTGTGTCGATAGTGTTGGCATGTATCTGCCTACATTATTTGATGCGGATTTGGTACGCAGCTCGGCACAACGCAGAAATGGACCAGGAGGACACCAATCACTACATCGTTCCTGGAGCCTGGAGACTGAACAATCCTCTCGCCGGCATCTACGGCACACGTGGGAACAGAATGATAATGGCTGTGAAATACCATCGGCAATATCTTAGTGCATATTACGTGTCTGAGGCTGGATCGGTGCCTTGGCAAAATACTATGATATGAACTATTACGAAGTGTGAACTGTTAATGTGGCCGGTCCACTTGATATGAAATTGTGACAAGAGAATTGTACTTAACATTGAAATGTGCAATTATTATATGTGTGTGCCTGTGGATGAAATATGTATTATTATTGCGAATGTGATATGAAAAGAAACCTGGCTAATAATAAAGACATCTTAAATTAATTTAATTTGTTTGTTATTTCTTGTTGTTTATTTTTGCATTAAGAGCTTTAGTTATTATTGCGAATGTGATATGAAAAGAAGCCTAGCTCATAATAAAGATATCTTAAAATAATTAAATTTGTTTGTTATTTCTTGTTGTTTATTGTTGCTATAAGAGCTTTACTCTTTAGTCCTTGTTGTTTTCAGAAAAGGTGGGACATTTGGTAATTATTTATTATTTAATTTCAGATAATTATTACATTTATTACAAATGACTATCAACTAAATGGACTAGGTCATAAATATATATTGTAACAAACACAATTTAGTTTTGGGTTCATATTTTTCATATTTTTCTTGTCAACAAGTGATAATAATAAACTCTATTATATGTATACAATCACAACTCTCTTCACAATCACAATCACTCACGATTTACATCATAACTCAATAAATACAATGTAAAGAAGTTCAGTTCACGATTTACATCATAACTCAATAAACACAATGTACAGAAGCTCAGTTTACAATCACAGAGGCTGCACATCAGGATCGCGCCCCATCCCAACCATTAACATGGTAAAGCTGAGATCCGAGTGTCCTGTTATGTTTCCGACACTGATCGCTGGCGTGTTGGATGGCTGTGTGGGACCCGTGGTGTTCCAGTCGATGGTATCCCATACTTCGGAGCTGTGCCGTCATCCACTTGTGTACAGAAATTCAGTTCACAATCACAGAGGCTGCACATCAGGATTGTGTCCCATCCCAACCATTAACGTGGTAAAGCTGAGATCCGAGAGTCCTGTTGTTTCCGACACTGCTCGCTGGCATGCTGGTTGGGTGTGCCGGACCCGTGGTGTTCCATTCGATGGCATCCCGTACGTCGGAGCTGTGCCGTCATCAAGTTGTGGAAGGTCCGAGTCAGGGAGTCAGAGGGGCTGCACCGGAAGTCAAAGCTGTTTCTGTGGCTGTTTCTGTTGCTGTGGTTGTTGTTGCTGTCGAAGCAGGCGGCACGGGTTTCAACCAGGACTGCAGAATGACACCTGATCTGGTTGGCTGCCACACGATATGATTCCTCAGGAAGCCAAAATGCTCCTTGATGTAGATGTCCTGATCTGACAACTCCCTCGCTGCAGCACCGGACTTGACATCGCTCAGTTTCCCCACCTTGGTCCGTATACTCATACCAGGTGAGGAGCGGTTTAGGGTCGTCCAACCCCATCTCCTTCGCCTTCTCTTCCCAGGCTCGCCTCTTTAATGCAGTGTTCTTGTAGTTGCTACGCCCTTTTACATAAATGTAGTCATTTAACCGTAACCACTCCGACATCTCGATGTGCTGGTCACTTGTCAGAGCTAGAGCATCCAGTTTCTTGCGCTTCACTGCCGTCTTCCCCTGTGACAACTGGACTGGTGGAGCCGGCGTTACAGCACGGGGAGGCGGTGACACTTCCCAGGCAGATTCCTCCTCTGATGACAACCCTGAAGTTGAGGGTGATGGTGGTGGTCTTCTCCGTGTTTTGGTGGCCACTTTGTGTGGGGTGGGCTCCTTCTGCGCTACCCTCTTCGATGCTACTCTCTTCCCTGTTGGTTTGGTCATGATGTGATGTGTCGTCGGCGCTGCTGGATTTGGAAATGAGCCCTCCAGTGCGGCACCGTCTTTTATACTCCGGGAGTAGTCCGGGGGTGGTCTGGGCAGTCCGGGGATGAACCGGGGTGGACCGGGGGTTAACCGGGGGTGAACCAGGGCTGAACCGCGGATCGTCCGGGCTGTCTGGGGCTCCACCAGGGTTGTGTCGGGGGTCTCCAGGCCAGTCCGGGGAAAATCTATGGATACACCGGGGAGTCCGCGGGTGGTCTGGGGTTGTCCGGGGTGGATCCGGGGTCGTCCGGGGTTGTCAGGGACTAATCCGTGACTACTCCATGGATACACCAGGTAGTCCGGGGGTGGTCCTGCTCAGTCCGGGGTGATCCAGCCTCTGCTCCATGGCTAGACTGTGGCTCGTCTGGGTAGGTGTGACATTGAGCCCAAAAACGACAAAAATAGCGATTTTATCCGGGGCTGCCCGGGACAGTCCGGTGGAGTGGTCCGGGGGTGGTCCAGCTAAAAATCCGGAGCTCGTCCGGGTAGGTGTGACTTGGGCTTAACCAATCATCAATATCTAATGGAAAATAATTGGATATTTTTTAATTCTAAAATTATTCATAATTATATATTTTGAAGGTTAAGCTTTAAAGACCCAAAACCAATTCTTATGCTTAGAGACTCATTTCTGAACTTTAGAAATATCTGCCCCGTCCTGATATGACCTTAGATGTTGCTGGGATGTAAAACAACAACCAACAACAACAACAGAAATATCTGCTGTTGAGTCACCACTTGTATTTTCTTTTAGGAGCACCATGCAGTAGACCTGATGTTTGCTTCAAGGATGACTTACGTAAGTATTTCTTTTAATTTAAATAAATTAATTGTAGCACATGACAAGTGGTCATGGCTTGCATTTTTCCCACGCAATGTTTTATTTTGATTCCAACATATTGTAGAACTGAAATAGAAAATGTGCTATAATCGTTTGTCAGAGGAAAATTATAAGGACCATTAATGCTTAGTTGGTCAAGATTCATATTTATTTAAAGGGATTGTCCACAATTGGGCTACCAAATGAATTTATAACAATAACTGTCCAGGTCTAATTGTATCGCCTAAGGAATAAAAGTCAGTGCTACCTGTCCTAGATGATAATTCTAATTCAAAACACTTGCCTGACTATCTAAGATCATTTTATATCTGAGCAATGGGATCCATTGTAGATGGAAGCCAAGTAATATTATATGAAGAACAATTATTTTTAATCACAAGTGTATATTTTTCATAATATATCTTCAATCATTATTCTGTAAGTGCATATGTTGTTAAGTTACTCCATAGTAAGTGACATGACTAACAGACATTAAGTGATTTGGAGAGCCTGGCACTCTGGCTGGCCCAAAAGACCTACCATTGCATCTTTATTAAAAACCTAAATTTGGGAAGGGATATGGTGATAGTAGGGACAGCTGAGTGGAATCATATGTGCAAGATGAACTATTCTAGCCTTAAGATAGATGTACTGATGTTCTGGGCTGTTCAACCTCTTATGCCAGTACCTGTGAAAGTATGACGTCTGAACACTTTGACTTCTGGTTAACAAGTGACTTTATTCGCCATCCAGAGCACGAAAGCAGCCGGCACCCACGCGCCTATCACATGATCAATTTGCATAATCCTTTGTTCTCCTCGCATGCCTGGATATGGACTACGTATATATTACAGTACTCCAAGTAAAACAGTAGATAAGCAAGCAATGGCAAACATCCAGATAAAGAATTACAAGACAATTATATATTTAATAATATGCATATGAGTGTTTATGGATTACCTTTTATTCATTCTTAGCGGATAATAGAGAATATATCTGCATGGTAGCATTTATATCTACAACTACTTGGGATACCGCGCAAGCACTCTGCAAAGCAAAACAAGGTCATCTTGCTTGGATTAAAAATGAGGAAGTCCATGCTACCTTAAGGAATGCAATGTACTGTATACTATTTGTCTTTCAAACTTAAACTTTTAGAATAATTCAATTATTTTCGATGATTACATTGATGAATTAAGTATGATATATTACATTATACCTATCTCACTATTTGTTTTCTGTAAGATATTGATATTGGTCAAATGATCAATCCTTTGTAGAGATAGTCCTTATATTATTGTCCTTTAGTTGAATGAGTGTTTTCACTCCAGTGCTGGGCAGAAAAGGCAGTTAAGCCCCCACCTCTTCTCAACTGCTCCAGCACCTCACTATGCATCGCAGTCACCCTTCGCCCATCTTCCCCTCGCCACCCTGGCCGAACAACTCAGCTTGCGAATGACACCATGACCCTTTTTCGCAATTAAAAGCACCAGATGCCCCTCACTCTGTCTGCCATGGACCATGCTCTATATCACATGTATTCAACTTAGATCACTGTTGGGATCTCGCCACCAGAACCCTGCATCCGGGAATTCGCTCAGAGACCCCACATTTGGGACCATGCCTCGAGGACCCAGCATCCAGGACTTAGCTCTCATTGCTGAAGCTGCTGAGAATTTGTCATCTGGATTCCAAGCCTCGTACAGTGAGGCTGCCCGCTGCTTGCCACCTACCACCAGGATCACAGATCTGATTCGCTATGGACTATGTTACATTCCACTCCTGCCGCCAAGCCTGAATCCCCCCATCCTACACACATAAACAAAGGGTGTAAACACTGAAAACCTCCACGATGTGATAGTCCACTTAATGGAGTTACACAGGTTGTAAACAACATAATCCCTACATGGCGCGAGAGTCACGCTGATACTCACATCGGGTGCAAGCGCCATAATCCGTATATGGTGTGATAGTCGAACTGATGGAGTCTTGTTGGTTGTAAACAATGTAATCCTCTCATGGTATGATAATCACACTGATAGTCATTGTGATATATGCGTAATAGACGTCTAGATACGTCTGGTAATATGCTAATGAGATGACGTCATGGAAAGTTTAGCCGGCGGTTAATGTACTTTCACAGTCATGTCAGTCATAAACAACATAATCCCTATGAGGTGTGATGGTCGCATTGACAGGGTATGTTGGTTATAAACAATGTAATCCCCTCATGGTGTGAGAGTAATTCAGTGAATACGAAAGCATAGAATTAAAGTGGTAGCTAATTAATGGTTTTGATTATTTGAATGAATCGGGGTATATCAGAAGTATATTGTCTTGTTTCGTTATATAGTAGTGTAGTAGTCTGTACATGAGCTCCACTACCACGTGGTGGCGGCAGAGACTATGCCGCACACCTATGCAGTTAACTGCATTTGACTGCCCTAGGTGGCGGCACACTAGCCACTGGGCAGTACCCTGACTGAGCTGCCCTCTACTGTGTGTGGCTAGCACATCCCCCACCCTCCTATAGAGGCGATGTGGGACCTAGCGAGTTAGGGGGTGGGTCACGTGACTATTGACACCGCGGTGAGCAGATCGGGTTTCAATAAACCATTTGAAGCGTACGTTACTTGGATCTTGGCATTCTTCCGTGTGTGTGTGACAGCGAGTACAAGACCATGGGACGGCCGACATCGGCCTATCACATTGGTGCCATGATCCAGGCCTCACCTTCTGCATAAAGGGTAAGTAATGGGCCTGTTCCAGGTTTTGTGCATTTGATTCTCTTGATAATTTGGTATGGAGTGGATGACAGCCCGTCTGCGTAGTGGGCGCCTGTACCAAATTGATGGTGGTGGGCGTCCTGTCGCGGGAGAGCCGTCTTTGAGTGTGATCACTTCTGTGGTGCAATCACCACACCACACTCTTTCCAAGCCTGTTTTGATTGATGTGGGTAATGTCTCTATTCCCAAGGCAGGTACCGGCGTCATTTGGGAGAGTGGGAGGTGTTAATTGGATGGTAGGGCGTGTCTACGCCTGTGCCGGCACCTTGGGTTACCCCCAGGGATGCGCTGTAGTCGTCGACAATTCCGACAGTTATTGGGTGCAGTTAGAACAACTGGGTAGCAGTCCAAGGGCGCGGGGCAAGACGATGCACTTAGCTCACAGTTGGAGACTCACTCGACAGCCAACAGCGTTAACTCGTTAAAAGGTGTGGTAGTGTTCGGTGAGGCGCGTGATTTTCTCTCGGGTGTTATGAACACTGGGGAGGGCAAGTCGGCAGGTACAGTGAAAGTGGGCTTCGCTCTTGATGATATACAGTCTCTGTCGATCAGCAATGATTCAGAGGCGGGTGTATGCGAGGGTAGCAAATGTACTGCGTGTCATGATGATTTAGGTCTGGCCGTACGCAGTAGTTCTGTGACTGAAGCTCCGCTAGAATATTCTCTGTGGGGAAGTTCAGTATTCCGTTCTGGAGGGACCGGGTTCGGGCATTATAATCCCTTTTCACCTCCATGGGTAGAGATCGCACCGGCTTTGGAGACAGGGCCCATAGCCGAAGACTCGTTAACGTTAGCGTTAGGGGATGATTTGGCATGGGGTCTTATATTTCCAGTGTCACAGTCAGAGGTAGAGCGTCAGGAATCGATGCGCCTTCGCCGTCTGCAAACCTGGAAAAGGGTCCAGTTTGACCGGATGGTGGGTGAACGAGAAGGGTTGGGATGAATTAAAAGTCTCCAACGCAACCTCGATTATGCATGATTTGTAGGATCTCGATGCAGTTCGACATATTTGTGCTGAGGAGGTTGAAGCAAACCATCTGTTGATCAAAGAGCAGCAAGCTGCTTGGGCCAGACAATGCGAGGAAATTTCTATGCGAAATGCGTTGAACACTCAGGTGCAAGAGGATAACCACAGATGCGAACAATTGTTGGCTGTGGAGACGCGAGACATCGATTCGGCACTTGCAGCTCTTGCTGATGAGCCTCCAGCCTTTCAGGCCGAAAAAGCAGCATTTAGACGTAGTTTAGGGCTTGGTGAGGACTGTGCTAGGGATACTGAAGCTACGCGGTTGCAGAACCTACTGTCGCAGTATCTAGTGCATGGTGCAGGACAGCGATTGGAGATGGAGCACCTGAAGGAGCCAAATGCCTCTCCCGATCTTATATTTAATTCTCGGGGGGGGGGGGGGCTGGGTGTCATTTCACTGTGTTATTTTGGAACTTGATAACAATCTTTTGTGGTACCCATGGCCGGTTCGGTGTGTGTTCCAACGCTACGTCCGAAGCCATTTACAGGTATTAGTCAGGATTGGAATATCTGGTGGCGGGACTGTAGAATCTAATGCTCGGATCTGTGGCTGTGTATGTAGGCTGTGTATGAGGAAAACAATACAGACAAAGAGAAAGGAGAGTAAAGTGTAAGAGAGAGAGTCCAGCCCTCTGGTTTATTGTTATATAGTTACATGGGTTCATGGTAGAGTATCATACCACCTCCTTCCACCAATGAGAATCGAGCATTCCTGGCCTCACCAATAGGAATCGAGCATTCCTGGTCTCTATGGATACCAGTGGTCTGCCCACCACCAGTAGCTGTATGGCCCAATGGCCACCATCAACATTGACCTTTTGAGTGTGGTGACCCCTACCTCAGCAGAAGGGCTAGGCCCTGAGTGCAATCACACCCAGACCTGCCAGCACCACTATGTCTATTTACATCCCTCTCAAGCACCACCAATCCATATATATATATATATATATATATATATATATATATATATATATATATATATATATACACCTGGTCACGTACACCGATCAGTAGTGGAACATTTGAATTCCCCCCTTGTTGAATATCGGAATATTTTACAGGACTTGAGGTCCAATATGTGGGATGAGATTGAGAGGGTTGCTCTCAACCAGTTGCTGGCTCTGTTGAGGCATAGACCGGCGCAGGACTGTGTCAACGTGTGGCAGCGCTGGGGTTTGACGATGATGTGGCAACTGCTCCCCATCATCTCATATCAATTCCTTATGGAAGACCCCATGGCGCGATGTTATCAGTGGAAGAAGCAGGACGGATCATACCAAGTGTATGGTCTGCAGTTGCAGATGGATGGCAGGGAAGCTGGGTTGAGTGAGCGCACAGTAGAAAACAAGGTGGTAGAGCACTTTGTTTGCTCGCTCATGGACCCTGGAGAGCAGTGGGCTGGCTGCCTATGAATGCTGGCATCTGGGCAAATCATCTCTGGAGGAGATGCTTCGGGTGGTCAATGACTACTGCGCCAAGGCACTGCGTGCTGGGTGACCCACCCGTATTGAGGCTGTTCGGCTTTTGGATGAGTTGGATAGTGAGTTTGAGTTCGAGGTGGCTGCTTTTAATGCGCCACAGGGGCCCAGACGGGATGGTAAGGGTAATGGCTTCCAGAGTTAAACGGGGGGGCGAGAGGCTACAATGAGGGTAGTAACTTCCGGGGTGGCACTGGGGATGGTTACCGTGCACCACCGATCACAAAAATCTGGTTATGGATTGGGTCAGGGAATTGGTGGCCGAGCAGAAGCCTGTGGTGCAGGTACCAATGGGTGGACCTGGTCCCTCAGGGTTATCTGTGTGCAGGTGCGTCACGAAGAAAGGTACCTTGCTCAGGACCATGAGTGTGGTCGTTGCTTTGCATTCGGTCATTGGCCTATTCAATGTACTGGAGCAAAGCAAGCCCTCGAGCAAGCTGTACTGGCCGGTGATCACGAGGGGAGGGACAACTCGCGTGTAGATAGGGTTAAGCTGGCGCATCTGCATAGGGACAAGGATGCAAAGGCTAAATCTAATTTAAACACCTAGGGTTGGTCTGTGAGGGCTTAGGCCCAACCCTTTTGGTAAGCCCGGTGTGGTGGTTTCAGCGGGTTCCCGTGCTCAGAGGTGTCCCTCGCTTCTGCGCTGCTTCTGCGCATGCGCGGATTTCGCATCAACTCGGGTCACCTGAGCCACTTATTGGCGCATGCGCACATCCTACAAACTCGGGTCGAATAATCGAATACGCTTCTCCGCGCTCGGGTGGACAATCTTTTTTTTTTTTTTTAATAACCGATAAAAATACAGCAAAATAGGATTTAAAGTATTTTATGATGGCCCAGTTTACCTATATTTCCATTTAATTAATCTAAGTTATTCTTTTTATGCACATGGCACGTGTATTTGTCGACTCCACTCGCCGTGTTCTATTTTAATTTCTGACGACTCGGATGACCCGAGTCGCCCGGGTCGTGTTAATCGATTACGGCCCGTTGATGCGAAATCCGCGCATGCGCAGAAGCAGCGCAGAAGCGAGGGACACCTCTGAGCACGGGAACCCGCTGAAACCACCACACCGGATACCACCAAAGCGGATGAGGTGTTAAAGTTGCATAGTCCGATGGTTTTGAATTTCTGTATTTTTTATGGGATAAATAGATCAGATCGATCACTAGTATCTACTTTACATTAGTTCAAAGTTACTTTTATTTTAAATGGCAAACTTTTGAGATATTTTGAGTGCAAAGATGTAAAATTAGTTTTGGCAAGCTTGCAAAAACTCTGACACCATAGACTTCTGCAGTAACAGGTTCTGTTAAATTGACTCAGTGTTCCCTTCTATGCAGAAATAAATGCTTAATAAGTGCATCAGGATCTAAGTTAGATACGTAAAATCAAATCTAGATATTTGGTTTGGTTTTGAAAATTTGATATTTCATCGGACTATGCAGACGAGGAAGCGTGTGTGCAGTCTGATGCTAGCGCGCGACCACTGGTGACCGCCTCTGGAGATGTTATCCCAGTGGAGTCGGTATTGTGGGATGGCATGAGGCAGATAGCGCTTTCGAGCGTGGGAGGCACTCAAGATAGGTCGGTTGGTTCGTCGTGTTCGTCTCGCACGCCCCTTTCCGGTGATTGTAGCTGCAATTACCACAATTAGCCTGGCTCATGGTACTTCTGCTTTGACTGGTGCATGGTTTCCAAGATGGCGTCGGTGGGCGTGGCGCCCGCATGACGGCTCCCTTTGCAATGTAATCCACCTCACTTGTGTCCTTGGGCTTTCCTTCAATCTGCCCTGCTTCAAACTCATTCATTTCACACAGTCCCATACACTTCTGGAGCATTAATTTCGGTGTTTGTGTAAGTCGTTATGGAGATGGGTGCTTTGCACGCCGGCAATTAACCTGTCGAGCAGTAGTGAATTTTCCGTTTCTCCATAGTGACATTCCTTTACTTTATCTTGAAGGGCTGCTATGTATATTGCCATATTTTCCAAGCCTTGATTATGTGTATTAAATTTGTATCTCGTGATTATTATGTTTGTCTTCACGATACAATAGGTTGTAAATGCATTTATGAGTGGTCCTATCTTGTCTTCTGCGCCCGACTCGAATGTCATATTTGCATGGATGCGCTGTGCTTGCGCTCCGGCAACAGGGACAAACACATAGCATTGGACTTTTTCAGCTAGTGCGCTTACTCCGGTGGCAATAGTTTAAATATTATAGGCTCTCTACCACTCCTTCCAGTTGTTTCCTATGTTCTTGTCGAGTATGAGGGGCCCTGGTGGCCTTAGTCCGGGCAGTGGTGTGTTTGGCAAATCTGACACCATGTAAGGAAGTCCGAACTGCTTGAGATCTTGTTGACAAGTGACTTTATTACCGGCTACCCCAACTCGCCTATGACAAGTTGTGGATGACGTCTAACTGCGTATGCAGTTAGCCAACACCCACCCTGTTCAGCGATTCTGCAGAGTCATGCGGGGTATTTAAAGACCAGCACCCTGGGCGGTTTGGTTTGTCTCCCTGAAGAGGACAGGCACCGCCGTATTGTTATATATGTAAATAACTATATGTGCTATGTCACTGCTTACATTGATATTCAAGATGTAAATTTGCATTTCGTACTGCCTACTGTTGATATGTAGGATATTTATTATTGCAGTACGATAGTTGATATGTTATGTTGTGGTGAAGAACTCACTCTCCCGTCACTTGTGTTCTTTCTGCCTGTAATGCAGTAAGGGTCAGCATTTTTTTCCTAAATATTGTTCCTCAACTTCCCCCCCCCCTGCACATGTCTTCCCTTTTCCACACCTTTTAGGAACCAGTCTCTCAAAATTACTTCTCGTGGATAAAGGTCGGCGAGGGTGTTCGAGTGGGAGGGTTGGTATTTTTATATATATTATACAATATTTGTTGCTTCTTAGTGCCTCACTGACTCTTATAATATTTCAACTGCATCATATTCAATACCAATTAAACTAAATGCTTCTGACAGTTCATAAATGACAGCATGTGTATTGACTCCTGCCTTATAGCAGTTGAGGATACACATGGTGTAATTGGCCGGAAGGAGCAGGGGTTCTTGCTGGCACCCTGACCTCCTACTGGATATATTACATACCAGTGTTGTATCTGCGGAGACTCTCTCAATTGTTATTAGTAACACCGACCTTCTACTTTCATGCACACTACACTGGAGCGGTCGCCGAGCATGGCAGATCCTGGGTGTGTCTGCGTGACGTGTCCACAGTGTAATACCCATCTGTGATCTACTGGCCAGGCGACACGGACACATGAGAGGATGGACTAAGGGAGCTCAAGAGGAGCCGCTCCATGCAGAAAGAGGAGCGCCCCACAGCTGGTTCTTCTGATGTGGGGGGCGGTGGGGGTGGAATGAGCAGCTCTTGCTTCCTCCTGCTGACGGAATTCCCCTTGTGGGGTATGAACAATTCTCCTCTCTCCCAGCAAAAGACAATCTATACCAAATAATACTAAAGCCGTGTTCACACCGGCAAAATGTGAAGCGAATTAGACAAATCGAATCAGGTGAGTCGAATTAGCCGCCCGTTCACACGAGCACTACAGAAATCGCCTCACGTAAACTACCTCGCTAGGTGGTTTACAGTATCCGCATCACGTGAATCGATTCAGCCCTAATCCGCCTCAGACGTCCGTTCACATGAGAAATGTGAGGCGAACTAGGCAAGTCGCTTTCTACGAATCGATTTACATTGCCCGTGTGAACACGGCTATAGAGGCTGGGAGAGGTCACATAGGATGACAAAACATTTAATGCTCCTTTCGTCACCTAGGTTTACATGTCATTGGTAAAATGTCTTACAATTTTAGCTAGTTAGCTATTAACCGTAGACAGATCTAGGCATTGCGCACATGGATACAAAGATGTTTGTGAGACTTCTCTCCCTTTCGAGTAGGATCTCATGTTGCCTTCTATCATTTTCGATTTTCATCGCTTCGTCTACTGCGACCAGTGAGAATCTAGGGGGGCAGAGTAGTAGTCTGTACATGAGCTCTACTACCACGCGGTGGCGGCAGAGACTATATGCCACACATCTACGCAGTTAACCGTATTTGACTACTCTAGGTGGTGGCACACTAGCCACCAGGCAGTACCCTAAATGGGCTGCGGTCTACTGTGTATGGCTAGCACACACCCCCACCTTTAGAGGCAGTGTCGGATCTAGCCAAATAGGGGGCGGGTCACTTGACTGTTGACGCCGCTGATCAGGTTTCAATAAACCGTCTGAAGCGTACGTTACTTAGATCTTGGCATTCTTCTGTGTGTGTGTGACAGTGAGTACAAGACTGTGGGATGGCCGACATCGGCCTATCACAGTCTTAATAGTGTCAGCTACCAGGACGATCAACCCTAGCTAGCCCCGAGTCAATTGCAGATGGGTGGGTGGGGTGGCTGAGAAAGACGAGACAGCTCCACCCCAGATAGCACACAGCCGTCGGCCCGACGTCGGCTATTGGTCGCACCGTCGCCACCGACTTTCCCCCATCGGGCCACCATCGGGCCGACGGTGGCATTCCGACGTTAGGGTTCAATCCCTTTCCACTTTTGAGCCACCGTCGGGCCTACGGCGGTAGCCCGCCGGTGGTTTGCATTCATTTTCCACATTCGAGCCACCATCGGGCCACCGTCGGGCCGACGGTGGTGTTCCGACGTTACGGTTCAATCCCTTTCCACTTTTGAGTCACCGTCGGGCCACCATCGGGCCGACGGTGGTGTTCCGACGTTAGGTTTCAATCCCTTTCCACTTTTGAGCCACCGTCGGGCCACCGTCGCGCCGACCGTTGCGTTCCGACGTTAGGGATCAATCCCTTTCCACTTTTGAGCCACCGTCGGGCCACCGTCGGGCCTACGGCGGTAGCCCGCCGCTGGTTTGCATTCATTTTCCACATTCGAGGCACCGTCGGGCCACCGTCAGGCCGACGGTGTTGATCCGCGCATGCGCAGTTCTTTAAATTTCCAGCTCGAGTCGCCATCAACACACGTGCTATCGTTGAGCAGTGTTCTTTTTCAACAAATAACTCCAGAAATCGCAGGAATTTTAAGGAATAATTTAACAGGTTTGTTTATTAATATGTTTAGATTATTTTGTAAAGGTTTTGTAATTTATTACGACATATTAATGGAATTATTCGTATTAATACGATTTGAATTATCGGGTATGGTTTGTTGACGGTTCGACTCAGCTCAAGTCGCCACCGGAACATGTGCGATCGTTGAGCAGCGTTCTTTTTCTACAAATAACTCCAAAAATCGGAGGAATTTTAAGGAATTATTTAACAGGTTTGTTTATCAATATGTTTAGATTATTTTGTGAAAGTTTTGTAATTTATTACGATGTATTAATGGAATTATTTGTGTTAATACGATTTGAATTACCCGGTACGGAATGTTGACGAAGGACCGCCATCTTTGTTTTTTCCGAGAAGACACTGTCACTATAGTGTCAATACGTACAGGTGCAAAATATTTATTCAAAATTAATAGATATCAAGAACGCTAACCTTATAAATTTAATATAATCTTTTTGGTAACGATGTTGTCCATATGTGAACCAAGCGATGTGTTTCTACGTGGTGTGGTTGTAGAGAATATTTCACTTTTTCTGTAGAAACAAATTGCTTGGTACACATATAGAAAACATCTTTACCAAAAAGATTATATTAAATTTATAAGGTTTTCTATTTATTTTGAATAAATATATTGTGTCAGGCCTACGGCGGCAGCCGCCGTCGGGCCGACGTTGTTTTGTCCAACCTCCCGCCATCGGAGGTTTCTCTCCCCCCCCCCCCCCCAGCCCCCACTTTTTAAATTTGTTCCTGTTCCTCTGTTATCTCCAGTCAACCATATACGATGACAGAGACAGCCCAGGTGAAAATGTAAAATTTAAGACCTAAATGCACTGGGATTGGTCCCACTGCTTCACTGGTCACAGATGGTCCAGTGTATTATTAACAACCCCACCCCAACAACATAATTCATTAACTCACATAACTAGCTACATTAGAGTTACACTAGAATTTTCCTAACAAACCAACATTTATATACCGCTTGCCTAACTGCAACTGAACATTCAAACTTAGTACAAATTTACCAACTGAATACAGAAGATAACTTCTGCTTACATTCTAAATACTATGTAAATATTCACATTGATCTGACTAATATTGATCTGGTTATATGACACTACTGTACCATATTGTTATGGAACTTTTGGGTTTCAGAATTTCATTGTGTTACATGGTGCAAATTGTCTATTCAACAGGTATTGTACACCTTATTCTATATACCTTTTGTGTAAATAACCCTGAATTGAAAAATGGCTGGAAGACCAGTGCTTCGGCACTGACAAAAGACTTATTCAGCAGAATAAACATATTTACCAAAAAAAAAAAAAAAAAAAAAAACCTACATGGTTTGATAGTTACGGTGATGGAGTCACAGGTTGTAAACAAACTAACCCCTACATGGTTTGATAGTTACGGTGATGGAGTCACACAGGTTGCAAAAAACCTAACCCCTACATGGTTTGATAGTTGCGGTGATGGAGTCACACAGGTTGTAAACAAAGTAACCCCTACATGATTTGATAGTTACGGTGATGGAATCACACAAGTTGTAAACAAGCTAACCCCTACATGGTTTCATAGTTGTGGTGATGGAGTCACACAGGTTGTAAACAAAGTAACCCCTACATGATTTGATAGTTACGGTGATGGAGTCACACAGGTTGCAAACAAACTAACCCCTACATGGTTAGATAGTTGCGGTGATGGAGTCACACAGGTTATAAACAAACTACTCCCTACATGGTTTGATAGTTGCGGTGATGGAGTCACACAGGTTGCAAACAAACTAACCCCTACATGGTTAGATAGTTGTGGTGATGGAGTCACACAGGTTGTAAACAAAGTAACCCCTACATGATTTGATAGTTGTGATGATGGAGTCACACAGGTTGTAAACAAAGTAACCCCTATATGATTTGATAGTTATGGCGATGGAGTCACGCAGGTTGTAGACAAACTAATCCCTACATGGTTAGATAGTTGCGGTGATGGAGTCACACAGGTTATAAACAAACTACTCCCTACATGGTTTGATAGTAGTGGTGCTGAAGTCACACAGGAACAAACTAATCCCTACATGGTTTGATTTAGTTAGTTTTTTTTGGTGTTTTTTTAAAAATACAGTATTTATCCTGCCAATAGCGTGTAAGGTCCCGCGAGGGTGCTTGTTTTCAACGCTGGACAGCTGTGAGGAATGTTATGGTGTATGCCCGGGTCCTGGTTCCGGGTTGGTATCCGGGATGTCCACCAGCATTTATTTAAGCAGTTAGTATCTATGTTAGTTTTGTTTTTTTTTTGGGTTTTTTGGGGGTATAACTTCCTATCATATAACTAATATCTTAGCCTAGTATGTACATCTAGATAGATGGTAATAGGCTTGTGGATGAGGACCTGTTCCCAGAATTGTGCACATACGTTGTGGTGATGGAGTCACACAGGTTGTAAACAAACCAATCCCTACATGGTATGATGGTTTAATAGTTGCGGTGATAGAGTCACACAGGTTGTAAGCAAACTAATCCCTTCTTCAATCAAAGACCCTATAATACTAAGACGGCTCACTCCCTATCTCTCCCATGGTAATGTATATTTTGCAGTGCCACCTTGTGGTGGGTTTGATCAGCCCGGCTGCTGGTTGGTGTTTCACATGTAAACACATACAATTATATTATACATGAGATAGACATCAATATGAAATTGCTATGCACAAATACACATCATCATCAGCATCATCATCATCATCGCCATCATCACACATCTTTCACATTCATATATACATTTATACATATAATATAGCACCTGTTTAATCAAGAGAACAGCCAGCGCACCAAGTGGTGGGATTGATCATTTTGATTACACAGTACAGGCTGAGTGAGCCGTCTTTAGCTGTGTTTACACGGGGAATTGTGAAACGTTCTAGACAAGGCGATTTATATGAAGCGTTTTAGAGACCTGTTTACACGGACAGAGTTTTGAAAGTGTTTTGTCACCGGGAACAAGCAGCCTTAGTTCTGCCTGTAGCCGGCGAGCACTGCTATTTGTTTACTTTTCACTCGTCGATTCGACGCCGATGTAGCTGCTACGTTAATATCGCTTGAAATTTAAGGTTAATTTAATTAAATTTCATTATTTGAGGATGTAATTCTGTTAAATATGATCGCATTCACTAGATTTCGGCGTAATCGGACCCTAACACTGCCGGGCACCAGCGATTAGTTACTGCTCCCCCTGTTCCCGGCACGCACTACTATTTTATACTATCGCCGCCCGGGAACAAGCTGAATCGCTCCATCTAGACCACCTCCGGAGGTGGTATAGATGTACCGTTTCATATGAAGCGATTCAGCCCTAAAACGCCACAGCATCGCGTTTACATGACAAATGTGAATCGATCTAGACAAGGCGTTTCATATGAGGCGTTTTAAATCGCCCGTGTAAACACAGCTTTAGTATTATAGGGTCTTTGCTTCAATCGAAAGTAAGGTATATTATAACTACTAACCTAATATATTTATCTCAGAAAATGACAGAAACTGAAAACCGTCCTACTCGGCCACTTTAATCTTCATGATTTGATAGATTGTGTACCTTAAAAGTAGTTGGCTGTGATAGATAAGTATTGCAAATCCCACGTACCGGAATACCTGAGCACTGTCACTGTCACTCCACGTCCATCGGCAGTTTCAGGACATTCCTCCCTTCTTTTTGGGTGAGTGCTCTGAAAGTTATTGAAGACCTACTTCTCCACCCAGATGGATTCAAACCCGCCAAGTTACCCTGAACGGGATTCGAACCCGCCACCACCTGATTTCTGCCACCCCACTTCAGAACGGTGACCACTGCTTGATTCCCATTTCACTCTGCTACTTTTGCTTCAGTACCCTGGAACCCTCACTGCAATGTATTAGAGTAACCCAACCGGTCACGTGGGGTGATGTGAGTGGTCACGTGAATTGTCACGTGGTGAGTGACAGTAGACCAGGGCCGCCTTCAAGGTATGCCTCGGAGGCACCTCAGAGAAATTCCGGACGTCGCGCTAGTCTGAACGATTTTAGCAGTCAGGTGACTCGAAAATGCCGGCCTCTATAGGGGGCAGGCATTTGCATTTGAAAGAACAGCTCTGATTGGCTGAAATCACTGAATCTGACTGCCATTTTGGAGACACTTTTTGCCTCCTATCTGAAAAGCGAGACGTCTCCGAGACGACTCCGATGCGTACCCTGAACGCAAATTGGCCAAAAAGACGACGCGCAGTTCTTGACCGCCGAGGGAAAGCACTTGTCGGGCGCCAGGTCGATGCCCAGGTCCACGCACAGTGCGAGGAGGGTGTCGAATGCCTGGCGGGCCCGGATGTAGGCGGCCTCGCAGCCGACAAAGTCATTGACGTAGACCAAGGGCCAGGAGATCGCGGAGGTGACGTGGACACAGGCGGCCCCCGAGCCGGTCGACGAACGTCACATAGGAGCGCCCCGATCGGGGGACCCCTTTGAAAATTTTAGGAGGTTACCTATCTATACACACCAGGGGCCGTATGCACCAAGTTGTGCCAACGTTAACCGGAGCTAAGCTCTAGCTTCGGTTAACTATCTCCGGGTAGAGGGGGCTCCGCGAAAAAGGTAAAGTCGTATGCGCCAATGTTTTAGCTGGGCCAGATAGCTGACCGTGAGCTTATTTATAGATTTGGGAATTCCCTCGAGTCGACAATATGAATAACGCCGCCAATACGGCGGCGGCGTTAATATCGGTTCAAATTCAGGGTTAAATTGATAAGATTTCACTTATTGCGTATGTAATTCTGTTAAATATGACAGCATTGAATAGATTTGGACGTAATATATTGCCGCCGATTCGGCGGCGACGGCGGCGGCCATGTTTATTTGACTTTGGACAGTATGGATATCAACGTCGCTGCGGCGGCGGCAGTTTGTTTACTTTACATTCGTCGATTCGAAAATATTAATATTGCCGCTGCTGCGTCAGCAGCATTGATTTCGGTTCGATTTTAGGGTTAATTTAATAAAATATCACGTTTAGAGTATGTAATTCTGTCAAATATGATCGCATTGAATAGATTGAGACCCACACCCACACACTATCCGCCCCGGCTAGCACTTAAACCTGATTTGAAAGTGGTTTAGCTTAGCCTAGGCTACGGTCGGCGGATAGGGCTGGCACTGATTGATGCATACCGATTTCTCACATTTAGCCGTGTGGAGATAGTCAAACCGCGGTTAAGGCCCTAACTCCGATTGGTGCATACGGGCCCTGACTGGGGAAATACCATAAGGTGACCTGAAGTCACCGTACGGCCACAGTGGAAGTATGGGGTGAATCTTTTCACGCCAATGACACGCTACTAACACGCCAACAACACGCTGTCAGCACGCTGCGCTGCGTCGCGTTTTCTCCCAAAACGCCGAAAAGTTTTACGT
This sequence comes from Branchipolynoe longqiensis, assembly GCA_030323885.1. Taxonomy (NCBI): domain Eukaryota; kingdom Metazoa; phylum Annelida; class Polychaeta; order Phyllodocida; family Polynoidae; genus Branchipolynoe; species Branchipolynoe longqiensis. The sequence continues at coordinate 80,729,870 of CM059197.1, read as the reverse complement.
TTCTCGACGCGTTGAATATATTTAACGCATTGGCGGCACGCCGGGCCAACACGTCGTAGTGTGACTGCACCATTACATTAAGGCTGTCATAGTCATACGATGGCCTTCCGGTTTGTTTACATGAGCGATATTAAGTGATACCACTGCAATGACTCTCCTATACTAGTAATTAATATGAATAAGCAATGCTTAGGACCGACCCCCCGATATAACTACAGCAAAGTATCTTATGATTGCGCTTGTATTTTTTTTTACTCCACTCACGGTGTTCGAGTCGCAATCATGATAATCGAATACGGCCGTCGTTTCCGCGGAATAAACTATTAATATTGCATTTGTGCATCCATGTTTATGACAAATTGTTCTTTATTTCTTTTAATTTTGAATAAAATACAAGTTTTGTACTACGCGTATCGGGAAATTCTATGGCAGCGTGCATTTGTTTTGATATATTATTAACCAATCGCTGACCATGAATACAGTCAATTGAGCCTCACTGCAGAGTAGCATGGAGGAACACATACACTGGTCCTGGTGACGTAATCGGACCATACATGGAAGATTTGTAGGGAGGGACCAGTTTAGTTGTTCCTTGATTTGGCGTGCGCTACTTGTGATATATGCGTAATAGACGTCTAGACATGTCTGTAATATATGCAAATGAGATGACGTCATGGTAAAGTTTGGCCGGCTATGGTTTGAGCACTGGAGGGGAATAAAGTCATTCAGTATCCAGAAGTCAAAGTGTTCAGACGTACTTTCACATGGTCTCAGATGAGGAAGAATGCCGCCCACTAATACACTGCCGGGTTTGCGGCCGTCTGGTCAGCTTGTCCTCAGCAATAATGCAAGATCGAACTGGAAAACATGGATCAGAGCATATGACATATACGCCACTGCTGCAGGTGTCATAGAAGACAGAACGAGTGCAATGCTGCATCTTTCTTCACGTCACTGGCGAAGAAGCGCAAAAAGTGTTCGCCAATATGTCCATCGCGCTCGCTGACCGAGACAGGATCGGACCACTCACAGAAGAATTCCAGACATATTGTGTAGGCAATGGTGTTTTTAGGCCCATTGCTTCAGGCTACCAACAAAGACAGTGTCATATAGCTGTGGGTCACCAGGCAGCAACTCCCTGGTAACTAAATGAAGCAGCATTAGCAAGTTACTGTGAGTTTGCTCTACCACAGACAAGCAAGCAGAACGCCATATCTGAATGTACAGATTGGAGGACAGGGCCCGAAGTGATGACCCACAACTGCACAGATGCCAAGAAGCACAGATGCACAGATCGTCGACAGAGATGAACAGCTGTAATGAAAACGGCCAGGATGAAGACACGCACAACGCCAGGCTAGCTAAGCAACAGGTGAGGCAGCAAGCAGTGAACACGGAGCACCGAGATGCAAGCATCGGATGCCAGGCCACTGATATTGATATATAATTCCATCATAATATTGCTATGGACTAGTTATTAGTGATGGTAATTGTTTTGTGGAGGCTAATCAGCTGGACAGTTCAAAGGACTTCAGTGCCATAGTGTGCTTGGACACTCGCTAAACCTGTCGTTTAAGTTAAGTGCTTGTATATTTTATTGTATTACTGTATGAGGAACGAGTAAACCTGGTATGTTTTATGGGGATTTTGAAACATTTCATGTCCCAGAAATACTTTGATGGGGGAATGTGATATATGCGTAATAGATGTCTAGACGTCTAGACGTCTAGACACGTCTGTAATATATGCAAATGAGATGACGTCATGGAAAAGTTTGGCTGGCTATGGTTAGAGCCCTGGAGGGGAATAAAGTCATTCAGTATCCAGAAGTCAAAGTGTTCAGACGTTGTACTTTCACACTACTCTGCAGCGGTGCATTGTCAAGGCATTAAGACCATAGGCTATTATTAACGAATCGCTGTCGTCCACCCTGTGTGCTGCGTATCAAAGCTCGACGAGCGATTTCCGTTTCCATTTCCTGGATTTTGATTATTCTGTTATTCAACACAAGTTTACAAAGGCGGTGCCATAGAGGGCTATTTCCATATCCGTTTGCTAGATTTTGGCGATTTCATTTCCCACCTCTATGAGTACAGGTATTGTTTATGTACATATGTACACGTGTTAGTCCTTAGCCTCCACGTGGGTGGGTCGGTATGAAGCTATTCAAGTAAAAACGTTTATTATTAGAACACATATGACTTACTTCATATTTCATTGCAATTGTGTATTTAATATGAATAAGCTATGCTTAGTACCGACCCCCCCCCCCCCTGATATATCTACAGCAAAGTATTTTATGATTGCTCGTTTATTTTTTTACTCCACTCGTGGTGTTCGATTTGAAATTCTAGCAATTCGGGTGATCCGAGTCGCGGTTGTGATAATCGCCGTCGTTTCCGAGGAATAAACTATTAATATTGCATTTGTGCATCCATGTTTATGCCAAATTGTTCTTTATTTCATTTAATTTTGAATAAAATCAAAGTTTTGAACTGCACATATCGACAAATTCTATGGCAGCGGGCATTTGTTTTGATATATTATTAACCAATCGCTGACCCCGGATACCATCAATTGGGCCTATGGACTTAATGCCTTGACAACCTTGATGCAGAGTAGCACAGAGGAACAGGTACACTGGTCCCAGTGATGTATGGAAGGTCTGTAGTGAGGGACCAGTGTAGTTGTTCCTTGATTTGGCATGCGCTACTCTGCGGCGGTGCGCCATCAAGGTATTAAGACCATAGGATATTATTAACCAATGGCTGTCGTCAAACGTCTATGCTGCGTAGTGAAGTTTGACGATCGATTTCCGTTTCCGTTTGCTGGATTTTGATTTCTCAATTATTCAACACGAGTTTACAAATGGCGGCTCCCATACAGTGCTATTTCCGTTTCCGGTTGATGGATTTTGGTGAATTCATTTCCCACCTCTATGAATACAGGTATTGTTTATGTATATATATGTACACGTGTTAGTCCTTAGCCTCCCCGTGGGTGGGTCGGTATTATAATAGGCTAAGTTAGTCTTTTTAACAAAACATGTTGGTTGTTCATTTTTCCCTACGTTTTGTGTGGCCATCATTGAAAGCTGGGGAGAATGCAAATGTCACGTGACTATGAAAGCAGCTAATAGTGGTTCAGATGAGATGGAATGTTGTTTTCGATAGGTGTTTAAACAATTCTTTCCCTTTCAATTGCTCGATCTAGGGCAGTGTTGTTTATATGTGCAAATAAAAACATCTGATAACAACTCTTGTTAAGTGTCATCTGAATAGACAATATGCAATCAATTAATATGTACAAGTACAGGTGCCTTAAATTTTCATGTAAATTTCTGCTTGTGTTGCCTGTGAGATACATCTGCAAATTATTCAATTGCCCAGATAGCACACAGCCGTCGGGCCGACGTCGGGTATTGGTCGCACAGTCGCGATCGACTTTCCACCGTCGGGCCATCGTCGGGCCACCGGTGGGTTTCCGACATTGGGAATCAATCCCTTTCCACTTTTGAGCCACCGTCGGGCCGCCGGTGGTGTCCCGACGTTAGGATTCAATCCCTTTCCACTTTTGATTCACCGTCGGGCCATCGTCGGCTCGACGGTGGTGGGCCGCCGCAGGTTTGCATTCATTTTCCACACTTGGTACACCATCGGGCCACCGTCGCCCCGACGATGGTGTCCCGACCTTAGGTTTCAAACCTTTTCCACTTTTGAGCCACCGTCGGGCCTCCGTCGGGCCGCCGGTGGTGTTCCGACGTTAGGGTTCAATCCCTTTCCACTTTTGATTCACCGTCGGGCCATCGTCGGCCCGACGGTGGTGGGCCGCCGCAGGTTTGCATTCATTTTCCACACTTGGTACACCGTCGGGCCATCGCCGACCCGACGGTGGTGGGCCGCGCATGCGCAGTTCTTTAAATTTGGATTTCGGCTCGAGTCGCCAGCGGAACACGTGCGATTGTTGATCAGTGTTCTTTTTCTACCAATAACTCCAGAAATCCCAGGAATTTTAAGGAATCATTTACCAGGTTTGTTTATTAATATGTTTAGATTATTTTGTAAAAGTTTTGTAATTTATTACGAAGTATTAATGGAATTATTCGTGTTAATACGATTTGAATTATCCGATACGCTTTGTTTACTTCGAATCGCCACCGGACCACGTGCGATCGTTGAGCAGTGTTCTTTTTCTACAAATAACTCCATAAATCGGAGGAATTTTAAGGAATTATTTAACAGGTTTGTTTATTAATATGCTTAGATTATTTTGTAAAAGTTTTGTAATTTATTACGACGTATTAATGGAATTATTCGTGTTAATACGATTTGAATTACCATGTACGGTAGGTTGACCAAGAACCGCCATCTTGGTTTTTTTCCGAGATTCGAAGACACTGTCACTATAGTGTCAATACGTACAGACTATATTAAATTTATAAGGTTAGGGTTCTCGATTTCTATTAATTTTGAATAAAACTAATATTTTTGCACATGTAGGTATTGACACTAGAGTGACAGTGTCTTCTCGGCTGGTCAGCGGTTTCCGCTGTCGGGGCGACGGCGGCAGGTTGGACAAAACAACGTCGGCCCGACGGCGTTTGTCGCCGTTGGGCCGACGTAAAAGTTTTGGAATTTATTGTAATTTATTAGGGCGTTTGTCGCCGTCGCCCCGACGGCATTTGTCGCCGTCGGCCCGACGGCGTTTGTCGCCGTCGGTTCATCGGCGGCTGCTGCCGTCGGGGCGACGGCGGCAGCCGCCGTCGCCCCGACGGCGGGAGGTTGGACAAAACAACGTCGGCCCGACGGCGATTTCCACCGTCGGGCCGCCGGAGCGGCCTCCGTCGGGCCGCCGTCGGGCCAACGACTGTGTGCTATCTGGGTGATTCCTCATGAAGGTAATTGGTCTCTAATAGTCTATTTAAGGTACTAAATCAAACTTTTTATCTGTCTATACCTAGGTGTTCTCGATTAAGAATTGTTCAATGTATTCAAATGCTTTAACGAATAAATAAGCAAGTTTTGATCACCATTACAGCAATGGCCTCAGCGGATTTCATTCCTCGCTAAAGTTTTGGCTTGGTGGAAAATCTAAAAAGAACATATCGCCCGTCTGGCTCAACGATACCAAAGGTAATTAAATATATTAAATTGTGCAGTGATGCCAGAAGTATTACAGAGGCAAATTCTTTTTCATACTTCAGTTCACAACACAAACCTCAGTCCAGCTTATAAGTAAATGGTGCCTGACCATTGTACTATAACACTAAGCTCAGCTTTTAAATGGAACGAAAGACATGTGAAGTATTCTGCAGAATATAACTCTACTCTTTTTGAAGAGCCAGTATTCTAAATAGTTTGTTTGTTAGTTGGAATTTCATGTCTTAGCAACATCTAAGGTCATATCAGGATGCCAATGTGCACTCATGGCAAGTTTATATTGCTGCCCAACTGGGAATTCAGGCCGCCGGCACCATGACCCAATACCCATCTCAGTTACATTATCCTGACACTGAGCCAACCAGTCCTTGCTCTATCATATTAGTGCCCATCGCCAGGCTAGCAAGCGACAAGTGTCAATTTTAAAGTAATTGGTTTGACTCGACCGGGAACGAAACTCCCGACCTTCCACATGTGAGGCCCGCACTCTACCGATTAGGCCATTGCGCCTGGTAATATTTTAGTTATACTAGACTTACGTAGTAAGTTGAAGTATTACTGAGATTCTTACGAATCTACGAATACGAAGCAAAGGATCAGGGGAGAGGAAAAGCTTGCGCTGTACCGGATGTAGCCTCAGTCTTTAAAGTTGGAGGGAGCAAAAAACCTTAATATTCGTTTCAGGAAACCTACCCCTCTTCTACTTCCCTTGTTTTCTGAACCTTCTTTTTAGTTATTTACCTCAAGTTTCATGGTTCTTATTTTTACAAGGCGTGGGAGGGTGGGCCCAGAACACCGGAAGTTAAGTATCCGGGGAGAGTCTTCATAGCTTGGTTTTTTGCTTCCCGACTTCTCCTCCTTCTACTTCCTTTCTTTTGTCTCATTCTGCAATTATATGTAACCAGAATCTGTCTTTCGACGTTAGTCACATTTTATGTAATGGCAATCGTTTGGGTTGTACCCATGACAATGTCATCACCTAAGTTTGCCTAATGCTGTTTTATTGCGTTTTATTTTTACACGTTTGCTCTGCTCAGTATCAGTCTTTGGACCTCGCCTGGGTCTTCCAATGTTTTATGATAGAATTTTGCAAAGCTCGCGCTGTCTCGCCACGACGCATTCCTCATGACTGCGTTTTTGCTGAGGAGGCAGATGCCCCTCGTGTACTATGTCGTTTGTATTTTGTAGTGTGTACCCCTGACAATTCTAGGACCTTTAGTGTCCACCTTGCCAGCGTGGCCCTTGAGATTGGCCCATGTGGCCCGATGAAGGAAATTTGCAGCTGCTGCGTGTCTTTCCTTATTTTCTCTGTTCTGATAATGTATCTTTTCAGTGCTCTTACTACACATAACTTACGATTGCTTCTATATTCATAGAAGTGCAGAGAGTCTAGGGGTTGCCCTAGTTGGTTGTGTTTTAACAGTCTTTTCATTTTGAACACAATCGAGTCCTCCTCTATCCTCATGCTGTCTAAAGTCAGACTCAGGATACTTTGTCCCCTTTGGGACGACACAAGCAACAATAACAGTGTTAGTTTATACGACAGTAATTTCAGGCTCATAGCCCCGTTGTTGCCTAATGCTTCTATCCACTTTAGAACCTTCTCCACCTTCCAGAACCAGTCATATCTCAGCTGTGGTGGCCTCTGCTCGTGGAAACTCTTACATAACCATTTGATTAAGAAATGGTCACCTACCCAGATAGCACACAGCCGTCGGGCCGACGTTGGCTATTGGTCGCCACTGGGTTTCAATCTTTTTGTACATTTGGGCCACCGTCGAGCCACCGTCGGGCCGACGGTGGTGTCCCGCCGCTGGGTTTCAATATTTTGCACATTTGGGTCACCGTCGAGTCACTCAGTTTGCACATTTGGGCCACCGTCGAGCCGACGGTGGTGGGCCGCCGCTGGTTTCCATTCATTTTCCACATGTGGGCCACCATCGAGCCACCGTCAGGCCGACGGTGGTGATCCGCGCATGTGCAGTTCTTTAAATATGGTTTCCAGCTCGAGTCGACAGCGGAACACGTGCGATCATTGAGTAGCATTCTTTTTCAACAAATAACTCCAGAAATCGCCGGAATTTTAAGGAATTATTTAACAGGTTTGTTTATTAATATGTGTAGATTATTTTGTAAAAGTTTTGTAATTTATTACTACGTATTAATAGAATTATTCGTGTTAATACGATTTGAATTATCCGGTACGGTTTGTTGACGGTTCGACCTCGATTCAGTTCGAGTCGCCAGCGGAACACATGCGATCGTTGAGCAGCGTTCTTTTTCAATAAATAACTCCAGAAATCGCAGGAATTTTAAGGAATTATTTAACAGGTTTGTTTATTAATATGTTTAGATTATTTTGTAAAAGTTTTGTAATTTATTACGACGTATTAATGGAATTATTTGTGTTAATACGATTTAAATTATCCGGTACGGAATGTTGTCGAAGCACCGCCATCTTGGTTTTTTCCGGCAAATGCTGCAGGCCCGCCACAATATATTTATTCAAAATTAATAGAAAACCTTATAAATTTAATATAATCTTTTCGGTAAAGATGTTTTCTATATGTGTACCAAGCGATTTGTTAATAGGTTGTGTGGTTTTAGAGATATTTCACTTTTCACTAACCCTAACCCTCATCATCATCATGCTGTCGGTCGCAATGCGACAAAGACTGCTTTCATTACTTGACTGCCGCTCTCCATTTAGCTCTCTGCTGTGAGAGTTGCGTCCATGAGTCGGTCTTAATGTCTCTCAGCTTCAGGTTTCTCTTGATGGTATCCCTGAACCGGAGACGGGGGCGCCCTCTCTTTCTGTAGCCAGAAGACAGTTGAGAATAAAGGATCTGCTTTGATAGCCTGTCTGATAACATCCTCATGAGATGTCCAGTCCACCGGAGATTCTTTTTGATCAGAAGATCTTCCATAGAGGGCAGCCCCATCCGTTCAAGTATTTCCTTATTCGTCACTTTGTCCTTCCAGGTTAGCCTCACTTTGTCCTTCCAGGTTAGCCTCATGATTGAACGCAGATGTCGCATCATGAAGGCATGCAGCTTTTTCACCTGCTGTCTGTACACTGTCCAGGCCTTGGCTCCGTATAGTAGGGTGGATAGCACGATTGCACGATTGCGCTAACCCTAACCCATACAGAAAAAGTGAAATATCTCTAAAACTACACCACTTCAAGCTCTGCTGAATATATCGAAGCACCCTTTGGTAATCACTCCGAGAAGGTGTGCTTGCCCATGACAGCTGCCGCTGCAGCCTTGTCATCCTTGTAAGAACCATCGGTGTAGATGAACTTATGATCAGAATGTATGTCTTTAACCTCCCTGAACATACTGTTGTAGATCAGAGGGTCAGTTGAGTCTTTCCTTGCTTCAGAGAGAGCCAATTTCACATTGACAGCGTATGTCCAAGGTGGTGTGTCTGGATATTGGAATTTTGCAATGTTATCTACATCAAACTCGAGTGTTTCTAATGATTCCTTAATACATATACCGAAAGTTGGAATGGCCTTGGGTTTATTGGCAAAGAGTGTTTCATTGCCTGGGTTGAAAATGCAGTCATAAGAAGGGTTGCTGGGATTTGCTGCTATCTTGGATGCATACTGTAGAGCAAGCTTTTCTCTCCTCAGCGCAAGTGGAGGTTCCTCTGCTTCTACACTAAGACTCTCCTCTGGCAAAGTCCGAAGTGCTCCAAGACAGAGTCTGAGTCCTTGATTTTGAATGGGTTTCAACATTTGGATGTATGATGGTCTGGCTGCTCCATAGACCATGGAACCATAATCGAGCTTTGATCGGACCAGTGCATGATAGAGAGAAAGAAGAGTGGTGCGGTCGCCCCCCCAATTGGTATGAGCAACAACTCTCAGGAGGTCTAGAGCTTTTTGACATTTCTTTTTGACATATTTAATGTGCAAAATAAAGTTCAATTTCTTGTCAAAAATGACACCCAAGAATTTGGTTTCTTCAACCACAGGAATCTGTGTTTGGTTGAGATAGATCTCTGGGTCTGAGTGTACACCCCGCTGTTGACAGAAATGCACACACACAGTTTTGCTGAGAGAGAATTTAAAACCATTTTCGTCAGCCCATTCGGCTACTCTGTTCAGGTGATGTTGCAGTTTTCTTTCTATAGCTGCCATGCAAAATCATGCTTAATGCACATCGCGCTGCATTTATCGCGCCATATCCAACTCCAGTCTCAAAGTATACTCGTAGATACTTTAACACCTTTGCTATTGGTGGGTCCAATTGGTATGAGCAACAACTCTCAGGAGGTCTAGAGCTTTTTGACATTTCTTTTTGACATATTTAATGTGCAAAATAAAGTTCAATTTCTTGTCAAAAATGACACCCAAGAATTTGGTTTCTTCAACCACAGGAATTTGTGTTTGGTTGAGATAGATCTCTGGGTCTGAGTGTACACCCCGCTGTTGACAGAAATGCACACACACAGTTTTGCTGAGAGAGAATTTAAAACCATTTTCGTCAGCCCATTCGGCTACTCTGTTCAGGTGATGTTGCAGTTTTCTTTCTATAGCTGCCATGCAAAATCATGCTTAAATCACATCGCGCTGCATTTATCGCGCCATATCCAACTCCAGTCTCAAAGTATACTCGTAGATATTTTAACACCTTTGCTATTGGTGGGTCCATTACGCTCACCCCCTGCTCTAGCGCCCACAGTGCCCATCTGTTAATATGGGTCTGGTAGTTTTTACATGTGGATGATCTCCACGTGTGGGTAAAGTATTCTTGTCAATATCAAACCCGTCTAAATTTCTGTCTAAAGAGTGCGGGCTCTCTTTGCAGGTGGCTGGCTCCAACAAGGTTCCCCTCTTCTTTTGGGAACTCGATCCTCTCTAGCGCTTCTTCTTGGAGAAGCGGAAATCACGGTTGTGCTGGCCAATGCGAAGCCACCAGTATCACCGATGCCCCGTCTCATTGTATCTTTCTCACGACCCTGGGGAGTAGGCTGAACGGGGGAAAGCAATAAATGAACATGCCTGACCAGTTCATCGAGAACGCGTCTGTTCTCCAATTATTGGGTTCTGGCTCCCAGCTTACGTAAATCGGTAATTTAGCATTTAACCTGGATGCGAACATGTCGACCTGTGGTGACCCCCAACGTTTACATACTTCTTCGAAAATGTTGTTACTTAGATTCCATTCGAAATGATCCTTGAATTTTCTGGACCTCAGGTCTGCAAGTACATTATGTACCCCTGGTGTGTGAGTAATCGTTAGCCAGTTATTGTGCTCTTGGGCCCATTCCCATATAATTAATGTTCTGTTAGGCAGTCTTCTGAGTTGGTCCCGCCCATGTTTTTGACATAGGCCAAGGCAATTGTGCTGTCTGTCCGTACTCTGATATGTACATTATCCCTCTTGCATAGGCTCATTAATCCGAATGCTATTGCCCTCAATTTGAGCGCATTAATGTGTGCTAGCTCGTCCGTGGCCATCTGCCTCCCATCTGAGCTGTCTCTGTATGAGCTCCCCATCCCTGATATGAAGCATCAGTGAATAATTCCATGTCTGGCTCTTTTCTCCTAATTTCCCGTTTGTTATTTAGGTTCACTTCCCACCATGTTATGTCTGCGTAACCTCTGTTTGAAATCCACATTCTCTTTTCGAAGTTACCCTTACTTCTCTTCAGAGCTTTAATTTTGTCTCTTTCTAAGCTTTTGAAGTGTATAACTCCGTATTCTACCGCTGGGGCATAGCCCACCATTAGCCCTATTAGCCATGCCACTTGTCTTATTGACAGTTCGCCTTGTTGAGCCATTTTATTTCATCTATTCCCGATAATATTTTATCCTTTATATCCTCTGTGAGGGAGACCCACATCCCCACTGAGTCAATGTCAAATGCTAGGAATGTTATGCACTGCACGGGCGTTAGTACTGATTTTTCTTCGTTAATTTTTAACCCGAGTTTCATGAAACTGTTTGTTAGTTCTGTTATAGCTTCTTGGCACTTGCTTTTTGTTTTATTTAACACGAAGCTGTCGTCTAGGTAGGGGAACCCCATGGGTCCCATTTCTGCCCATTCTGAGTATATAGGCTTTAGAAGTTTCATGAAAATTCTGGGCCCCGTTGATAACCCATTTGGTAATACTTGGTACTTGAGTAGTCAGTTTCCGAATCGGAACCTGAGGAACTTCCTCTAATTTTTATTGATGGGTACTGAGTAGTACGCATCTGTTAGATCGGCGCCAGCCATCCACATACCTGGCTCTAGCAAGTCTAGGGCCGTTTTGAGATTAAACATTTTAAAGTGTTCTTATTATATGCATTTGTTTAACTCTATCAAATCCAGTATCATTAGGAATTTGCCATTTGGCTTAGGTCTGAGAAAAATGTTTGATATCCACTGGTCTTGCATATCCGTCACTGCCTTTAACACTTGATTTTCTAAAAGCGAAGTAACCTCTTTGTTTACAAATTCCCTTTCCTGCTCGTCCATTCTAAACAGTTGTGGTTCCCTTTCCTGTAATGGAGTAACCACAAACGGGATCGTTATACCTTTCACACAGTTCAATATCCAATTATCACTTGTTAACTTTCGCCAATTGTTTAAGTAATTTACTATGTTACCTGCCACAAATGTTTTACTTATGTCATGTTTGGCATTAATGTAAAAAGTAATCTTGTCAGCTTACCAGGTCTTAATGCTGATGAGTCACCCACCTGGACAGGGTGGCTCACTTCTGAAAAGCTGGAGTTGCTGTTGTTGTTGTGGTTTCCCCTACCATGGTTGCTGTTCAGTGTGTTGCCGTATTGTGCGTAATACTCATTGGATCTGCCAAACTTCTTTTCCGTGGGTTGTGGTCGTGCTCACCACGATGAATTCCCTCTGCCCCGGCCTCTCGCTCGGCCGTTGCCGCGGAACTTGTATGACGAGTTACTGCCATAGCTGCCACCCCGGGTGTTGTTCCTATAGTTGTGGCGTCTCTTGCCTTTGTAGCCTGAACTCCCGTTCATGCAGCTCTCGGATGCTTGAACTGATTTCACAGTTGCTTGTTGCGCTCTGCTAAGTTGTCACCTCGCAGGAATTCGGTCACTTCTGGCCGGTCTCGATAGACATCCCGTTTTTCTTTGATGAGCTCCTTCCCGAGTTGGGAGCTTGCCACCTTACCCACGCTATTCTTGCGGTCCACTCTCATTTGGGCGTGTGTATTCACCAGCATTCTAATTGCATTCAGCATGTGCAACGCCTGCTCATTCGGCTCAGGGTCGGCCTCGCCATGCTGGAGTATGATGTCCATTAACGGTGCAATGGCTGTTAATGCTCCTACCACTCCTTTTGTGGCCGTGAGGAGTGAGCTCTCACCCTCTCTCCTTCCCTCTGCCAACCTGATCTCTTCGTTCAGGGCCTGCACTCTTGCGTCTGGCACATCTGCCAGTCCTGGATACTGCCGTGAGATTTCTCGGAGTGTTTTCAGTGTCTTCGCGCCACCTTCACCTCCCTCATAGTAGTGATGGATTATTCCTGCCATGCTTTCGCTTATTGTTATATGTGCCGCTACTGGCTTCTTAAGCTTTTTGTAGTCTTCCTGTAGGAATTTCAGGAGTGCCCCCTCTGCCAAGCCAGTATCTAGCTTGTACTCTCTACGCTTTGGCTTTGGGGTTGTTTCGGCTGCAGTCTCGGTAGCCTTTTCTTTCGCTACCGGCGTGTCTGCCTGCTTGGGTTTTGCGGGCGCCTTGAAGCTGCTGAACAGTGATGCTGTCACTTTGTTCGGCCTAGCTGGCGTCGTGGCATTTGCCGCGAATCTTGTTTTTATTGCTTTCAGTTGGTCTGCCATATTTAGGGAGGCAATGGATTCGATTTCGCTGTTGTCCTCCTCATCTCCGCATGCATAGAGATCCTCGTCTCGTGTGTCTTCATCTTCCTCGTCTTGCCATGCTGCCCTGCCATCTTGACCTACATAGACCACGTCATCTTCCTCATCTGCTCTCGCTTCCCGCCACGCATGAGTCTCCTCTCTCATTCTCTCCGTCTCCTCTTCATGCTCAGGAGTTCCAGATACATTTTCTTGAACTCATTTCTGCCTTCCTCCTCAGGCAGATTTTGAGCATGGCCTTGACCTGTCTCAGTCGTTTTTGTGCGGGTTTTTGGCTTCGCCTCGGCCATCTTTTTTCGTTTGGCCTTGGTGTGGGTGTCCACTGACTCAGAGTCACTCTCGCTCTGACCCACATTCACTATCAGCATGCTCGGGTCGTCTGCCGACATCATTCTTGCCATAAGAATTGCCCGTATTTGTGTATTATTGCAACCACACCGCTTACTAGCCACTGTTAGATCGGGCATTCGTGTTCGGCTGAGTCAGGTCCTGAGACACTTGTACTCGCAGTGTGTATGATCTGAAACGACACATGTTAGATTTGTATTAGTTCACCACAGAACTTGTTAACACATTCAATTATTCACAAATTTGCACAATGGCTATTACATGGTAGTTTGACCACACTAGCCATAATTATCATTTATCACTCAACGTAGTGTTTCCTCCTGTGAAACTTACCTGTTGTGCTCCTCCTTTAACTCGCTGCTGCTCCTCCGCTGCCGAGTTGTGTACTGAAGCTACATCCAGGATACTTAACTTCCGGTGTTCGGAAGATGAAGTAAGAATTATGCGATTACAAACTTACATGTTATGTTGGTGCATATTCAATTAGAATTTTGTAAAAGAATAAAGGAACTTTTGCATTGCCACTCACCACCTCCATCCTCCATCCATCCCACCCTTCCTCCCTTGACATTCTTACAATGTGTGGTGCAGTAGTTAATTGATGAGATACTTATTTTCATTTTCTCATAATTTATTTAATGCTTTATGAGAGAGGTTTATAACTCACAAAGGCATAGGTATCAGTGAGTGGGTGTATATTTGTATGATTGAACAATGGGATGAGGTGGTGGTGGGTGTCAGTTCTTGGGTGCTGGTTGGGGGTTGTTGGGTCGTCTTCCCTCTTCAGACTTCATCTTAGAGCTCAGATGGTGCTAATAGGCATCCCACCTGCTTCGGTAGGTTTGTTTTTAGGTTTTTTTTGTGGTGATGGGTGTATTTATGCTGCCCATAACGGTTAAGTCTAATGACTTGTTTTCACCGCTAGACAGTAATAGTCTTGTGACTCCCCTTCTTTTTATCACTTTTGTAGTGGTCTGCACTGACCTCTCAGGCAAGTAGCCACATAGACAGGTAGGCGTGGGTAGTGTGTTGATATCAGGGAGTCTAGGTGGTGTAATGGTTAGCACACTGGCCCGGAGTGCAAAGAGATGTGGGTTCGAGTCCCGCTCTAGGCGCAATATTTCCCATTTTCATCACCCCCACGACACTGGTTGCCGTGATCAGGATCCTGTACAAGCTTTGCGCTGTATGGTTGTTGAACCTACCCTGTGTATGTATGTGTTATTGCATTGCCTGTATGTATGTAATTGTAAGCATTAAAAGACTTACAATTCCAGGGGGACGAGTGTAGTGGTCTGCACTGACCACTCAGGCAAGTAGCCACATAGACAGGTAGGCGTGGGTAGTGTGTTGATATCAGGGAGCTAGGTGGTGTAATGGTTAGCACACTGGCCCGGAATGCAAAGAGATGTGGGTTCGAGTCCCGCTCTAGGCGCAATATTTCCCATTTTCATCACACCCACGACACTTTCAATTGTTGTGTAGCTAACTACTGCATGCATTCTTTCTTTGTTTGTAAGCATTCTTCTACATCCCCCAAACCTCTGTGAGTTTGTTCGTTTTACATCGGATAATTGTTTCATTACCAATAGTTAATTTCTCTGAATGTCTTCACCTTGCTGTGTTAGTGGTCATTAGGTTTTGATTTTAAGTTTAAAGTTTACCTTTTGTATGTTAAACTTTGATTGAATTATCAGTGTATTTTCTATTTATTTATTTATGTATCTTTCTTTTTCTTTTTTAATTCATTTTATTTGTTGCTGTCATTAGTCTAGCAGTGCATTTAGCTCTCTTTTGATTAATGTTTTATATGTTTCTATTGTCCCTGTACTTCTTTCTTCTACTCCCAGTGTATTCCATTCACTTGCCTCATGTACTCGGTACTCCTCTCATATGATCTGTTTTTGGATCTGTTTCTTATCAGTCTGGGGCCATCACTACCTCTTGTTGCCTTTTTTGTTACCTGCACCCTCCCAGGCTTCCTTGTCTCCCTGAATGCTGCTATTTTGAGATGTGCTTTTCTCCTGTCATTTAGTGTTTTGACTCTTGCTTTCCTATGGAGATCATCAGTTGGGTGTCTATGTTCCACCTTCAGAAATATGTTAAGTGCTCTATTTTGTAGTCTTTGTAGTTTATCCAACATATCTTTGTTACCCCCCATATATATTACATCACCATATGCTCATATATATTACATCACCATAGTCGAAGTATGGTAGTATCATACCTTCATAGATTTTAATAGCCATATTTGTAGTTACGTATTTTCTGGTATTCGCTAATATCCAGATTTTATGGTTTGCCTTCAAGTTGTTCCTGGAGGTGACCTCTCATGATGTCCATTTCTGGCATTTGTTTGGCCAACGTGTCAATGTGTTTTTCTCTCCCATTTCGCCAACTCGGTGCCGATATAAGTAGCCATTTGTGATTTGATACTGGAACTAGGGAGTCCACTTCCTTTTCCGTACTAAAGCTGTTTTCGCCCACAGACCTGTTTAGACTACTTTATCATTCACCCCTACTGCAATTATGGGGGGAATCTTTTATTTAAGTGCACCGTAGTGGTCCGCGTTGATGTCGATAGTGCAACTGTTATTACCATGGTGGTTGTGGGCATGATGATCGGTGGGCGTGGCCACAGCCATTGTTGACATGTTTCCCCGGTTGTCATGGCCACCTCCATGGTCATCTTGTGTCACACGGTCGATGGTGGTGGGAGTGGGCATGTTGTTGCTTACTTGGCCACTAGCTCTGGAGTGCCGGTGGCACCACCTGTCGTTTCGTCGGTTGTGGCCATGCCGCCACCATTTACAACAACATCGCAATTCACCCCTGCCACATTATTAGATATTACACAACCGAAGACATATGTAGCTGGCTGGATTGAGTAGAGACTCTGGCTGGCTCAAGAGACCTACCATTTATTAAGCACAAACACAAAACTAAAACTAGAGTTCTCAACGAAATGTGCCCACTGGAGGGGAAAACTGTTGAATGCTGGAGAGAGCACGCCAAACACCCTACCTTGAGCAGCCGACTGAGTGCCAGGCTGCTCTAGCTGCTACACCCACACACATGCTGGTTCTAATCCAAACACAGACCAGTGAACTCAAGAAAGGTTCCACCTTAATAATATATGTTTAAAAACTTTATACTGGACATATAATATGAGCAGTTCATGCTAGTTCTGACAGTTTAGTATCTAGCGGTTACTGTAGGTGGCGCCACTATGGGTTCATAGTGTTATCATAAGAGTCAATCCAGCACGCCACCACCCGTGAATTAAGGCCCAGTCACACCTTACCGGACTGGGGAACCGGATGAGAACCGGACACTGTATGGCGATGTCCGGTACATGTCCGGTACCCATCCGGTGGTGTCCGGCAGTGTCAGGTACAAGTTTTGAACATGCACAAAACTTCTACCGGACTGAGGTGTCCGGTTGGTGTCCTGTACCCATCCGGTACCCATCCGTACTCATCCGTTGGTGTCCAGTTTGTCCGTTTTGTCCCGTACATGTCCGGTACCCATCCGTTACGTGTCCGGTTCTCGTCCGGTACATGTACGGTACATGTATGGTACTTATCCGGTTGTCCGGCGGCAATTGACCCAATTACACTCCTTTTCGATACATTTTGATACATTTTGTGTACCAGATAGCACCGGACTAGACAATTCTTTGTCCGGTGGTGTCCGGTACTCAGTCCGGTAAGGTCTGACAGGTGCATTACAGATGTTATGACTAAGAAGAACAATTTAGAAATGCGGATCACCCAAGTCGTATAAAATGGCCATTTATTTAATGAATATATTTAGGTCAAATATACAAAAGCTGCTTAGAGTTACTACTGACTGCGGACAGGGAATTTCCACAATCTGTAAAATTCCAATGTTTCAAGCTAACGTGATCTAGTCAACACATCACTTGAACTGTGATGACTGCTGATGTCAAGTCCCTTGTTAAAGGCCCTGTCACACTACAACGTTTCTCACGAACGTGCTTCGGCGCGTGGCGACGTGTTGCCTTTTTGGGCGAACCGTCGGTACACGTCCGGTACGTTACCGGCGCGTTACCGGCGCATTATCGGCGCGTTACCGGTGCATCGGTATATAGCAACGTGTGAATGGAGACGTTGGCGCGCGTCGGGCCGCATCGAGGTTTTGTGCTTGCACAAAACTTTTGACGGGCCGCAACGTGCGTCAGCGTGTTGGCCGGCGTGTTACGGACGCGTTAGCAACACGTCGACCCACGTTGGCAGCGCGCCGGCGGAACGCTGGCAGGACGTTGATCAACGTCGGTTAACGTTGGCTTTTTTTCCCCCAAAATGCGACCGTTCCGTCGGCGCGTCGGGAACGTCCCATCGACGTGTTGTGGGCGCGCCATTGGCGTTGCTCCAGCGTTTCTCGGCGCGTTGGACGTGTTGCCGGTGCACCTGGATATGTTGGCCGCGCGGTGTGGACGCGCTGTGGGCGCATCCTAACGTGTTGCTGGCGGGTATGTACGCGTTGAGACGGTACTAACACGACACCAACACGCCGTCAACGCTCCGACAGCGCGCCGACAGCGCACCGACAGCGCGCCGACAACACGCCGATGGCACGCTGGGAACTCGCTGGCGGGACGTTGACATGCTGTTCCGCCGCGTGTCGAAACACGTAACACGCTGTGCCCCGTCGAACTTTCTCCCAAAACGCCGAAGAGTTGGACGCGTGTCGATGGGTTGCAAATATTTTGCACGTTGCCGGCACGCCGGGGGAAACGTCGTAGTGTGACAGGGCCTTAAGATAAAAGCAGTAAATTTGGTCCATATTTTAATTATCGTACAGACCTTAAATATTATATTATGTAGTTCTCATAGAAGCTTATTTCTGGCTGGCAATTTAGTCAATAAGAGATAACATATATTCTTAAAATAGTGTAACTCAACAACCCTCTTAAAATCAGAGCAGTGCTACTTTTGCTGGATTGTCAGCATTGTTGGTATTAAACGTTTAATTACAATTTTCAGCTTATGCAATCACATCAGATTTTTGGAGCAGTAATCAGCCTCTATACTTTAATCATGTGTATGGGATAACACACACACAAACGCCTGGTAGTATTACTAGTGAGCTGAAAAGCCTGAGCTTCTATCAAGGCTACGTTAATGGCTACGTATGTGATCTCCCAATCGGTATGTATGAACCTTGATTGTCAGATATTTAGCAATATATTTTTGTAATAATATGTATGTTAAGTATCCACCACCATAACCAGGTTTTTGCTTCACAATTACTACTACTAATGTCATTATGTGGCCAAATATACACTGTATCATTCTGAACAATTATGTGGCTCTGTTCATTCACATCTGTATTTTCAGATTACAAATGCTTGCTGGCAAGTCAACTGACCAATGGCATGCTTGTCAGTTCATCTCACAATGGCAGACTACTTGATATCACATACTCCTGTCTGCCTGGTTACATCATTGGAAGCAATGAGTCAGAGAGAAAATACACATGTAACTGTTCGACTACGATCACAACCCCAACATGTACCGGTTAGAATAGTTTTTTGTCTAAATACAACAAACGCTACATACTTTAGTATGATTTAAGTTTTGTAGACCATCAACCAAATGTCTACATGCACATATAGATAGGAAAAGATGGATGGAAGTAAGATTAGCAAAGCATATTTATGGTATATCAATTAAGTTTAATTAGTTCCATTCAACACAAGCAAAAGCTAATGGGCCTGTCACATTACGGTGTATTGGCGGTGGCGTATATAAAACGTACCGATAAAATTTGAAAACCGTTGCGGGACGACGTATGGTGACCTTTGTGCACTGATATGAGCGTATGCGTAGTGTGTGAGTAGCATATAAGTAGCGCGTGAGTATGTATCAGTTTTTGGCACATACGCCGTCATACGCCGTCATATGCTACGCATATGCCGTATACGCCCAGTCCCTCCCTCCCCCCTTGTGGTGACATGCATACGGCGGGCATACGCTGAATATATGCTTTGTACACGCTGAGAATACGCTACGAATACGCTCAAATACGTTACATGCATGCCAGGTGTATGCTACATACGCTATATATATGCCGAAGGAGCGGATTTAGCATATGCGTAGCACAAGATGGCATACGTATAGCGTATGCGCAATGTATGACAGTGTACGCTTGGCGTATGCATAGCGTATGAGGAGCATATGAGCCTTACGTCGCCATACACTGAAATTTTTTAGCATGCCCAAACAATTTTAGGACGGACTTGGGTATGATGGTGTATGAGGGATTCGCCGGGCGTATACGACGTATGCTCAGCGTATGTGACGCAAGCCGATACGCCGGCATATGCTTCCGGCATATGCCGTAATGTGACAGGTGCATTAGTAACTCAATTAAATAACTTTATTTCAATAGAATTGGCTATATGACAAAATAAATTGCTATCAAAGCACAATTTCTATTTAAGCATGGTTTATACATTTATCCTATTTAGTGTAGGTTTTAATAAGTCTGTTGTTATTCTATTATTGAAAGGCATAATATTTTTGTCTGAGTGGGTGGGTGCTGTGCTTTTAAATGAGCTGAAGCTGAAGGCTGAGTTACATTCCATTTATCCTCCTGCTCATGAGGATGATTACCTATGCCTGCCCTTAGGCAAAAATGCTGCTCATATTTTATTGTATATGCAGTAAGATATTTAATTATTTCTTGTCAAACGTATTCTAATGATTTCTGATAATGTTTCTGGAATTTGAGAGCACAATGTATAGCAGTGCTGATCACCAGTGTGATAGGCCATGTTGTGGTGTATGGCTGGTTCCCCCCTAGTCTCTATGGATGCAACATGTAGAGAAGACAGGGAAGAGAAAAGTATGCCTGACTGTTTATTTTCTGAATCCTCTACTCTCTGCATCATCACATAACCAAGTGACCCACCCCTCGACCAGCCAGGTCATAGGTTGTGCAACCTCTCATGGTACGGGGTCACTGCTAGCTAGTCACAGAGGGAGGCAGTCCATCCAGGGTTAAACATTGTAAGTTGCTACCTCTGTTGAATAATAGATTTGTTAAAGATTCAATTCATATGGTTATTTTCTAGCTCTTCTATGTCCAACATATCAAAGTATTGAAAATGCAACTCTGCTATCCTATCAAGGTCAGAGACTTGATGATGAAATCATTTATCAATGCATACCAGGTAAGAACAATCTGGTAATGATGTCTAAGCTATTAATTGTTATGGATGAAAAAGCTAGTTATCTGATAGATAAGAATAAACTATGTTATTACTTAGCTATTAATTGTTATGGATGAAAAAGCTAGTTATCTGATATATAAGAATGTTACTACTTACTTGTGAAGTGGATAGATATATTTCTTCTATAGGATATGCTGTAAAATGATTATGCTGCTTTGACAGAAGGTGCAAGTAATATCCCATCAGACAGTATCCATAAATAGCATCAACATATATATATATATATATATATATATATATATGCAGCCGCACATTATTTTCTTCTCAGCTGCTTTAGTTGAAATGCAGAATGTACCACTAGAACAGCATGATTCTGACTCTCACTACCAATATGGTCATCACTGCATGACTGAATATATTTTTCAGACAGATATGTTGTGAATAATGGATCTGTTGAAGATCGGTTTACAATCAAATGCTTGTTGACTGAAAATAAAAGAGATGTATATTGGTCAACTCCACTACAATGTCACCGTGAGTATGCAGCAAACTATGTCATCTTTTTCCTTTGGACCCCTACACATAGGTAATAATAGCCAGACTGATTCTACTGGCTCACTGATAATTTGAATTCAGAAGTAACTATAGGTGTTGCAAAAAATTGTCTAACTATAAACAGAGACCTCATGATGAAACTCTTGTGTGAGAGGTCATCAAATGAATCTGGTTCAAACCAAAGACTTACTTGATATTTGTTGCTATTTTGCCCAGTGCTTGGTATTAGTAGGACAAAGTAATCGTTGGTTGAATTAGTGTCAGGATAAGGTGACTGAGTGTGATATGGGGTTTACCGTGCTGGAAGTATGTTATACCAAAGGGGCTGCACTATATAGTCATCATAAGTTTATATTTGATACCTCTCATCTGATAACCACTTGCCCATCCCTCACCCCAGTGGCATCTTGCCCTGATATTTGCATCTATGACTACAATAAAAATATGGCAGAACATGTACCAGCCAAAAAGGAACCATCCTTCCCACTGATTCTATGGTGATGATGTGTGGCCACATATGATCGTTCAATTTCTTCTTTTGATAGTTTATTAGGGTTTTACATCATAGCAGTATCTAAGGTCATATCAGCATGAGTGAGGATTTTGTGACGGTGCACACTTATGGTGGTTTTATAGTACTGCCCAACTGGGATACAATGGAACTACCACCATGGACTGATCTCAGTTGCATTTTCCTGAAACTAAAAGAAGCAGCCCTCACCCTCTTAATTATGTCATGCACCAGGCAAGGTAGCAACAGATAGCAATTATATAGGTATTTGGTTTGTCTCAGCTAGATATTTAGCCTACAGATTCCTGCATAGGAAATGCCAGTCAGCCTTCCTGCCTGGCTAGGCAAAAATGGTAATCATTGCCTGATAAATTATACCAAAACAAAAAATTACAGCTACAAGTTACATTAAAGTTACAAAAAATATCTGTGCAAAATAAGGCTAGGAAACCCCCACTAAGCTGCACTGCAGAGGGGCATGTGATATGTCACGGCCCACCAGCGGGATGCCCAATGGAAGGTAACCATGCCAAAAGTAGCCAGATAACACACCACACAGCTACGTACAAGCCTGTGATATGTAAATAGCAATAGGCTAGTCTAGTAAAAAGAGTAGAAAAAATAAATACATATATGCCAAGAAAATCCCCAAAAAACTAACATAGGCTACTAACCATACCAACCAATTATCTATCTGCTACTGAAATGCAGGCAATCAAATACCTTATCAGCAGCCACTGTGTGGTTAGATAAGACCAACACTACAACTGGCCAGCATTGAAAACAAGCCTGGGTACCCGGGCTTATATGCTATGGACAGTATAAATACAGCCTCAATAAAAATTATTTAAAAAATAAAAAAATGTTGTGGTAGTTCAATGGTATTAGTATTTTATTAGCAGCTTTCCAAGGTAAAATATTAAACCTTATTGATGAGATAACCTGTGGATATTGTAAAGTGTGCTGGATAGTAGTGCTATTTCAAGATATCTGAGGCTAATTGCCATATTTGATTAAATCTGTGTGATTCACTTGAAATCTCCAAGCTTTGAATGTGCAATTCCTTTTTCCTTTTCTAGGAATACCATGTCTAGATATTCCTAGAGATATTGAAGGGTTTGATCTGGAGACAGTCAGGCAGGATTTGCCCCCTGGGTGGCATCATGATGACTCTGTCAGCTACATATGCAAATCTGGCTCTCACCTGAATGGATCTATGAACGTGTTGAAATCACAAACCTGCCACACTGATGGACTATGGCACTGGGACACGGACAATGGTGCAAGCTTTTGTGTTTGTGCGTATAAACAGAAGTTTCTATTATTTCTTTGATAATTTGTCTGTCCTTTTTTGTTACAATAGACATAATGCTATTAAATTTGACTAAATGGGAACATATATAATGAATACAAAAAGCCACATTTTCTCACAGCATACCAGAACTTGCTGCTCCATAATAATCCTTTTCACATACAAGTTTATTGGATTACCTCTTAGATATAAATATATAAATAATCTTAGCACCATGCTTAATAGTGGCAGCCATAAATTCTGTACAATAAAACAACAGAATAAGATGCACAACCTGCTTATTTCTAAAATATAAATGAAAAAAAGGTAGCCTTGCTAGGGAACCCTTATTAGAAAGAGCCATTTTCTGCTGTACAATAAAACCACAGTACGATACATATCAGCAGCCTGGTTAAAACATGCAACTTTCATGACATTACAACTATGTTTATATGATGTTTGTATTGAAGCCAATGTATGCAGTGAACCCCCAAGTCCCATGCTGGGTGCAGAGGTGACAGTGGCTGATTCGAACCATGGAGGTAATGCCACCTATGAGTGTCATGCTGGGTTTGAAATCAGTCCTGGAGTCACAAATATCACTGTTCAATGTGAACTGGATGCTACCAATGTGGCTGTTGACTGCTGGGCAGAACCAAATAAGATGTGTTCAGGTAATCAAACACCAATTCCCTTAATAATGAGGTCAAGATGGCTTTATTTCTAATATAGTGTATAAGTGTCATTTTCTGAAACTGGGCACTAAAGTGTGACAGGGAAACGAAGAGTGAAATGACCCATATACGTTTGAAGCAGCCATTGATGCAATAAATACGCATATTTCTGAACAAATAATTTGATCTTATTTCAGGAACATGGTCATTCTTCTCCTATCCATTATCAGGAAATTGTTCCACTATAAGAGGATCTGTACCAGTACTTATCACCTCTCATGTCAGGAAACATCCGTTCATTTTAATATCATGTCCTCCGTCTGGGTATGTGGAAGACAGTGTCTGTAAAGTTCCAATTTGCATGAGCGATAACATTACGGATGATTTCACATTCATCACTCCATATGGAAACTGCACTTCTAGTAACTGGTATAGGTGGGCTATATATGCCGAATATGGAACATCCGCGTTTGTGTCTGTTAAGAGTAGTGAGACAATACATGGTAGATCCTATGCCACATATTCTGCTATGCTCTGCTCATTATCTGCAGCAAGTGATGCCACAACATTATTTGTTGCTCAGAAAAGTGACCAATGCCCATCAACTTCAACAAAAATGGATACTGTCATTAAGACAGAAACTGAGCAATGTCCTCCTACACATGAAAATATGGACTGTCGGTTTACGTACTGCTCTCTAGATGGATGTAAGTTGAATTTGGTTAAGGACTTCATGACAAATAGCAGTGTTCACATGTGTGATGTCATATATGTTAGTGACAGCTTGTCAAACTTTAAATAATATTTCAATTGTATAACTAGAAAAAACATATTCATTATGATTCCAAGTGATTATAGGAACTTCCAAATATCAACTCAATACCAATGTGATTGCAGTGACTTCGCTCCCATACAAACTTCATTTGCCAGTAATAGTCTTGAGAGATTTCAGCTACATATCAGAATACATTGAACCTTTTTCATATATCTATCAAGTTACTTAGTTCACATGAAAAATTACCTTTGCAGAAATGCTTGTGTGTTATTTCACTGAGATAGAACTGCCTTGAATGCACAATTGTTCACAGTCCTCAGGTGCAAGGAACCACCGGCGTATAACAACACTGTGGCAGGAGACCCTTCAAATAATGGAAGTGCATATGGCGAGGTTGTTGACCTTGCGTGTCTGCCTGGATATGAATTCATTAATCCAGATTTATCGCACTATATCACCTGCCTTGTAGATGTCAACAAGGAAAGCTTAGCTGGCTGGCTTCCAAATGATGCAAATTTGGGGTGCAAACGTATGCAAATAACAACATTCTACAATTAAATCTATTGCTATGAATTTGAGTGAATAATATTAGAGGACAATTATTAACAGTGTAAAATTCTAATAGTCAATAAAAAGAGTTCAAGGTGCAAAACCCTGTAAACGCCAATCCAAGAATCTAATTAAAATAACAGATTTTTAACTGAAAATTATTTAAATTCTCATTAATTCCACTTTCTTTTGTGAGTACATGATTATGAAGCAGTGAAGCAATGAACAGAAAAGTAGGAATGTAAAAAAATAACTTTTTTAAATGTTTGATTCCAATGTTTATCTCGATTTTTGCATAGGCGTTTATGGGGTTTGCACTTGAACTCTTCATATGATTGGTGTGTAGATACTATGAGATCCATTAACCGTACCTGCCTTCTGTTAACAGCTATTCCCTGCGGAGAGGCCCCATATGTGCTGAATGCATACATCAAGTCCCCACCTGGTACTTTGGACAATAACACATTTTTCTACAGTGATGAAGTCTCCTTTAAATGTCACATAGGTTCCTATTTCTCACCGAAAGTTACAATGGAAAGCATCATGTGCACCACAAATGGAACATGGAATGCTACGTCACTTGGTTGCATATGTATGTATTCAAACTGAAAATAGTCTAATCTGTAGCATGAAATAGGAGAGGGGGTATTTTGTTATCAGCAACATAGCCTAGGAGAATAATATTTGCTTAATGTCAGTGAGGAATTAGAATGCATTCCCACATCGATGATATCTTTAATTTAATCAAATGTAAGCACATAAATTGAGGCCGACACTGATATATGTCAGCCCAGGTCATTATTATATCATGTATGATAATAGCAGTTTATCACTCTCCTACATATGCATAGTTTTACAACTACAGAAAAAATTACAGTTCTCATTTCGCCAATATATAAACTGTTCTGTGCCAGTCATAACAAATGGTGAAAATAAAGATGTGTCAAAAGAACTATCTTGAAAAGTCAACTAATGACAAAACAAGTGGATCAAATAGACCAGCACATGAAAAAGAGCGAGAGATATTTTACCGATTCTTTTGAGTTTATTCAACTGTATGGTCTGATTAATAGAAAGACATCAGGTGTTTAATATTGACAAATACTATTCTCACACTACATGAGCAGTGGTAATGATCTGAAATGATAGTTTTCTCACGGAAAACAATGTTGGGTATTAGATGAAACATAGCTAGCTTTATTGAGAGCTTTCCTTCAGGTAGTTTTGAGATAAAGTCCATCAACCATTCGCCACTAATGCGCCACCACTAAGGCAGACCAGAAGCCAAATAAAAGATCACGAAAGAAGCACACTGGAAATTGCTGCCAAGGTGTGGAATACCCAAATGGTACAGGAACGACAAATTCCTGACCTAAAAACATACAAAAAATATCTGAGCAAAATAAGGTTAGGAAACCCTCACTAAGCTGCGCTGCAAGATAAGGCGTGATTCTCCTAAAAATACTAACAACCTTTATACTGTAAGAAGATGGTCACTCAAAAAAAATCTAACTTTAGTAAATTAAGATTCCCTTAACCACGAGTGCTTCACCCTTCTTGTCCCATTACTAGCTGAGGCATTACTGGTTTTAATGCAATAATATTGTCTGCCTTATTTTTTGTAGATATAAACTGTCCAAATCCAAATATTACAAACAGTGAATATTTGGTTGTACCAAACCAACTACCTGAAAATGGAACAATGGCAGCTTCTATTGGTGGAACATCTGAGAGTCCAACTGGAAATACCACAGCAGACCCTATTATGGAGATGCATTTTTATAATACAACACTAGAAGTGAACTGCAACCATGGTTTCCATCTTCTCGGATCTGCTCTCATAACTTGCAATGAAGAAGGAACCTGGGACAGCAGCCCAATATGCATTGGTATGAAATATGTCAATTTGCAAAAGGATATCATATTTTATTTAGGAAATATTATCTCACGTTTATGTTCACATTCTATTAATTTTCTATCGGAACATTTTTTAAACACATCGGATTTATTCATGGGTGCCAGGTATATAAGTCAATATTAAGAAACTGTCTTTAAAGTTTTACCTTATTTCTGTTTATAATAGATTATGAATATTAATCAATATTAAAAGAACTCCCATTTTCTCCCATTGTGGAAAACAGACCAATATATGTGTGTTCCAAGATATGATGGTCCTTCAATAAGGAATGAAGCTGAGTCCCAGCACACTGGGTCATGAATTTAACGTACAAACAGGAAGTTGGAGTTCATGTGCCACCCAGCTCTATCCTTCACCATTGAACATATGCTTTCAACATACTTTGCACCAACAACCAAATATTTGCTAATACCGTAACTAAACTTGGATAGGGTTATTGCCACATATTTTGTTCTAAGGTAGATTGCTGTGACGTTTTCCAAGCAAATACTTTTCATTAGATAAAATACCACTTCCCGTATCATGGTGTGTGTATTCACCACCTCTCCCACCTTTCATATTGTCAGATGTAGCTGGGAGTAAATGTACTGGGTTTCAGCCTCAGTTCTTAGGCCTAGTGAGGAACAAGCATAACATAGAATTCCCATATTCAGATAAAGTGGATAGGTCATCTAAGAATTTATTTCTAATATCATGAGCAGAACAATTTAAAAGTTTTCACTAATCCATTTTTGCTTCTACTGTTGCTGATTACAAAGACAATGTTGTATATTTCGAGTAAATCATTGCTAAACTAGCCCCTCACAGGTTTTCAATGCTCTCTTTTTCTTGGTGTGATTTTACATTTTCATAGATTTTATGCAAAATCTTTTCGGACTATAACTGCTATTAATAGTATTATAATCATCCAGTGATTGACTGCAAAGCACCATCCAGACCTGAGAATAGTCATGTGGACTTTGGGACAACTACAGTTAACAGCACAGCTACTGTGACCTGCAAACCAGGGTTCTTAGTTGAGACTGGAGTTACATCAATGAACATAACTTGTACCGTGAACAGCTCCTTCCCAGATTCTGGTGACTGGGTAGATCTCCCATCTGCATGTAGAGGTAAGCCTTTCTTGCATCTTAATTTTGAAAATGTGATGCCTCTCATCAGATTATGCAGTTTTAAGTTAATTTGAAAGACTTCAATCTTTATTCTCAAGCTATTTCTTTTTGGAGGCATTGTACTGATTTAAGCCATCTGTTCACCAACATTTATAATTCATCAAGATGAATAAATAGCCTATCTCTAATCTGTTATTTTCTTTTTTAATAAACCCAAAGAATTTAACAGTTAGGCCTACAAGTCATAACGTATACACTTGCAAATATAACATTAATCAAGTTTCAAAGTTCACTAACACAGCGTCAGATGTTGTTAAGAAAGGGATGGATAGAACAAAGAACCAACAATGTACTCATATCTATATCTGCATAGTAGACAATGTGTTAGTTTCATGGAGTAGAGCAATATATGGCTGATTTATATAATGATTTTCCTCTGAGGATAATCAATATCAGAGGTGAATTCCAATTATGATAAAAGACATAGTACACACATATATAAATATATGCAGTGTTTTCTTTCTGTTAACATCTAATATTTCTAAATATTCAGCCATTGACTGCAAAGGACCATCCAGTCCTGAAAACAGTGATTTGGACTACGGGACGACTACAGTTAACAGCACAGCTACTGTGACCTGTGAACCAGGGTTCTTATTAGAGACTGGAAATACATCAATAAACATAACATGCACCGTGAACAGCTCCTTCCCAGCTTCTGCAGACTGGGTGGGTATCCCATCTGCATGTAAAGGTGAGCCTTTCTTCTGCCATCATATCAATTCTTTTCAAATGAAACAATTAACACAGTAATTGCATGTGGGTGGAATTCGAGAGATAGTATAGACAAAATGGTGGAGGAGTGCTGCAGGAGGTGTCAGGAGGCGGAGTGGCTGGAGACAACAGGGCGGCCGGGTTATAAGGCCGAAGGGAGGGGTGAGGTTACGTAAGCTCAATGGTCGTCGGCGGCCGGAGGAGGGTAGGGGGGGGCACTCCTCCTCCGCCACGAATCAAATGCAATGCAAGCATTACGACCGATACGCAGCGAAGGAGGAAGATAAGGCGGGGTCGAATAAAAGCACTTTATTCAAGCGAAGGAGCAAGAAAATGTACATGGTAATGAGTTAAATAGGATAATATAGTTTAGAATGAACATCAAAGAATCAAATCAGGAGTCAATGGGTAACATAGTGGAAATTAATAATCAAGCAAACAATAGTTATCAAAGTTCATCAAGGAAAGAAAATAATGTTCATCGTCAAGGGAGAGGGAGGGGCCCCGAAGAGCCCTCCACCAAAACAGAGGAGAGGGCTGGAGGTAGGCATGTATGGCCCCCAAGGTCCAGGTGCCCTGGGTCATGATGTCTGCGAGGGGCCCTCCTGCTCACTGGCCGCGATGTCAAAGGCGCCAGAGGGTCGAGGCCGTGGCCCAAGTTGAAGATGACGTAGCCCTCAGCCTGTCGTTGACAGTTCCTCCAGGTTGATGAGACGAAGGAGGCGACGCGCAGCCCATCGACGGCGGCCACCTCGAGCACCGCGTATCCTACAATTACAGGCCGGGGTTGTAAGGGAACTCGTCGTGGCAGGGGTGGAGGTATGCGAGCCCGAGGCAGGCGACCTCGGTCCACGCCACCTCGGCCCAGGGCCGGGTAAGGTGGGTGCGGCTAAGGGCGTCGGCGAGGACATGGTCAGCCCTGGGCTAGTGGAGGATGGTGAGGGTGAAGGAGCCCTCGGCCGCCATCAGCCATAGCTCTCGGGCGCAGATCCCGAGGGTGGGGTCCCGGGAGCGCCCCGACTCGAGGGAGCCGGCGGAGGCCATATTGTCAGTATTAATGACCACCGTGGCCCCCGCGACATCATCAGGCAGAATGTTTTTCACCGCCTCCAGCTTGTGGATGCTTGGGAAGCGAGGCTGGGAGGCCAGAAAGTACCCTCAGGCGTAGCATCAGGTCGGGGAGTAGGGCCGCCGCCGGTGAGACAGGAGTCACACTCGATGACAACACGGCGGATCTCTGGGGCGCGGAGGAGGTGGAGGCCGTTCAAGGCACGTCCATAGGCCGCAAACCACCTGAGATCGCGGAGGGCCTCTTCCCCGAGGGCGATGGAGGCGGCGCCGAAGCAGCTGCGTAACGCTGCGAGGAGGTGGGGCATCAACTTCCTCGCAGGCAGGACGCAGCTGCCGACGTGGTTGAGGCGGCCGAGGACGCTCTGGAGCTCCCGGCGCCCGAGGCTCAGGCGGGCGATCCTGGCCTCGCAGTCGGCGACCAGGTCATCGACATTGTCGGGGGCGATGCGGATCGTCATCGCCTCACTATCGATGGCGAATCCGACCCAGGTGAGGTGAACCGCAGGGGGGTGGTGAATATAAGGAGTATCGCCGGGCGACGGGGGCAGCGCGTGCGGGGGGTGGGGGGTGGGGGGGGAGGGGGCGTGGCGGACAGGGCCGCCGGCAGATATGTGAGGGGCGGAGGCGGTGGAGATGTGAGGGGTGTGAACAGGGGTGTTACGTAAGCGACCGCCGCCGGCAGGGCAGGGCTGGGAGATGAGAGGAGGACAGCCGGTGCTGGTCCTGAGGGTTGCGTAAGCCTGGGATGTGGTCGGGGGAGCGGCCGCTGCCAGGTGGCGCGACTACCGGTGTCCTAACTGGGACTTCCGGTGCTTGGCGGGCGACGTCACGGGTGACAGGGGTGATGGCGGTGGCGATGTGACAGTTGACATTAGATATGATGTCATCAGAGGCAGGGTGGTTGCGTTGACGGCGGGTGTTCGGGGGATGTGAAGGGCCCTCCCCGGGGGCCGCGGCTGCCAGGGGCCAGTGAGGGCCCCCCCGCCAGGGAGGACAGCGGCCCGGGGAAGGGCTCCCCTGGGCGCGCCCGCCCCGCCCGGGGGTTGTGGGGGGCGTGTCGCCGCCGCCGGACTAAAAATCTGTCAAGGGGATCGCGGGGGCGGCGGAGGCACGCTCCCGGGTGTGCTTGGTGAAGTAGACCGCCTCACTGTGCACTGTGAGGATCTGCCGCGCGTTGGCGCAATACGTGCAGGCGTGGCGCCTCCTGACGCCCTGCTCGCCATGCGCCTCGCTGGCGGGGGCGAGATCGCACGAGGGGATTTCACGGTTCCAGGCAGGGCATGGCACGCCGGGTGTAGGGGGTGCGGGGGTCGGCCTGGGAGGAGCGGGGCTGGGCGGTGGCCGCGGGGCGGGCGGAAGCCACGGAGCGGGAGGCTGAGGTTCGGGAGGTGGAGGTGGCAGTCGCGGGGGCGGTGATTACATCAAGCCGGACCGCATTGATCGCTATGGGATCATGCCAGCCGTCCGGGAGCCTCCCGTCAGCTATCCAAGCAAATACCGTCTCGGAGTACCACCGGACGGTAGGCCAGGGATGGGTGATACAGTTGCGCTGCACGGTAAGGTTGTGGTGGAGGAGGCATGGAGTCCGAGGGGAAGGCGGGGTGAGACTCGAGCATCCGGTGGGCTAGGTTGTATCCCTCCAGAGTCGACTCCCTCCTCTTCACCGTCTTTCCCTCGGGCCCCCTCTCGATGAGGTCGTGGGGGAAGATGTAGCCCGAGGGTATACCTTTCCGCCGTCCTGTGTTTTGCGCCTCGGCGGTTTCCAGGATCTCCCGGATCGTCTCAGCGGCGGAGGCGAGGGTGTGATCCGCGGCGGCTCAGACGGCTACTGGTAGGCGGTTCGCGGAGGCAGCCTGTTGGGTCACGGAGGTGCCGTGCCGAAGGTATTGCCTGTAGATGGGATGCACTTCCTGGGCGGTGGGGGGCGGAGCGGTGAGGTGGCGCTGCATGGCGGGGCAGCGGCCCCGGAGCCGAGGGCCAGCTCTTGCACGATGTCTGCAAATCGCTCCAGAGCCGACGTGGCTGGCACTGGGCACGGGGATGTGACCAGCATCTCGACTACCCCGGTGAGGCGTTCCACGGCGAGGGCGGTGGCGTCCATCCTGGTGTCCACGGCGGAAGCCCAGCTGGTAGCCTCGGACTGGAGGCTGGAGGCAGATGAGGTCGCGGAGGTGGCATCGGCGGGTGAGGCGCCTGCCCCTCGGCGCGATCTGCGGTGGCCGACGGGGCGGCCTCGTCCTCATGGTCGTGACGGCATCTCATTGCGTAGGCCGGCGACTCAACAAGTCGCTGAGGCGTGGAGGCGAGGTATAAGCCAAAGTAGAAAAAATGGCGGAGGAGTGCTGCAGGAGACGTCAGGAGTCGGAGTGGCTGGATGCAGCAGGGCGGCCGGGTTATAAGGTCGAAGGGAGGGGGGAGGGGGGGTTACGTATGCTCAACGGCCGTCGGCGGCCGGAGGAGGGTAGGGGGGGCACTCCTCCACCGTCGCAAATCAAACGCAATGCAAGCATTACGACCAACTTCACTTCAAATTGAATACTCTAATGGTTTGGAATATTTGCTATTTATTTTGAGATAAATACATTGTCCATATTGCTTGGGCAATGTGGGTAATTCGGGACCGAGTCGGAGCTGACTGGCCCTATTCCACCCGATTGATGCCACACCTCCCCCCCTTCCCCCCTTTTATTCATAGGCCCCATAGTTAACTTCAGGGCCCGTATGCATGACATGGTGTTAGCGAGCCAAAACTGGTTTTGGCGGGGATTTCTAGGTTAGCTGCGAAAAGTCAGTATGCAAGGAGCGGTGTTACACAAACACTGAGTTTAAGATCCGGTAGACTAACACCACTCCGTAGCAGGTTTAAGGGCGGTGTTAGGTACCGATTAGGCCCAAATCTATTCACTGCTACGATCTAATTCTGTAGAATCATGAATATTCACTTGGGGGTTGAAATCATGTTTATTTAAAAGAATAACACACTCAAAACGTGAAATTTTGTGAAATTAAACCAAAAATCGAAGCGATATTAACGCCGCCGCCGCCCCAGATAGCACACAGCCGTCGGGCCGACGTCGGGCCGACGTCGGCCCGACGGCGGCCCGACGTCGGCCCGACGGCGGCCGCTCCGTCGGGCCAACGGAGGAAACCGCCATCGGGCCGACGTTGTTTTGTCCAACCTCCCCACCGTCGACTCGATGGTGGTATCCGCCATCGGCCTGACGGCGGCATCCACCATAGGCTCGACGGTGGCATCCGCCATAGGCCCGCCCGACAGCGGCTGCCGCTGTAGGCCTGACGGCGGCAGCTGCCGTCGAGCCGACGGCTGGAGGTTGGACAAAACAACGTCGGCCCGACAGCGGCGGCCACCGTAGGCCCGACACAATATATTTATTCAAAATTAATAGAAAACCTTAGAAATTTAATATAATTTTTTTGGTAAACGTGTTTTCTATATGTGTACCAAGCGATTTGTTTCGATGTGGTGTGGTTTTAGAGATATTTCACTTTTTCTGTGGGTTAGTGTTAGTGTTACTGTTAGTGTTAGTTAGTGTTAGTGAAAAGTGAAATATCTCTAAAACCACACAACCTATTAACAAATCGCTTGGTACACATATAGAAAACATCTTTACCAAAAAGATTATATTAAATTTAAAAGGTTTTCTATTAATTTTGAATAAATATATTGTGTCGGGCCTATGGCGGCAGCTGCCGTCGGCCCTACCGCAGCAGCCGCCATCGGGCCGACGTTGTTTTGTCCATTTTGCCGGAAAAAAGGAAGATGGCAGTGCTTCGACAACATTCCGTACCCAATAATTTAAATCGTATTAACACGAATAATGCCATTAATACGTCGTAATAAATTACAAAACTTTTACAAAATAATCTAACCATATTAATAAACAAACCTGTTAAATAATTCTTTAAAATTCCTGGGATTTCTGGAGTTACTTGTTGAAAAAGAACGCTGCTCAACAGTCGCATGTGTTCCGGTGGTGACTTGAACTGACTCGAGGTCGAACCGTCAACAAACCGTACCCGATAATTCAAAGCGTATTAACACGAATAATTCCATTAATACGTCATAATAAATTACAAAACTTTTACAAAATAATCTAAACATATTAATAAACAAACCTGTTAAATAATTCCTTAAAATTCCTGCGATTTCTGGAGTTATTTGTTGAAAAAGAACGCTGCTCAACGATCGCATGTGTTCCACTGGCGACTCGAGCCGGAAACCAAATTTAAAGAACTGCGCATGCGCGGATCAACACTGTCGGCCCGACGGTGGCTCGACGGTGGCCCACATGTGGAAAATCAATGGAAACCAGCGGCAAACCACCACCGTCGGCCCGACGATGGCTCGACGGTGGCCCAAATGTGCAAAAGTTTGAAACCCAGCGGCGAACCTCCACCGTGGGCCCGACAGTGGCCCGACGGTGGCCCACATGTGCAAAAGTTTGAAACCCAGTGGCGGGACACCACCTTCAGCCCGACATTGGCTCGACAGTGGCCCACATGTGCAAAAGACGGTGCGACCACCCAGATAGCACACAGCCGTCGGGCCAACGTCGGCTATTGGTTGCACCGTCGCCATCGACTTTCCACCGTCGGGCCACCGTCGGGCCGACGGTGGTAGTCCCGACGTTAGGTTCCAATCCCTTTCCACTTTTGAGCCACCGTCGGGTCACCGTCGGGCCTACGGCGGTAGTCCGCCGCTGGTTTGCATTCATTTTCCACCTTCGAGCCACCATCGGGCCACCGTCGGGCCACCGTCGGCCCGACGGTGGTGTCCCGACGTTAGGTTTCAATCCCTTTCCACTTTTGAGCCACCGTCGGGCCACCGTCGGGCCTACGGCGGTAGTCCGCCACTGGTTTGCATTCATTTTCCACCTTCGGGCCACCGTCGGGACACCGTCGGCCTGACGGTGGTGTCCCGACGTTAGGTTTCAATCCCTTTCCACTTTTGAGCCATTCATTTTCCACACTTGGTCCACCGTCGAGCCACCGTCGAGCCGATGGTGGTGGGCCGCGCTTGCGCAGTTCTTTAAATTGGATACCGGCTCGAGTCGCCAGCGGAACACGTGCGATCGTTGAGCAGTGTTCTTTTTCTACCAATAACTCCAGAAATCACAGGAATTTTAAGGAATTATTTAACAGGTTTGTTTATTAATATGTTTAGATTATTTTGTAAAAGTTTTGTAATTTATTACGAAGTATTAATGGAATTATTCGTGTTAATATGATTTGAATTATCCGATACGGTTTGTTTACTTCGAATCGCAACAAATAACTCTGGAAATCCCAGGAATTTTAAGGAATTATTTAACAGGTTTGTTTATTAATATGTTTAGATTATTTTGTAATTTATTACGACATAATAATGGAATTATTCATGTTAATACGATTTGAATTACCCTGTACGAATGTTGATGAAGAACCGCCATCTTGGTTTTTTTCGAGAAGACACTGTCACTATAGTGTCAATACTTACAGTTGCAAAATATTAGTTTTATTTTGAATAAAACTAATATTTTTGCACCTGTACGTATTGACACTAGAGTGACAGTGTCTTCTCGGGAAAAAAACATTGTCGGCCCGACGGTGTCGGCCCGACGGCGACCAAGGCCGTCGGGCCGACGACGTTTTGTCGCCGTCGGACCGACGACATTTTGTCGCCGTCGGCTCGTCGGCGGTTTCCGCCGTCGGGGCGACGGCGGCAGCCGCCGTCGGCTCATCAGCGGGAGGTTGGACAAAACAACGTCGGCCCGACGGCGGTTTCCACCGTCGGGCCGACCGAGCGGCCGCCGTCAGGCCGACGTCGGCCCGATGGCTGTGTGCTATCTGGGGCCGCATCGGAGGCGATATTGTCAAATATAAACAAAACAAAATGCACAAATCTATTCACTGCTACGATCTAATTCTGCTATTTAGAATCATGAATAGTCACTTGTGGGTTTAAATCATGTTTATTTAACAGAATAACATACTCAATAAGTGAAATTCAGTCAAATTAAATCCAAAACATGCACAGCGTACGTACAGGTAGCCACTGACACTGTAACTGCCTGACTAAAGAGGCAAATAGCGTTGGGCGCCGGGAACAGACTCAGTGGGATACCCCAAATCTATAAATAACTGATATCTTAGCTAACACCACCGCGCTTTGGCCTCGTACATACCCCGTGACCAATTTCGGCACAGTGGTGTTAGGTACCCCGGAGGCGGCTCTTAACACCGGTGCCGGTAAAAAGTTGTTCATGCATACGGCCCCAGGTGGTGACAATTCTGACGTCACTTCCACCGCCCCCAACACCCCATTGGCACTTCTCCTCTAGACCCCCGACCAGCACGACCTCCCCCACTTTTCTCACTTTTCTCCTCACGCCTCCATCTGGCTGTTCTCCAACGCGACACTCACGCACAATGCTGCCCCGCAAGACCAGCCGACAAGCCATAGTGGCCGAGACCCCATCCGCCACCGGAGACACCCCTGCCGCATGCACCCCTCTACAACGAAGACGACCCCGCTCCGTAGTCGCAAAAACGGCTACCACCCCAGCCGTAAACGATGACGACGTGAGCAGTGAGGATGGGTCCGCGGCGGCGCAGCTTTCCTTATTGCACCAGTCTGTGACCGACTCGATCACACAGCAGGCCCAATTCGCAAATGACATGTCCGAACGAGTCAAGGCACTGGAGTCGGCCAGAGGAAACAAGCGATCCAAAAGCAACTCGTCCGACGACAGGTCCACCACAAAACGGAGGAGACGCGCCGGCACCCACTAGCCGCAATCACCACCGATGCCACGTGGCCGCACAAAGTGACCCTGGTCGTCCGATTCCAGCCGTAGCAAGCACCGTAACGACAAGAACCACCATGACAGGTCCACATCAGACAAGCGGAGCAGACGTAGGAGGAGCAGACGAACACGTCGTACCCTTTCACTGTCGTCTAGTGAAGACGACTCATGCCACCGGGACCTGGTAGATGCGATCATCGATTCCAACGCTGATGGGAGATCTAACAAGCGAGGTAGGAATCATTTCTTACCACACATGTACATCATACCCAATGAGAGGAAGGGGAAAGTCGGTTTGGACGAGAGTAACTGGCATGAGTACATGGCCACCCTCTCCCGCATGCGCAAAGACCCCAGAATGCCGCAGTCCTGGATGAAGCACATCCTCGAGCACCAGGACAAGCTCTTTGACATGGCGGCCGAATGGCCGAAAAAGTCTTTGCCATGATAGACGACGGTCGTCTCCCCAGGGGCTGGCAGGACGAGCAGACCATCAAAGACTTACAGAGGGGAGCCTGCCTGTTGGGAATATGGAAGGAAGAGCAAAAACAATCAGCTCGATCTGAACAACCGACACGGAACCAAAACTACCGAACTGACGATCAGTTGTTTGCCAATCTGACCACCTATAAGAAACCCGAGTTCAATACAGAGACAGACGGGCGTCCCTGTCAGAGATGGAACTGGGGCAGGGACTGTGGCTTCACTAGCTCCCACGGCACAGGCAGTGAAATGTTTGCGCACATGTGCGCCTGGTGTGCGAACAAGTACAAGAAATCTAACCCGCACAGAGAACAAGAATGCAACAACAAAAAACAACAGATCGAACGGAAGGCAGTGGCACCCGAGAGCGACGAAACTCCCAGGTCGGATTTTCGATTGATTGGTTGATTGGTGGTTGCTTTACGCTGTGTCGGTAGCATAGGCCATATTCACGGTGAGAAATGTTTGTTTTTTATTCATACCATCGCTTTTACATGTAAAAGCAGACAATCAATTATGTGCCAATAGACACTCATTAAATTAGAAAGCTCACAATCATATATTTGTTGTCAAGGGAAACAAATTCCCATAGAAAAAGAAAAGTTTGATTAATAATTGATAGAATCTATTTGGTAAACTATATGAGGTAGTACAGTCCAGCTGCCCTCAAAAAAGCTAAAATGTTTTCCTGTTTTACCTTAGTAAAAAGGTCATGCATACTGTCTGCAGTGTAGAACTGTTGGCGCAGGGCCAAAAAATCAACGCAACTTAGTCAAATGTGTTTGAGTGTCAGCGGGGACTGACACCCAATACATTCAGGGGGAGGTTCCCCCTTGAGCAGAAAAGCATGTGTAAGCCACGAGTGGCCAATACGGCAGCGGCTAAGGACCACTTGGTCCCGCCGACCTCCCAGATGAGTCAGTGGTAGCTTTCCCACAGATGTTTCAATTTCTTCAAGTTTATTAATGTTTTCATCCCACTCATGTTGCCATTTGGATTTTATGTGGGTGGCTATTAGTGGTTTCAGATCAGAGTGAGGGATCAGACACGGTTCAAGATCACAGTTCAGGGCCTTCTTCGCAGCCCGATCAGCTTGTTCGTTTCCTTGTATGCCAGCATGGCCAGGCACCCAGCACAGGTGGATGTCATACCCATCCGTTGTCAGTTGGTTCATTTTATAAATGACCGTTGCTAGAATAGGGTGATTTGTTTTCAGTCCAGCAACAGCTAGGAGGCAAGAGAACAAATCACTGTATATAACATAGTTAGTGTGGTTGGATACCTCGATACACTCCAATGCGAGGAGGAGTGCTCGGGCTTCTGCAGTGAAAATCGAGCTCTGATCGTACAAACGTATGCCAAATTGTTCCCGTCGGCAGACTGCTGCAGCAGCTACCCGGCTTTGGTCTTTTGAACCATCAGTGGATATGGTGAGGTGGTCTGCAAACTGGCCTTGAATCTCTGCATGCAGTCCTTGGTACTCGAGTGGATGTGTCCCAGACTTCCTCAGTTCCGTGAGTCGGAGGATAAGCGATGGCTTTCTCAACGACCACAGGGGATGTTCTGGGACTTTGGCATCCTCCAACATGTCCAAATCCATGCCCAAGGCCTCCAAATGAGGTTTCATTCGGAGCCTCAGCGGCCGGATGTAATTCGGCCTGGCTTCATACCTGGATTCGTCATGTTGCTCGAATAGACAATTGTGTGCAGGATTCGATGCATTAGTTTTTATCTTGACTACATATTGCATGGCCAGTTTGATTCGCCTGTCATTAAGTGATGGTTCATTGGCTTTGACGTAGAGGCTCTGAACCGCAGAAGTGCGGAAGGCCCCAAGGGCCAGGCGCAGTCCCTGGTGGTGGATCGTGTCTAGCAGCCCAATATATGATTTCCTTGTGGAACCGTATACTATGCTGCCGTACTCCACTCGTGACCGAACCAAGGTTCTGTACACGGAGAGCAGAACATCTCTGTCCGCTCCCCACTCTGAGCTGGGCAGCACCATCAGAATATCTAGCGCTTTCAGGCATCTTGTTTTCAGGTACTTTATATGTGGCACAAAAGGCAGTTTTGCATAGGGAATGAGGCCCAGAAATTTGGTTTTCTCAACGACTTTAATGTGATCCCCATCCAGGGTCAGCTCCAGTTCCGCATGTATTCTACGCAGCAGGCAGAAGTGCATGCAGACTGTTTTGGTCTTGGAAAATTTGAAACCGTTCAGAACTGACCATCGATGGATCCCATTTATGCTTGGTTGTAGCTCTCTCTATGACATTCATGTTACCACCGCTGTAATATATAAGAAAGTCGTCCACGAAAAGAGCAGCAGCAATACCATTGACCTTGACCCCGAAAAGGGTCACGGCCAGTATGCTGCCTTGAGGTACTCCTAGTTCCTGTAAGTGTAGGCTGGAATAGGTAGTCTTGACACGGATGCGGAAATGCCTGAAGGCTAGAAAGTTCCTGATGAAAATTGGAGGGTGGCCACAAAGGCCAATCACATGAAGATCCTCCATGATGCCATGCTGCCACGTTGTGTCATAGGCTTTTTCAAGGTCGAAAAAGACAGCCACAACGTGCTCCTTCTTAAGGAAAGCATCTCTTATGAAGGTCTCCATGCGCACCATATGGTCGAGGGTGCTGCGGCCCCGTCTGAAGCCACATTGAAGGTTGGACAGGTGGTGTCCTGACTCCAGTAGCCAGACGAGGTGGTTGTTTACCATGCGCTCCATGGTTTTACAGATGCAGGCCGGGGAGAACGCCGCCCTCAACGGTCACGGCCGTAACGACTGCGTAACGCCCCAGATGCCCCGAACCTCAGACTCGGGCGAGCACCCCCCTGGGGCGATAATCGGCGCAGCCCCCCATCAAACCGATAGCGACACCAACACCACCGACCGGACACAACCCACGAGGCCGAGCCCGCAACCCCCCACCCAGCCCCCACACCCACCCCACCCAGCAACAACCTCTCGGACACACACCCCCCCCTGCTCTCTCCTCTCGCCTGCCACACCCACCTGAGACACGGGCCCACTCCTGCCCGTCACAACCCCGCACCCGACTCTTCATCCTACGACCATGACACGCACCCTTCCAACACAGCCTCCACCCCCTCCCCCAACCCCCCCACCCACCCTCACCGCCCAACCATCCCCACTCATTGCCCCCCACCGCCCATCAACCACTACCCCACACGCAACACCTCCACCCACACCTACCCCTCTACATGCTCCTACGAGTAGCTCATCGGTGGTCGTATGCTATGAGCCGACTCGCACCACGGTGGCTTGCATACAACCCCACAGTCGGCCCACGACATCCAGCCGACAAGCCGAACTCAACAACAATGAAACGGAACCACTGGACACACTCCTCACGTACAAGGAGCGCGCGCACGCCTCGGAGGACATT
The DNA here is from genome assembly GCA_030323885.1 of Branchipolynoe longqiensis. NCBI lineage: Eukaryota > Metazoa > Annelida > Polychaeta > Phyllodocida > Polynoidae > Branchipolynoe > Branchipolynoe longqiensis. Next base: position 80,689,378 of record CM059197.1, on the reverse strand, counting down.
GAGGACATAAGTGACGACAGCGGCACGCAACCCTACAACCCCTACAACCCCCTCCACAATCCCCTATCCTACAAACACACCCTCGTCAAATTTTGGCCCACCTCCGTGCCCACCGTATGGAGGAACGACGTGTACAGGTACATATACGAAGAGGTGAGAAGCAGTGGCTTCCCCAACCACATAGTCGCATGGGTCCCTGTACCATCCGGACCTCCACATTGACTGTTGGAGGGCTCTCCTCACCGAATATCACGACGACCAGCTGGTCGACTTCCTCGAGTATGGGTGGGCGATCGATTACACCGCCGACGGCCCGCCCGTCCCCTCGACCGACAACCACCGCGAGGATCCCGCACACCTGGACTGGGTATGCAGGTATGTCCAGACCGAGGTGGGGCGAGGCGCCCTCCTCGGCCCCCTTCCTCGACCCACCCTTCACCCCTTGGGCCCAGACGAGTCCGATGATGACCCTTGCAAAGAAGAACACCGACGAGCGCCGACACATCGTTAGCTACCCAAGGGGGGGCGAGTGTTAATTTGGGCATGAGGAAAGGCTACTATCAAGGTAGGCTGGTTACCTACACTCTACCTAATATTAGCAACCTCACAGACGACGTCACACGTCTCAGTCAGGGCGCTTACCTGTGGACAATCGACCTGGCCAGAGCATACAGGCAGCTGCGCACCTGCGCCTTGTCCGTCCCACTCCTCGGAATAACCCTCGACGGCAACACATATTTTGACATTGCACCCCCCTTTGGCTGCCGTACCTCCTCAATGGCCTGCGCCCATACCACCAATGCGGTAGTGCACCTGTTGTGCCAGAAGCGCCATTTTGTATTGCGCTACCTCGATGACTTCGTCGGCGTAGCGGCCTCCGAGGAGGACGCAGTTAAAGCCTACCTTGACACCATCGACCTCGCGGCCAACTTCGGCCTTGCCCTCTCCCCACACAAATGTGTGCCACTCAGGCAGAGCCTCGACTGGCTCGGCTTCAGCGTCGACACGAAGGACATGACCATCCGAATACCCGTCTACAAGCTGGCCGAGGTGGTCGACTGGCTCACGGGCATCTAGGAAGGACCTGAAGGACCTGGTCGGACGCCTGCAACACATCGCCAGGTTCATGAATCGGATCCTGGACGCCCCCATGCAGGCGCCGCACACCGGCAGGCACCCCGTAACCACCGACATGACAAGGGACATCGCCTGGTTTCTAACATATGCGCACGCCTCAAACAGTGTCGTCCTCCTCTGCCCACCACCCAAACACGAATGGATAATTAAAAAAAAAATGTTGTTGGTCCATTAGTTGTTTAAGCAGGGGAAATTTCAGTCATAGACGACTGGTCTTCCTCATTCCACTGCTGGTCGATAGAAAGCCCGAGCCTACACTTTTACCGACCCAAGGGATTTTTAACCTCCCACACCACATAGACATGGTATGAGAGCAACCGGCCTTTGATGGCGCTGTAAGTTATACACAGCGGTGGAAATCCAAATTGGCAGAGCTGGGGGCAGACACTCTAACCACTCCGCCACAGAGAACACAGAGAATTGAGTGTGACTCGTCCCTCAAGGCTGGTGGGGCCCAATCCCCCACCGGATACCTATCCGAAAGCTATCAGACGGACTTCCTGGACGACCACCATAACATACACCAGCTGGAGGCCATTAACTTGGTGGTAGCACTCCACGGGCTCATCCTTCCCAACCCCCCAGGACTACACGGTGGTAATAAACACAGACAACCAGGCCTCCCAAATCGTCCTCACGTCCGGCGCAGGCAGGGAGGGACCTTGTCCTGTGTGCATGCGCCAAGGCGGTCTGGAGATTCGCCGCACTCAACTCTTGCGAGGTCCAGGTCATCCACAAGCCTGGGGTCGACATCACCTTCGCGGACGCGCTGAGCAGAGCCTCGTTCGACGAACCTGCGTGCCACAGGGCCGCCCGGTTTGGGGACGATATGGACCTCACCCGCATAAGGGCCCGACACGATTCCTCAATCATTTCTGACACTGTCTAGCCTGGGGAGATCGTAACTTTGCCTCTCTCTCCACCAAGACCACCAGGACATCGGCCACCTGTTCCGGGCGGGGCTTGCCCAAGGCACATGGCGAAATAAGAAGCTCCAGACGAACGTGTACCATCTACACACGCGCCAGGTCTTACGACCCCCTCTTCCCCACTCAGATCAATGAGGCATCCTACATCGTCCACCTACCGCAAACCTGAGCTCGGCTGGGGCGGTGATGAACTACCTTAGTGCGGCTCAAACTTGGGTGAACCTGTGCACCAGGAAAACCGGCAGCTTTGACACTTACCTGGTGTCGATCGTCAAGAGGGGAGTCTTTCGGACATCCCTCCAAGTCGCCTGGCGGGCCCCTCCCCCTTGACAGTACAACAACTACGGTGTGTCTTCTGCGACTTCAGCTCCGCAGGCTCCCATGCCCGCGTCCTGACCTCCACGATCCTGCTGGGTTTCTTCACCCTGCTCTGCCAAGGGAACCTCCTCGTCGCCGGCCGATGGGACGACCTGGGCCACACCATCCGATGCGCAGACATCGTCGACTATTCAACCCACATTACCGTCCTGGTACGCTCGACAAAGACCTCCAAGTCCGCTTCCGATGCCTATACCATACACATCCCCGTGATGCCCACCTCCGTCTGCTGCCCTGTTCATGCCTGGTGGCGATACGCCAGGATGACTGACCTCCCGCCGGGGGGCCCTTCCTTCGTCACGCCGGACAACGGACCCTTGACGGCACGAACACTGACCGCGGTGCTGCGAGCCACTCTCACGCACCTTGGATCCCCCCGGCCCGACAACTACACCAGAGAGCGTGTATATAGATGAGAGGGACAACTCCCGCGAAAATAGGTAACACGGGCTGCAGTGGCGATCCTGGCGGTTATTGTTGAACAAGCCTTGAGTTTGCCGTTACTCGCAGTGCAAACCATTAATTTTCTTAAAAGATTAATAGAAATCCAGAACCCTAACCTTATAAATTCAATATAATCTTGTTGGTAAACATGTTTTCTATATGTGTACTAAGCGGCTTGTTTCTATTTGGTGTAGTTTTAGAGATATTTCACTTTGTCTGTAGGAAGATTGCACACGACCATTGACAATGCATTGAGTTTGCCGTACGTGCAGTGCAAAATGTTTATTTTATTCAAAATTAATAGAAATCCAGAACTGTAACCGTATAAATTTAATATAATCCTTTCGGTAAACATGTTTTCTATATGTGTACCATGCGATTTGCTTCTAGGTGGTGTAGTTTTAGAGATATTTCACTTTTTCTGTAGCAAGATTGCACACGACCATTGACAATGCATTGAGTTTGCCGTATGTGCAGTGCAAAATGTTTATTTTATTCAAAATTAATAGAAATCCAGAACTATAACCGTATAAATTTAATATAATCCTTTCGGTAAACATGTTTTCTATATGTGTACCATGCGATTTGCTTCTAGGTGGTGTAGTTTTAGAGATATTTCACTTTTTCTGTAGCAAGATTGCACACGACCATTGACAATGCCTTGAGTTTGCCCATATGCGTAAACTGTTCAACAACCACCACTCGGAGCGCCACAGTCGGCAGCTGTTACACGGTCTAGTATGGGAGTTGTCCCTCTCATCTATATACAAGCTCTCTGACTACACCCTCCACAGCCTTCGATGGGGGGGGACGGCCCAGGCCTGCGCCTGCACCGGGGCGCCCCTCCAGGACGTCAAGGACATTGGCCATTGGCGCTCGTCTTCCATGCACCACTACGTACGGGTGGACGCCTTCACAGTCGTGACCTGGGCATTCTCCACATTATTTGGTTGAGGCCCGGGTCATGCAGAGACTTAAGACCTATTTGTTCCATTCATTCCGATCGACCTACCTCTAATGATTCCTATTGACCTTATTGATTGACCCACTTCCCCTCATTGTACGATCTACCTTATTGATTCCATTTGACCTAACTAATTACTGACTCCTATCCATACCAGTTGATATACCTATTGATTCTACTGATTGACCTACTTCTTCCTATTGAAGGCATTGACCTATTGATTCTACTAATTGACCTACTTATTCCTATTGAATGCATTGACCTAACTGATTAATGACTCCTATCCTTACCTGTTGATTCATTGATTGACCTCCTGATTAAGGACAACTTCTACACTATACATTACTGACTTCCTCCTGCTTCAGTCTGATAAAATTCCATACTATAGCTCTGTCTCGTGTCCTGAATTAGATTAATTGTAATAGTTTGTGTGACTTCAGTTAGAAGAAACTTTTGTTTTCAAGGGTTAACTTTTGAGATATCTGAAGTAAAATCATGAGAAATTAATTTGAGCATGCGTAACAAAACTAATTTCGAGCCAAGCTGCACTAAATGTGTCATGAGTATATCAGTGTCTATATTGAACATGTAGACTAAAAATCGACGTAAGTGTATTGGTTTTGACAATTTGATGCCTTTTTCAGATAATACAGTTTATAATTGACCTCAATCTCTATTCTCAGTTCATTTCCTTTTAGTGGCCCAACAGTTAAGCACCCACCTTGTCCTCATATCTATATCTGCATATATATGTGAAGGCATGGTAGACAAAGTGTTAGTTTCATGGAGATGGGGCCGATACGGCTGATTTATAGAATGATCTTCCTCTGAGCCTAAGCGTTATCAGAGGTGAATGCCAATTTTGATCAAAGGCATAGTACACACATATATAAATATATGTGGTGTTTTCTTTCTGTTAATGTCTGATATTGATAAATATTCAGTGATTGATTGCAAAGCACCATCCAAACCTGAGAATAGTGATTTGGACTACGTGACGACTACAGTTAACAGCATAGCTACTGTGACCTGTGAACCAGGGTTCTTATTAGAGACTGGAGATACATCAATGAACATAACGTGTACCGTGAACAGCTCCTTCCCATATTCTGGGGACTGGGTCGATCTCCCATCTGCATGTAAAAGTAAATATGTCTCCTCTGTTCATATTATCCTTATTTACATATTAAAATTATTATATTCAATTAAGTGTTCTTCAATGCATTTTGTTGAGGTGCAATCTGTCATTTAAATCCCCTTCGCCATTTATAAGTATTTCCAGATTAATGTGAAAATCGATCTCATCTAATTCATACAATATAGACTTTTAGCATATTTTAAAAGCCACAAAACTATTATATCTCATCAATAATAAAATGGATAAAAGAAGCAAGCAATTAATTAGTATGTGACACTTATAACCTATATTTAGATAGTAAAAGCTGAATTTACATTTGATCTAATTGATAATAAGATAGATGGAATAGTGACCAACTAAGTCATATTCATGTATAGACAAATATGCCCATACCTGAAAATATGCATAAATACATATTTGTACAATGTGTAATACAGAAGCTGAAAGAACTATGGAACCGGCTGATGATGTGACTACAACTATAGATCCTAGTAGTAGGTATCCCAACTAATTTTTGCAAGTCAACAGAGACTAGTATATTTTAATGTATATCGACAGCTCTTACCAGGAAAAGAAAATTACATATTTTAACAAATATAAATTGGATGATTGCTTCAAAAGTTGTATGGTTTTTTCAATATTCCAAATTTGACCCCAAAATCTGATATTTTGACATTTTGGAAGGAACCCCTATTACAGCCCTCAATTAGTGAAAAAATAATGGACACAGGAACTTGTATTTCAAGAATATGTATTAGGCCTTCTACAATAAATATTTCAAGTCTATTTTTTTTCTGAGTAACCACCTCATTATTTTTTTTAGACATTGGCCATTCAAAATATGGTATGGGTTACATAAAAATGTGTATTTTAAAATTTACTCAATCAATATCCTTGAAATTTCACCTGGCTACCCAGATCATCATGTAGTAAAAACCAGCTGCCACAAACAAAACAACACTGTTATTGTTTCAGTATAATCATGAAAATTGCCTCCCCTGCCCGCGGTCACGCCGTCGTCCTACCGGACGAGCTCGGGGAGCCCCTGGCTGATGTCGTCGACCCTGATGTCTAGGACACGCTCCCCGCTGCCCCCGCCTTTGGCCCCCACCCCCCAGGAGTACCGCCCCACTCTCCTCTCCATATGGCCCCACACCTGCAGTGAGGCGGGAGCCGCATACCCCGATTTTGTCAACACCTACAGGACACTCCGGGATGAGGGCCTACCAAAGTTTCTGGCTGCCCGCACCCCCCTTCCTTCCGGCCTGAACATCTCCGACTGGCGGGCCCGCCTCCGCGACTACACCGACTATGAGGTCGTCGACCTCGAGTTTGGCTTCCGGCCAACTACTTGGCAGAGGCCCCTCCAGTCATCACTTTAAACAACCACAGGGAGGCCAGCGAGCACGAGGCTCACCTCCGGGACTTCGTCGCCACTGAACTGGCCCATGGTGCCCTCACAGGGACGTTTAACGTTCCCCCCTTCACCTCCGGGGCGCAGGTCTCCCCCATGATGACGAGGCCCAAGTCCAACCCGAGGAAGAGGCGGTTCATCAGCGACCTCTCCTCCCCTCTGGGTAGGAGCGTCAATGCCAGCATCCCTCGTCGCGAGTTCCTTGTGTCGCTGACATGGGCTGGCGGCTCTTGCACGAGGGGCCTACATCTGGACCGCGGATATCTCCAGGGCCTACCGCTAACTCTGGACCGAGCCGCTGGCCTGCCCCCTCTAATGTGTCACCCTCGACGTCGTGACTTACATGGACCTCGCCCTCCCCATTGGATGCTGCTGCTTGAGGGTGGCCTGTGGGCCGGGTCACCGCCGCCCTCGCCTGGATCCTCCGGCGCGAGGGGTACCACACCCTCCGCTACGTCGATGATTACATCGGGTACGAGCTCACCTACTTCAGGGCACGCCTAGCCTTCGATGCGTTCATCGACCTCGCCGCCTCCCTCGGGCTCGACCACAATCAACAATCCATGACAATCTGGATCGCTCCTGCATTGGTTAAGGCCCTCGTCGCCAACTGCGAGGCCTGCATTGACCACTGCACCCTCGGGCGCCGCAAGCTTCAGTGTATCCCCGGGAGCCTCAACCATGTGTGCAGCTGCGGGCTTCCCGCCCAGAAGTTCATGGCCCGGCTCCTCGCCACGCTCCGGAGCTGCTACCCAGATAGCACACAGCCGTCGGGCCGACGTCGGCTATTGGTCGCACCGTCGCCATCGACTTTCCTTCGGCGGGCCACCGGCGGGCCGACGGTGGTAGTCCGACGTTGGTTTTCAATCCCTTTCCACTTTTGAGCCACCGTCGGGCCACCGTCGGGCCGACGGTGGTGTTCCGACGTTAGATTTCAATCCATTTCCACTTTTGAGCCAGCGTCGGGCCACCGTCGTGCCGACGGCGGTAGCCCACTGGTGGTTTGCATTGATTTTCCACATTCGAGCCACCGTCAGGCCACCGTCGGGTCGACGGTGGTGTTCCGACGTTGGGTTTCAATCCCTTTCCACCATCGAGCCACCGTCGAGCCGACGGTGGTGGTTCGCCGCTGGTTTCCATTGTCTTTCCACATTTGGGCCACCGTCGAGCCATCGTCGGGCCGATGGTGGTGTTCCGACGTTGGCTTTCAATCCCTTTCTACCGTCGAGCCACCGTCGAGCCGACAGTGTTGATCCGCGCAGTTCTTTAAATTTGGTTTCCGGCTCGAGTCGCCAGTGGAACACGTGCGATCGTTGAGCAGCGTTCTTTTTCAACAAATAACTCCAGAAATCGCAGGAATTTTAAGGAATTATTTAACAGGTTTGTTTATTAATATGTGTAGATTATTTTGTAAAAGTTTTGTAATTTATTAGGACGTATTAATGGAATTATTCGTGTTAATGCGATTTGAATTATCCGGTACGGTTTGTTGACTTCGATTCGCCAGCGTAGCACATGCGATCGTTGACCAGCGTTCTTTTTCTACAAATAACTAAAAAAATCGGAGGAATTTTAAGGAATTATTTAACAGGTTTGTTTATCATTATGTTTAGATTATTTAGTGAAAGTTTTGTAATTTATTATGATGTATTAATGGAATTATTCGTGTTAATACGATTTGAATTACCCGGTACGGAATGTTGACGAAGGACCGCCATCTTGGTTTTTTCCGAGAAGACACTGTCACTATAGTGTCAATACGTACAGGTGCAAAATATTAGTTTTATTCAAAATTAATAGATATCAAGAAGGCTAACCTTATAAATTTAATATAATCTTTTTGGTAACAATATTGTCTATATGTGTACCAAGCGATGTGTTTCTACGTGGTGTGGTTGTAGAGATATTTCACTTTTTCTGTATAAGGTTTTCTATTTATTTTGAATAGAGTGACAGTGTCGCCTTCGGGCCGATGGCGTTTGTCGCCGTCGGGGCGTCGGCAGCAGCCGCCGTCGAGTCAACGGTGGGAGGTTGGACAAAACAACATCGGCCCGATGGCGTTTGTCGCCTTCGGCCCGACGGCATTTGTCGCCGTCGGGCCGATGGCGTTTGTCGCCATCGGGCCGACGTTGTTTTGTCGCCGTCGGCTCATCGGCGACGGCGGCGGCAGCTGCCGTCGAGTCGACGGCGGGAGGTTGGACAAAACAACGTCGGCCCGACGGCGGTTTCCACCGTCGGGCCGCCGGAGCGGCCGCCATCGGGCCGACGGCTGTGTGCTATCTGGGTATGGCGCGGCCTCCGTTACCCTCAGGAAGGAGACCTGCTGCGACCTGCGCTGGTTTGCCCTCTACAAGTGCACCTCCAATGGCGAGTCCGAGGTCAGGAGCCTCGTGATCAAATGTGACTCGAGCCTCACGGGGGCGGAGCCTTCTCCCAAGACGCGTATTTCTCCCGGGCCTACGGTGATGATTTCCGGGCCGGTTTCCCTGAAATCCCTCCGTGCCTAGAGGATGTCGCAGGGACCGTGGTCGTTGTTAACACAGATAACATGGCCTCCGCCACGGCCCTCGAGTCCAACCGCGCCCGGGACGCTACCTTCGGGAATTGCGCGCGGCTAGCGGATCCTTCACCCTCTCCATTCTGCACAACCCGGGCGCCTCCCTCGGCCCGTGCCCAGGTGGCCCACTTCGGTTTGTACCATGTCACCCCTTGCCATGACGGCTTCCCATATATAACCCTAGTCTCTGATTGCAGGTTTTACCCCTGAGGAGGTCGCCGTGGTCGATGGCCTCCGCATCGCTGCCCTCGCGCCCTCCACCTGGCACAACCAGAGGCATCACCTCGACGCCCTCCACCCCTCGGACTTTGACGTCGCAGCCTACACCGCCTCACTGTAAGCTGCCGCCGCATACCTGGGTAGAGGTGGCCTCGCCCGAGATGTTTGTCGCGGAGGAGAGCGCGCCGAGGCACACATGCCTCGCCCTGCTCCCCGGCTTGCCCCTGGCCAGTTGATGGCTGTGGCGACCTACCTCGCCTCTGCCGGGCCTCTCGGGCGTCGTTCCTCGGGCCGCCCTGCTGAGGCAGTCTAACCTCCTCTCGCCCTCCCTGGGGGGTTGGGCCGGCCTGCATACCATCATCCACAGAGATGTTGCTCCCGCGCCCAGCGGGCTCCAACCTACCATCCAGAGCTCAAAGACCATGGCAACGCCGTCGCCCTCTTTTTCCCAGCCTCGCCCGGGTCCGCCCTCTGTCCGGTGGCCACCTGGCCTCCCTCCATCACCCTCGTCCCTGTGGGTCAGATGACCCAGCCTTCCTGATGCCCTCGGGCTGTCCGCTCGACCCCTCACCACGACCCTCCACGCCCTCACGATCCCTTCACCGGACTCATATACTATACACAGTCTCCGCCATGGAGCAACCCCAGCCTGCCAGCAAACCGGCTTCTCCCTTTCAGACATAAAGGGGCATGGGACTTGGACCTCAGATGCTGTTTATGCTTACATCCCCCACCTCGCCCCCACTGGCGCCCCTCGAGCCATCTCCTCTCATTTGGTAGAGGGCTCTTCGGGGCTCTCTCCATTCACCTGACATTTTACCTGATTCACACTGACTTTGACCTAGATATCTCACATTTTCTCCAGAAATTTATCCTTGACATTTATTGATCATGTACATTCACATTGCTATCCTTGATGGCATTTGTTGCTTGATGAAATAAATGTTATTTTTTCCATCCCCGCATTCTCTCTCTTGTTCCATTGCATATCATAAAGTCGCCATGAGTGTGCACAAGATGCACAAGTCAGTACCCATCCTGATATGACCTTAGATGTTGACAGGATGTAAAACCTCAACAAACAAACTATATATCTCTGTCTATTGGTCTCAATTTAATCCTCGTAAGTTTTTGCATGTTCCATGGTAGCAACCTATTGGTTAATTTAAATTATATTCAAGTACCATATCCAGTTCCTTAAAATTAAGAAATACTGGTTGTGTCATGTAGTTAATAACAAAACTTGTGCAAAAGAATATCTGAATGTTCTGTGAAAATTGAATATTAATGAATATATTTGTAATTTTTCAGCTTTCATAGAACAGGAGAAGTATGCATGTGACTACCCACCATTCATTCTGAATACCCTCATCGATGTCTCTGGTTCAACTAAAGGGAGCAATGCTGCATATACCTGCCAATTAGGTTATGGCCATCCAGATTATTCTATGACGCGGGCCCTTCAGTGCAATTCCAAATTTGAATGGTTTGGAGGAGCGATATCCTGCATTCTGAAAGAATGTCAAAAACCCAGAATCCTCCCCAATGCTACAAGTGTAAACTTGATTGGACAGTTCAGAATTGTAGGTGCACAAATTGTCTATCGGTGCATGCCAGGTATGCTATCTCACAATGGGCAGCCACAGTTCAAAATGATATGTGATAGGTCCTTGAAATGGACTTCTCCTTACAGTGATTACATTCACCTTGGTTGTTCAGGTAAGGAAGACTCATATAATAAATCTATAACTTTTCCGGTGGTAGAATTTCTATGTGAAGCCTTTTGTGAATCAAGAGAAATTGCTATGTGTATGAAATAGATATTAATACTGCATATAAGGAATATTAACTCAATTTAATGAAGACTATCACTGTTGAAGTCTATAGAGTCCAGTATTTTGATGTGCATACCCAATTTAATTTAGCATGTTTTCACTACAAATATCTCTAAAGTAAACCTTTTACAATGAAAATTACTTCAAACTGGGTAATGTAGATTACAAGGATTCATCCGATATATTTATCTCAAATATATAATATCCCACATCATGCCATATTCTTTGTCATCATACTTTTAAAATGGACATTATCGAAACAAAGTTAAAATCGTCTGAGCATATCTCCTAAATAAATAAATCCATTTTCCAAAAAAGTATTTTTCTGATTTTTTCCTCAGTGGAAAATTGTGCTTCATTCCCATACATCGCCAAAGGAGTTGTGAAGAACTACACCACAAGCAGCCACAAACCTGTCGATGTTTGGTGTGAAATCGGCTACCATTTCACTGATGGGACCAAGCACAAAAGGTTTTCTTGTGTGAATGGAGACTGGCAGCAACATGGCAACTATGAGTGCTACAGTATGTTTTCTTTGTACATCTGAATACAAAATATTAATTTAATAACTTGATGTCTAACTTTAATAATGCTTTACTGGTATCACCAACCAAAATGATCTAATCTACGCAATGACCTGGACCGTATTCATATTGTTGGGAATATATATTAACCTGGCACACATATTCAAATTATTGTAATGTTAAGAGTTGTTAATTTATTTCAAAGTGTCCACTTTGGGGGCTAGCACAGTTCTGTGGCAGAATACGGCAAAGGCATCAATAATTCAATAATTAAAACGGCTAACTCATTTAAAATAATCAGACGACGGGTACATGAGGAAAATAAAAAATTACTATACTATGCATACGTTTACTCCAAAATCCAGTATGGTATAGAGGTGTATGGGAAAGCCAAATTATCAACCCTAAAAAAGGTACAGACACAACAAAACAAAAACAAAACTAAATCACTTGCAAAATAACTACTGGTACTGCATGTAAGTACATGAATCCATGACACAATATCCATATAATATTCCTATCATTACCTTGTTTTTACTAACTGTGAAGAGACGCATCAGTATCTCATCATAATCATTAGTTAAAAATGTAGCTTAAGTTTAATAATTTGTTATTCACTTGTTCATTCACATCATGGAGACCAGCTAGATAAGCATCGCTTTTCTGGGATCCTTTCTGTCTGTAAGGAATTTGTATGCATTTATTGTATCACCTCAGTTTATTGTAAACATACCTTGCAGAGAGTTAAAATAAAAGAATTGAATTGAATTGGGCATGTATAGAACATTATTAGGCCCAATCTTGTATAATTTTCAGGCATAGCACTTCGCTTGAGCAATAGTGTGTGCCATAGTGTTAGTGGAATGGAATATTACACTAGCCATTGCCTGATATTATATATGAGCCATTTCACTAGCAATTCCTGTATATTATATAATATACACCTCAACATTACATGCATAATAATTGTATCAGAATTTGTGAGCTTAACAAGATGACACATTTCAGTTGATGTCTGTCCAGCACTGACGGCTCCCATTAGAGGTGGATTGAGCACGATGCTATCTGTGTATGGAACTGTAGTTGATATCTCCTGCAAAGCAGGGTTTTGGTTTCCATCACACACACTCTCGATAAAACTGGAATGTCTTTCTGGTGGATTCTGGAATGACACTGTTTGGTTTCCTGACTGTGAAGGTAGTGCCTCCTATATTTCTAGAATAAAATATCACTGATGAAAAATAGATCTGAAAATGACATTGGTAGGTAGTAACTGGCCAGGCCAAAAATCAGATAGTATAATCAAACTTTTAACATAGTAGTAGTAGATCAATAACAAACCCCACTATGACCCAATCACATGCCTACCCTTTACTGTGCCTGTTTTGTGACATGCCAGGGATAGGCTGAAATAAATTACCATCTATCACCACAGAAAATTATATAGAAGCTGGGTGTGTTGTCAGAAGTCATTTACCTCTGAAAAATTACCAAGATTATCCACTTAAAAGAAAAGAAACCCATCCCTTTGTATCTCTATTTGGAGTTAAAGAGTGAGATTACAGTCTCACAGGACATGTAGTTGTCATGGCTTGGTCTGAAATAATTCAGAGCAAACATATTAAGCATATTAAAGCAAAAGATCCCACATTAAAGACTTGCAGGATGTATTTACCTATTACAATGCCGAGTGAAAATGACCTCATTATATAATCAAACAGAAGTACTGTGTAAATCCCCTGAAACTGTTGAGAGGGCGATACAAACTGGAATGGGGCCATACGCAATCAATTCCACAGTGACTTACAAATGTGAAGGAGAACTTCGGACACATGATGGATACAATGTCAAAGTCATCACATGCACATCATCTGGAGCCTGGTCTGATGTCAATATTGACTGTAAAGGTACAGCTCTTTTGTCTCATTACTAACTCATCTAAATTGATGTTTTTTCTCACAGCAATTAATATAAAAAAGGATCAAGAGCTAGATTCTCAGTGGCAGAACAAACTAGTTGGTTGCCACTTACCATGGCCGACCATAATCTTTATTTGGGTAACGTGATCTACATAAGTAGGTCATATTGTAAAATATTCCGATAATCGGCAGATGGGGAAATGGAAATCCTCTATTATTATTCTGTGTAGCCGGCTAAGAGTGTGTGTATATGAGCCTGTCTCAAAAGGTGCTAGCTCTTCATTTTTTTGCCCATAGTAACGATTGACACAAAACAGCACAGAAACTGTTACACTGAAAACACAAGGACATTTGCTTCAAATCAATATGTATTCTATTGGGATTATGAAACACCATGTAAAAAGCAAATCAGTTTATCCTGAGAAAATGCATAAGTAGATAGTGTGTTGATCGTTACTATGGACAAAGTTTTGTCCCATATAGCTTAGCACCTTTTGAGACAGTCTCATATGTATGTTGTGTATATATATATGGCTTGGCCCATGCTTGAGGGCAGGTAATTATAGAATTAGGGATGGTTGGCAGGTCTGGGTGAGTGCACCCAGGGCCTGGCTTTCTGCTGAGGTAGGGGTTAATGCACACAGGGGTCAGGGTTGGTGGTGGCCACAGGTCAACCAGCTCCGGTGGTGGGCAGACCACTGGTGGTCATGGTAACCAGGAATGCTGAGTCCCTATTGGAGGAACTGGGAATGATGCTTCCCTATTGGTTGAATGAATGGCATGATTCTATACCAAGAATCCATGTACTATATATAATAAACCAGAGGGGCTTGGACTCTCTCTTACGCTCTTACTTTTGCTTTACTTTCTCTCTTTCTTTCCGTCTGTATTGTTTTTCACTTTAGCCTACCTACATAGCCACAGACTCAAACACTGACCCTACAATATAATGCAATGTTCAGTGCTGATCCTTCTTTGAAACAATCTATCAGGGCTGAGATTGGGATTTTATTTAGCGACATCATGTAGTTTGTGGACACGGGGCATCCACTTAAGATCATCAATGGATCATAAGACTATCTATTCACATAACACCTGATGTAGTTCTGGAGACACAGTGTGGCTTTAGAGGTAACTGGAGCACCGTGGATATGATATTTTGTCTCCGACAGGTACAAAAAAAGTGCATTGAGCAGGACCGACCACTGTACATCGTATTTGTCGATTTCACTAAGGTACTCGATACAGTTGGGAGAGCCAGGCTATAGCAGCTACTGAGGAAGTATGGATGCCCAGAGAAGTTCACAACTATGATCGAGGCTCTACATACGGGAATGATGGCGAATGTTAGTGTTGGAGGGGAAGTCTCGGAATCGTTCGTGGTTACCAGTGGGGTCAAGCAAGGTTGTGTACTGGCCGCCACATTCTTCTCCATCTTCCTATCAGCAATGCTCGATGAGGCTTTCCGAGGCATGGGGGATGGCGTCTATATACAGTCCAGACAGAGCGCTGACCTATTCAATGTCGCACACTTCAGAGCGAAGTCTAAGACTACTCGGTTACTGGTGAGAGAGCTGCTATTCGCAGATGACAGTGCACTGGTTGCCCACTCTGCTGATGAAATCCAGAAAATAGTGGACGCTTTCTCCGATGCATCAAAGAAGTTTGGCCTGAAGATTAACATCAAGAAGACGGAGGTGCTTTACCAACCCAACTCTACAAGAACCCAATAGGAGGATGTCATGGTTGAAGGAAACAAGCTGAACTCTGTTCCGGAATTCAAGTACCTCGGAAGCACTATATCAAGTGATGGATGCATTGATGCTGAAATACAGAGGAGGATGGCCAAGGCTAGCACATCTTTTGGCCGACTACACCAGAGACTCTGGAACAACCACCATGTGTCCATGCGGGTCAAAGGCAAGATCTACCGTGCAATTGTGTTATCCACCCTACTATACAGAGCCGAGGCCTGGACAGTGTACAGACGACAGGTGAAAAAGCTGCATGCCTTCATGATGCGGCATCTGCATTCGATCATGAGGCTAACATGGAAGGACAAAGTGGCAAATAAGGAAATACTCGAACGGACAAGGCTGCCCTCTATGGAAGATCTTCTGATCAAAAAGAATCTCCGGTGGACTGGACACCTCATGAGGATGTCATCAGACAGGCTACCAAAGCAGATCCTCTACTCTCAACTGTCTTCTGGTTACAGAAAGAGAGGGCGCCCTTGTCTCTGGTTCAAGGATACCATCAAGAGAAACCTGAAGCTGAGAGACAGTAAGACCGACTCATGGACATCACCCTCACAGCAGAGAGCTAAATGGAGAGCGGCAGTCAAGTAATGAAAGCAGTCTTTGTCGCATCGCGACCGACACCATGATGATGATGATGATGATGGATCATTGTCATGACAACTGGCTATCAAAAAGTGGTTTTAATAGTTCTATTTCAGTTGAAATTATAAACCAGTCAAATTTCTAAGCATTAAGCAGCATTGTATTTCTCATCATATAGCTATTATTCTACGTATTCACTGAGTCAGTAATTTTCAGCATATATTGGGAGCTGTAGCATATGGACCCTTCATATATATCCTTGGTTTGGCCGTTAACTAATATTTAATCATAAAAAGTGTTTCTCATTTTTCAGAAGGTCGATGTCCACCTGTTCCATCCATTACTCATGCAATTCCCAATGACGTCTCAGCTCAAAATGGAAGTGTAATTGGCTATGGATGTACTATTGGTAACATGTGGCCTGACCGGAGTAAGGTTCAGTTTGCAAGTTGTCAAGATGGAGTTTGGAACGATGGCTATTACTCCAAATGCATTGGTTAGTTAACTAAAACTTGGTATTAATTGAATGAAGTTAGCAAATTCTGTAATGGAAATTCAATTAGAAAATAGAAATAAATAAATGATTGAAGTCAAATGACAGAGTAAAATACAAAAATCATTTTCTATCTATAATAATCTTGTGTTAATTAAGATCTGTGTATTATAACTTCATGTAAAAGCGTGTTTTTTTAATGCAGAGACTCAATGCACAAATGTCCCCATTCTTGACAATGCTGATGCTAATGATACAATGACTGACTATAATGTAGTGGTAGAATACCAATGTACGACTGGGTATCAACAGAAGGAACCCTCACAACCCCTTACTAAATGTACAACACATGGAACATGGTCAGATATTGACAGCACATGTGATCGTATGTATACTTCAAATTCTGACTAAATCTCATTGATGATTCCGTTCTTATTATTGGCTCTGTTATAAATATAGCATCAGAGTCTGAACACATGTAGAAGGAAACTCACTGTAATATCAAACTAGCTTTTGTCTTGGATATTACATTAAGAAAGTGGTAAACGTGTAACCTGCTATTGGGAAGTGATGGAGAGTTGAAAATCAGCTCTCTAATTGCTGGTATTGCTATTGGTTGAGGCAATGTGAGCATTTCCCATCGGTGCTTCTTTATGTTTGGCAACAACTTTCCAATCTCCAAGCACATTGACTGAAATACAATATTCACATAACTGAGTAGGCCTGTAATTGCAGTTAAACTTCCTCAATGTAAAACAATGGCACTTACCTTGTATTACTGCAATTAAAGCAATTTTCACCATTTAAATGGCAGAGTTCTCTAGTCTGGTCTCACTAATTCAGGATTATGTTTCAGAACACTTGATTGAATCAACATTTTATATGATGTTAGCCTGAGGTATATTTGAAGTACTGTGTATAATGGAGTGGATACCCATTTTTAATCTATAAGTAATGACATATACACCATCAATTTCCCGTCTTCACACTATCTTGATCCTATTATAGCTGTGAGATGTCCACAACCACCACTGGTCCTAAACTCAATGAGTACAGTCAACATGAGTCAATCGTATGGTGATGTCATTATTTACACATGCTTCATTGGCTACTGGTTTGTCCGTGACGTCACAGTACTAGAGACTACATGCAATCAGAATGGATTGTGGTGGCCCTCCGTCTGGTCATGTAGTGGTAAGAAATTAAATGAATATCTGAAGATCATAAATACATTATTTTTAAGTCTTATGTAAAAAAACACTTTAAAAGATTCATAGTTGTTAATTTTGGTGATATTCCCAGTGTGTCTCAAGCATAGCTCTGTTTGTATGCATAATATAATGTAAACTACAAATATGGCAGCAACTCGCATCATTGAAGGAACAAATCTTGTCTCAAATTTGTCAGTTTTAATTGCTAGAGCTGACAAAGACAATACACGGGACGAATTTATGCCCTGAAATTTCAATATTAGTTAAGTTAAATGAGGTAAACTATATTGAATGCATTACAGAGATTACATGTGAACCAGTATGGAACTACAACCAGGCCATGATTGTTCAGAATGCGTCTACCAGGATTGGGTCCACAATAAATGCCACCTGTAGTGAGGGATACTTACTGCCCAATAGAGGCCTCTCAGTAGAAACCTCTTGCATGGAAGATGGACAGTGGTCTCCACCTCTCAAAGAGTGTGCACGTGAGTAATTCGCTAATTTCGGCAAAGACTTTCATCCCAGTATGTTGCATTACAACTTGCTATATATCTCTTTATACAATCAAACCAAAATTGCATTAGGAAACCTAGATAGTGTAATGGTTAGGATGTTTGTCCCGAAATGGCAGAAGTGTAGGTTCAAGTCCCACTCTAGACACACTGTCACAACATTCGGTCCATGACCAGGATTCTGTGCATGCTGTGTGCTGCATGGCATTAAACCATCCCTGTGTATGTACTATAAATGCGCTACCTGGATATTTGTAAATGTAGGCATGAAGTATGACGTGACCGGTGGCACCGCCACCATCACCAACCCTAACCAGGGGTGCCCTACTGTGTCATTTGCCTGAGAATTCTTTGAAAATAGCTGAAAGCATAGTGTTGTGTGTCTGTAATTTGCTTAAAAGTAATCCAATATATAATTGTTCACTTGGAAATGTCCTTCTCATCAAATTTAGCCACCAATCAATCAATCAAACTGACAAGATGTGACCATATTGCTCAGATAATGTATCTTATCTCATCCCTTTAGAAATACCCAAGAAACCAGTGCCAGTTGAGGCAGAATCTGCAACATTGATTGGTACCATCGCAACAGGCTGCTCAATTGCTATGATACTGTGTGTGATGGTGCTTGATCTTATGACCTTCGGCAAGAGCTTATCACTCCTCCGACACAACCTTAACCTGTAAGCACATCGACTCTGTAAGCGCGTGGATTACTTATATACAGGGCAAGATCACAGCAGTCAAATGTGATAGCGAATAGGAATATATTCCAGGAACTATTGGTAAATTGACACCAGCAATAAATGCTAATAGAAAACAGAATATACAAGTGGAATTAGGAGAAATCAGTGATGATAAAAACATCCGCATTGTGACAAGAGGAAATGACACAACAAAGCGATTTGAACAAGACTGCCTGATTTTAAATGACTGTGCAATCCAAGATTTGAAGCGACTACCTCTTCTTCCATCATGAGAGAGGAATACTCTGTGCAAATGAATTAATTATAAAGGCACTACATTGCATAATACCCGTGAATCAAATTACAGTAAAAGCTCTCTAGCTGACCACCTCCACAGATCAACCACTCCCCTATATTGATCGCTTTATTTGGGTCCCAAACGATCACCCATGCAATACCATTGTAGCGATAGAAAAAACCTCCCTAAACTGACTACCTCCGTAAATGGACCATTTAAAATTTATCCCACGGGCTGTCGATTTAGACAGGTTTTACTGTAGATGGAATTGAATAAGTTTCCATTAATTCTTCCCTGTCCAATTTTAGCCTTTGATAGATTTACATTTATGTAAAACTAAAAGACCTTTCAATTCAGAAATGTTTGTTATGCTTTATTGTTTAGCCAGTATGTGAGATTCATAATTGGTTGTCATTATCCTTGCTCTTTAACTAACATTAGGGAGTATCATATATATATGCTCAGATAATGTGTAGACACTTGTATGATGAATTTAACCCAAAATTATTACATTATTCAATTTAGATTCTTTAACAATCATATTTATCCATCGGTCTCAATAACATTTTATTATGCACTTGAATATTATTGTTATTTTGACCATTCTCTCATGAGATAACACAATTCATAATCTACAATTAATATTTATTCCATACTAATGTTCGCTTTTGTGAATGGTAAGCATTATTACAACTCTGTAAGCTTGAGGATACATATTTTATTTACTGTTATTGATGCAGGATTCATGTCGGCCAGAATGTAGTCTCTAGAACTCTGGAGACATCGGAATCTCTCCATGAATATTATCAGCTCTAAAGTGTTTAGCATATGGAATGTGTGCCTGGTCAAATGACTGTATGGGCACAGTGATTTATCTTCTTTGTTTTTTTCCTTGAAGATTTAAACTGCCTATCATGGATAAGTCTGAATAGTCTTGTTTTCACCATTAGACAGTTTGTCGATAGAAATCCTTAGCCTACACTTTTACCGACCCAATTGATGTTTAACCTCCCACACCACATAGACATGGTATGAGAGCAACTGGCCTTTGATGAACAGCTGTGGAAATAGAAATTGGCAGAGGTGATGGCATGGAGAATCGAACCACTAACCTTCAGATTAGGAGTCAGACCTAGAAAAAAGCCAGACACTCTAGCCACTCTGCTACAGAGAACATCATCTTTGATGTTATCACTTAATGCCATTAAGCCATAAGCATTTATATTTTTTGACTTACCATGGTTGTATAAAGATATGAACATCATTGTGCCCTAACCGACTGGTTCTTACCCAAAATTCATTTTCCATTTTCAATTTGAAAAGTTGTTTAATGTTGATCTTATTTATCATATACCTCATGTGATTTTACCACATTTGTCTGCTCTTTTGAGGACTAGAGTATAAGTCACTTGACTGATTTTGTATTAAACAGACGGGATGGCCGAATGAGTTAGAGCGTCCGTCTCCCATGCTGGTAGATCGTGGGGTCGTGGGTTCGAATCCTGGTCGAGTCAAACCAATGACTTAAAAATATATACTTGTCTCTTCCTAGCCAGACACTCAGCATTATTAGGATAGGGCAAGGAGCAGAGGAATGAGGAAGACCAGTCGTCTGCGACTGAAATTTCCCCTGCTTAATCAACTAATGTACCAAAAAAGAAAAGGAAAAGAAATGTTATATAGAGTAATTGCAAAGCGATTGACGGATCGATTAGAATCTAGGATTTGTGTTTTGCATATTTACCTTTTCCCATTTCTTATGATACATATGTTCATGGAAGTAATAATATTAACACATTGGTTTTTAATAACACCATGATACTTGGTTGATCACATTTTTGCTTAATTCATTTCATTACACTTTCGCTTAATTGATTTACATAGCCGATGTTTACTCTTTGTGCTGGGTGGTCGTTAAACGAACAAACAAACAAAGCTTAATTGATTTAATTACTTTTTCATGCAATCTGTGCAGTGACATGTGTTAGATAATCAATTTAATTATTGTTGCTGCGACTATCCCAGCCAGCATTCCGAGCTGGGCCCTGTGTGGGCCCCACATGGGCAACCCATCTGGGGCCCAGCTAAATTTGGCCACAGGCTCAAAGTGGGCCCCACCTGGGCTAGCCCAGGTGGGCCTATCTCAGTTATTGAATATGTTCCCTATATCTTAGACAAAATATGATAATTTACGCTGGGAATCTAGCCCATGTGGGGGCCCATCTCACATCCACTTCAGAGCCCACCTGGAGCCCCTGCCCAGCTGTGCCCAGCTCGCCCATTGACAACCCATGTAGGGCCCACCAGGGCATGTTGGGTGGGATATTATGCTATGTTTTATGATAGACTGAAATATTCAATGTTCTACAGATTGTACCTCTTTAATCGGACATTCCATACTTCAGTAACTGTGATTATCTGGCACGTTTTGACACAGTAAGATGTACATAGATTAAAGTTGCATGGTCCGATGAAATATAATTTTGTCAAAATTAAAACAACTACTTACATTTGACCCTATATATCCACCTTAGATATTGGTGTATTAGCTAATGATTTGGGACAGCATATACAGAATAACCAGTGAATTTATAAGCTCACCCCTTTAGACACTCACTTTGAAACACCCATTATGCAGGGAGGCCATTAACCAACTAGGCCAATCTTGTGACATCATTAGCCTCCCCCCAACCAAGTAGGCCTACTGTGCAGGGTCATCTCACATCACGTGGTCACCGCGAGATGACCATCTAGGTCATAGATAGCCACAGGACTTTTGACAAGCTTGTCGAAATTATTTTTGGTTCTTTCAGCTCAAATTACTTCAAAACTAATCATCTTTAATCAAAATCACTCCGGACTAATGATTAGTAGCTCGTAACAATCAATTTGATATATTTATCTCAAAAATAAGGCAAACATTCAAATGGCATCGGACCATGCAACTTTAAGCATATGGTTACATAAGGTGTTACCCTGGTCTAGACAAACCGATGACTTCAAATTTGATACTTATCGCTTCCTAGCCAGGCGCTCGACATTACTAGGATAGGGCAAGGACTGATTCACTCAGTGTCAGGATAATGTGACTGAGTGGGATATCAGGCCATCATGCTGGCGGCATGATTTCCTAGTGGGGCAGCACTATAAAGTCGCCATGAGTGCGCACTGTCACAAGTCGGTACCCATCCTGATATAACCTTAGATGTTGCTAGGGGGTATAGCAACAACAAACAAACCCTTGGGGGTCTTAAAGTTGTACAGTCCCGTAATTCGGCAATAAGCAGGTCCCAAGGTTGCCAGATTAAAGAGGTAGGGCCTACATGTTTATATGTGTTATATATATTCTATTAATCGAATATTACATGATTAGATATTGACAATATCGTTACAATCTTTGATGTCATATAGAGTCTATGTCAGAGTTTATGTCATTAATCATAGGTGATATTCTTCATTTGTGTTTCTCTTGACTGGTGACTTTGCACAATTAAAATAACACAAATTTGCAAATCACACTTCACTTTTGTACACTGTTTGCTATTCACTACACACACGTATTTGAACCAGAAATTAAAGCTTTATAAACGTACTTTATGAAAACTTGTATAGGAACAACATCAAAGGCGAATACTTTCCTAATGTTCAGAAAGTCATGTGATGTTTTAATTAGTTGGAAGACAACACAATACATGATTGATTGGTGGTTGCTTTACGCCATGTCGGCAGCATAGGCCATATTCAGGACGAGAAATGTTTGTTTTTGTTCAAACCATCGCTTTTACATGTAAAAGCATACAATCAATTTTGTGTCAATGGACACTCATGAATTTTGTCAACTCACAATCATATAGTTTCTGAAAGCTAAATAAAATTCTAAATGATAGTATTATTCACTGATGAAATTAGTTTAAAAACCTATATGAGGTGGTACAAACCAGCTGCCCTCAAAAAAGCTCAAATGTTTTCTTGTTTTACTTTAGTAAAAAGGTCATGCATGCTGTTTGCAGTGTAAAATTGTTGGCGCAGGGCCATGAAATCCACACAGTTTAATAAAGTGTGTTTTAATGTCAGTGGGGACTGACATCCAATACATTCAGGGGGGGGTCCCCCTTGAGCAGAAAAACTTGTGTTAGCCACGAGTGGCCAATATGACATCTTGTTAAAAGAACCTGGTTGTGTCGCCCTTCCAGGCGACTCTGCGGCAGTCCGTTCACGGAGGGGGTAATTCTATGGAGTTTGTTGTTTGGGTGTTCATCCCATTCGATCTGCCATAGTGTAAAGTCTGTAATTGGGAAAGGGTTAACTTAGTGCAGCAGGCCCAAACATTAATGAACAGTTATAGAGCCAGAGTGGAAAAGATGGGAGGTGGCTCCAGGCTACTGAGAGGAAAGCTGCTAAAGCTAGGATTCCTTACATGCGGTATGCGGCATGCGGCATGCGGTATGCAAACGGTTTGGGTCCTTTCACCCACACCCACACACATAGTGTCAGGTTTCTCTAACACTGTTGTCTATGGGCATTCGCATTCGCATGCTGCACCGATCGCTACATGGACCGATTCAGTATTCGCATGCCGCATGCTGCATGCCGCATACCGCGTGTAAGGAATGTAGCCCATCGGCTTCAAGGCGTTTCGATTTGTTGTCGCATTCGCATTCGCATTCGCATGTAAGGAATGCGCCCTTTACTCTGAGCTGTAATTAGTTTGCCTGAAATAGAATAAGGATAATGAAGGTTGTGTTGCAGGATTGAGTTGGGCCTGCTGGTGGGAGGGAGCATGTTGTTACCTGTCAAGACAATGGGAGAATATAAGAGCTGTACTTTGTGATAGTAAAGATTCCTCCATCTGCATACCAAACCGTTGTGTTGTGTTCCTGTTCTTCCACGACAATACTGCAAATGCCCAGGACCAGACCTTTCATGGCGACCACGATGAGACAATGACGACAGACAAGAAGATTTACTTGTAAAAGTAAATACTCGCATGAGGCCAAGTAAGTTTATAAAATAATAGGAGGTGGTGTATAGGGTGATCAGAAGCAGGAGTATTGTGCAGTATACAGGTGCTAGATCACAAAAACACACAACATGGAGGAGGAGCAGAGCTGGCGGATGATGGACGAGAGGATACAGATGGTAGCACAGCTACAAGCACTGCAGTTGCAGGTACAACAGAAAGATGCGGAGTTGGCACATTTACAAGAATTCAACACTCCAGCAGACCCATCCATACAGCTAAAAGCGATGAATCACACGTGGAACAGGTTAAAAGACTACATTAAGACCCTAAATGTAATTGACGGGTTAAACAGGGAGGAGCTGAGGCAGTGGATAGAGGGGCTGGACATAGCGGCAGAGTGGTCGAAAGCACCAGAAGGCCAAGTTCTATCGTTGGCGATGTGTCGGGCTATGGGTGCACTGCGTACACTGATCCACACCACACGCATGGGTGTTGATGTGACAGAACGGACATGACCAGTGGTGAGGGAGGTCATCACTAGATCCTTCCTGGACCAAAATGAAAGGCAGTATTTACGGATGAAATTGACAAATTTAACACAGCAGCCATACGAAGAGGCGTGGAGGTATTCTCAGAGATACTTACATGCATGTCAGCAGGCACACACGGTGACAGAAATAACCACCCCCCTTTATGGCAGAAATACTAAAAGAGGAGTATGTGACAGGATTAAGGGATGCGGAGCTTCGCAAGTTGGTGTGTAGGGAGCAGCCGAAGAATCTGGAGGAGGCAATGTGGATTGTGGATGTAGAGACTGTAATGGTTAGACGCCTACACACACGACTCGACTCAATGAGTGCTTGTTAAGTACTGGTTTATTTCCGGCCTCCTCGCCATTATGACGTCACGTGGGGTTCCCTCTCATGGGGTGGGGTATCCCCAATCTATTTATATCACATCTCCCTTTTTTTTTTTTTTTTTCTTTTTTTTATATAAGAACATTATAAGTTGTTTAAATGGTAACAATTTTCCTTGGGGTCTCTTATCTATCTTGTCACTAACATCATCTCGCAATGTTTTTGATATCAACTTATCATTAACAAGCGAAATTCCTTTTATCGTGTTAGTATTAAACGTTGGTGTACAACAACCGGTGAACTTGGTAACATGTCTTATGTGTTAGTTTTCTACGTTTGTTTTAGCATGTATTGACATGTGCCTCAATACTAGGCTTACGGCTCGCTTATTGTTTACTAGTTATGTACAGACAATATGTGTTGTTTGACATGCATTTGCAACTCCTTTTGGATGTACAGAAATATCCCTTTTGCCGACCCCTGCTTAGCGGTTTGTCTATCTTGACGTTCCGGCTGGGCGTACCACTCGACCGTATCGGGTTATGTAATGAGACCCGTCTATAGCTGGAGCACATGATTGATTTGCTGGAGCGCACACTGCATTGTTTACTTTTGCTTTTGCCTCATTTGGTTTCGCTACCTCATCTGGTACTTTGAAAATGTATTTAGGATTTCTCCTCAATATTTAGTTTCTTGCGTTTTTTATGTGATAATCTCTGTGGCCTGGTGTGTTGGTTTGGACTATTGTTCCTGGCCTCCACTGACCCTCATTGTTCATGTATTGTATGTTGTCGTTTATGTTTAATTGCATGTGTTGCACACCCGCCCATTTGTCGTGATACACTTTCTGTGATCGCTGTACCTGGTCGAACTCTGCTGCCTTGTGTTCCTGCGTTATTGGTTTCAAATGATTCTTTGTTTCTGGTAATTTGCATTTAAGTCTTCTGCTAAGCAGTAGTTGCGCAGGTGATGCATGTGTGTGGCTAAGAGGTGTGTTTCTGTAATATAGTAGTGCGATGTTGTAATCCCTGCCCAGTTTATCTGCCTTTTTTATTATATGTTTGACTATCTGCACGTAACGCTCTGCCAATCCGTTACTTTGGGCATGTAATGGGTTAGAAAATACTGCTTGGAAACCAAATTCTTTAGCGAAGTTTTTGTATTCTGCACTATGGAATTGTGGACCATTGTCCGAAACGACCGTTTCGGGTATACCAAAATGGCAACAAATTTGTTTTAGTGCTACAATTGTTGCTGCGCTGGTGGTTGAAGCCAGTTCTGATACCTCTGGGTATTTTGAGTAGTAATCTACTACGATGAGAAAGGTTTTATTTTGTATCTGGAATAAGTCGATACCGACTTTCTGGAATGGCAGATCTGGTGTTTGGTGGCATACCAGCGGTTCCGCATGCAGTTTATTTCGTAGCGATTGGCAAATTACGCATCTTGCTACCGTTGTCTTGTATTTGTTTTGAAATTCCGGGCCAGAAAATGTTGTCGCGAGCTAGTTCTTTGCACTTTATGATGCCTAAATGTGATTCGTGTATTATACCTAACATTTCCTGTTGCATCTTGGATGGTATAATCACCTGATTGTCTTTGAATAGTATACCATCGGCATATGTGATAGTGTCTCTAAATGTGAAAAATGGTCGCGCCAATTGATGTATTTTTTCTTTAATATCGGGCCAACCTTGTTGTGTGAGGCGAATCACCTCTAGGAGAACCTCATCTGTCTAAGTACTACTTGCGATGCGTTGGAGCATGTGTGGCGCCACGTCAAGCTGTGCTACAGCTAAAGTCGTGTCGAACAGGTCATTCGGGTGGATAGTGGTCGAGTGGGCACGTGATAGGGCATCAGGAGTTGTGCACATGGCTCGTTGGACTTGACTGTGGCTGGTCGCCGTGTGGTAGTCTCCCTTCTCTTCGATATTATGTTGACGCATTGAAGCAGTCCTAGCCTCGTGCAAGCTTCACTTCCTAGTATTGGGCATCCACTGCTTGTAACCTGGTACCGCATCAGTTTACCGTCCGTAATGATCTCTGCCTCCCCCTCCGGACGAATTCGTTCACCCGAGAACGTAATCAAGGTGCATTTGCTTGGCTTTAGTATGACATTGCTGAGCTTGTTGTATACACCTCTGGGTATTATATTTGCTTGCGAGCCTGTATCCAGCTTGAACTTGACTTTCTCGGAGCCTAATGATATGGTAGTAAACCATAAGTTTGTGTCGTGTTCATTTGGCTTTGACACGCATCCAACAAATAAATCGTGGTCATCGTCAAAGTCATCTTGAACGTCCGCTGGAGATGTATTGTGGTCATCTACCTGTAACATGTTTAGACTTGCGTAGTTTTGTTTCTTCGTTTTACATACTTTCGAAAAATGTCCGAGTAGTCGACACTTTGAGCATTGTTTCCCTTTTGCTGGGAATTGTCTGGGTGTATATACATATCCGCATCGTCCACATTGCATGCGTGTGCTCACTGCTCTTGACAGCGGCCGTTGGCTCGCCCACGCTGGCGTACGTGATGTGTCAGTTGCTGGTGTAGACGAACGCATATTGACGGCATCTATATGTTCTAGTTCCAATGTTGTTGAATTTTCTGACAGTAGGTTTGATTGGTGTTCGCTGAGTCGGCATGTTTCAATGCATTGTTCTAATGTCAGATTTGCTGTTTGAAGCAGTCGGTCCCGTAGTTTGGAGTCTTTGACACCGCATATCAAGCGGTCACACAACATGGAGTCCGCGAGATCTCCATATTTGCAGTGCGCAATGCGGTACTGTAACTCTCGAATATATACATCCATCGTTTGCGTTGTTTGTTGTAGTGAATTAAACTTATACTGTATCACTGTTATGTTTGTCTTTCCTTTGCAGTATGT
Source organism: Branchipolynoe longqiensis (assembly GCA_030323885.1). Classification (NCBI taxonomy): domain Eukaryota; kingdom Metazoa; phylum Annelida; class Polychaeta; order Phyllodocida; family Polynoidae; genus Branchipolynoe; species Branchipolynoe longqiensis. The sequence goes on along the minus strand of CM059197.1, from coordinate 80,661,668 downwards.
GCGGAAAGCCGCTATCAAAGGCTGAATCCTGTCTATTATGTTGGTGTCAACTTTCAACGTTCAGTATACTTTTTGGACCGCTGCAGAAACACCGCGCACTGTACCTTCTCCGGTTTGTTGTGTATTCCGGCTGCTGCTGCGTAAAATTTGTACGAATCGTACCACTGTTCCCAATTTAGGGATAGATTATCCTCCAAGTTTAGAGGTGCTGGCAGTTTTAGTCCTGTGAGCGCCATTTCGAGTTCCTTGTATCTAACACCATGTAATGGTTAGACGCCTACACACATGACTGGACTCAATGAGTGCTTGTTAAGTACTGGTTTATTTCCGGCCTCCTCGCCGTTATGACGTCATGCGGAGAGACCACAGCGTCCAGCCAGGCATTGGTGATACGAGGAGGAAGAACCACACAGGTGGAAGAGCCGATGGAAGTTGGAGTGCTGGAAGAAATGCGACGCACCCTCGAGAACAGGCTCCATAGTCTGGCCCAAGGACAGATTCAAAGGGGGAAGGCCACCATACCAACAGCGGAGCCAGTAGTGGCGCTAATGCCAGTGCAGCCGAGGGTGACAATAGACATGATGAACCAGATGCGGGAGGATTTCACACAACAACAAAAAACGCTACAAGGCGAGATCACGGGCATCGCCAAACAACTGGGCCTGGTATTAAAAGGAATGAATGGCACACCAACTGTAGGGCACACGACTCAAGCAACATTCCTGCCCTGCTATGCACCCACCGAGCCACAGTCGCCGCCAGTCGCAGAAGCACCACCAGCATGGGCATGGCGCCCACTGACCGAGGTTCGGTGTTTTGAGTGCCGCCTGTATGGCCACTTTGGTCGAAGCTACAATAGCAGCCATGTCAGCATAAAAAAAACGTTAGGCGCACCAGACGGAAGGGTATGTGTGGAACTTGTTATAGGAGGAGTGAGTAACATTGCCCTAATCGATACTGGTGCCTGCCGCTCGATGATGAGAAGCGACAAGTGGAGGGCGGTGTGTAAACAGACACTGAGGATGCAGTATATTAAAGCAGGCCTACAATTAAAATCATTATCGGGACATGTAATTAAATCAAAAGGAGTTGGGACAGTGCAAGTAGAGGGTAAGACATTTGATGTACATGTAGTGGAGGAGATGGACCACGATATGCTGGTGGGAAATGACATCTTGGAGGGGTTGAATGCGGTAGTAGACTATGAGAAATTTGTAGTCAAGTTGGGCCAGAAGCAACACCCGCACTTGCAGAGGAGAGGAGATGAAAAAATGGCAGGTGCCTATGCCGAAATAGACTATTGGAAAAAACAATTCCCGAAGGTATTTCCCAAGAAAGAGGCACCCATCACAACAACGGATATCCTGACAATGTCAATTGATACAGCTAAGGCAATGCCCATCAAACAACGGGCATACAGGGTACCGCTGACAAAGCGGAAGATCATCAGCCAAGAGATAGATAAGATGCTGGCACAGGGTATCATCCACCCGAGTGCATCACCATGGGCCAGCCCACTCACACTGGTCCCGAAGCCTGATGGATCTGTGAGGGTGTGTGCCGACTACCGCCAGCTCAATAGTGTTATGAAGAAAGATGCCTACCCGCTTAGGCAAATCCAAGACATTTTCGATTCCTCAGAGGGTGCAGTAATATTCACAACACTTGATCTGAGGAGTGGATACTGGCAGGTCAGGATGGACAAAGAAAGCATCGAGAAGACAGCCATCACATGTCACTGAGGGCTATTTGAATTCACTCGTTGTCAATTGGGGCTGGCAAACGCACCAGCAATGTTCCAGCGAATGATGAATGCGGTCATTTCTAAATTCCTGGGAAAGACGGCAATGGTGTACCTTGAGGATATCGTGATTTACTCTAAGCAGGTAGAAGACCATGAGCGGGTTGTGACAGAAGTACTACAAGCATTTGAAGTTGATGGCAAAAGAATCAAAGTGTCACTTTGAGTTAACAGAGGTTAAACTGCTGGGATTTATGGTGAGCGCACAGGGACTCAGACCCTGTCCGGAGAAGGTGGAGGCCATCCGTGAGATGGCACCTCCCATCAATGTGAAAGGGGTGCGCCGATTGCTAGGGAAGACAGGGTATTACAGGTCGCTAATACCAGGAAATTGCTCGGCCACTGACGGAGCTGACAAAACAGTTCCAACCGTTTGTCTGGACAGACATGTGCAACAAATCATGGGAAGCCCTGCGGGATGCGCTAATCAAAGATGTGGTGTTGGCATATCCCTGACTGGACCAACCATACAGGCTGTATATGGATGCCTCGGATTGGTGTGTGGGAGCAATATTGGTGCAATCAGATGAGAATGGCATTGAGCGCCCCATCACGTACATATCAAAGCAACTGTCAGAGACTCAGCAGCGATACCCAACGATTGAGAAGGAGGCCTTTGCAGTGATCTATGCACTCACAAAATTGAGACCGTACTTACAAGGTACAGAGTTTGTGATCATCACGGATCATAAACCATTAAAGTCGCTCTTTTTGGCAGAAATCAACAATACCAGGATTCAACGTTGGGCGGTGCTCCTAGCAGAATACGCGGCACCGATCGAATACCGGAAGGGCACCAACAACGTACGGGCGGATTTTCTTTCATGATTAAAACCAGTTGCACCGCATCCACCTCCAGAGATGGCGGCGTTCTGTGAATTGGAAGGAATACCGTGGGAGTTTGACGGTCTAGAGCCAGAGGCACTGGCTCGACCAACAAGGGATGCCCGAATATCAGCTGGGGGTGATGCTTCATGGAGATCTCCCTGAAGGGTGATCCTTCATGGAGTTCTCCTCTACTTACTGAAACCACCCTCAGACCGTCCGGAATACCCCCGCCTGGTGCTGGCACCTAGTGCACAAGAGAGGGTGATGAGGAGATCCCACCAGGCAGTCTGCCACCAGGGGATGAGGAAAACGCTGAAACGAGTCCAGGAAAGATACAAATGGACAGGAATGCAAAAAGAGGTGTATGTGTTTCTCACAAAATGTCTGAAATGTGCAGTAAATAAACAAAGGAAAGAATGCCCTCCACCCACACCGATGCCAATCGCGCAAAATATGGGCGATATCATCGCACTGGATATGTGCGGGCCAATTCCTATTTCCCCAGCTGGAAATAGATATATCCTCACCGTAATTGATCATGTGACAGGATTCGTGGAAGCGAAACCACTACCACGGAAAACAGCCGTTTTGGTGACAGATTATGTGAGGAACAAACTAGTGGCGAGATATGGGATGGGATGCCTTCAGTTTGCATAATGGACAATGGGGGTGAATTTAGAAATCCACTAGTATCAGGATATCTACAGGAGGCAGGAGTGGATGTCAGGCACACGGCCCCCTATCACCCCAGAGCAATGGAAGGCTGGAGCAACAACATCAAACATTAAAGGAGATGTTGAGAAAACTGGTGAACGCCCGAGCCACGGAATGGGAGGAACACCTGGGAACGGCATTGTGTGCACTTAGATCGGGCATTTCAGACATTTTGGGGTTTTCACCATACTACCTCATGTATGCACACCACCCACCGCCTAATCACCGAACATTGTACCAACGGGAAACCGGTTTGAACAACGAGTTTGTGGCACAAAGGGTGGACACCACGCCCCCAGCACCCAGGAGGATCACCAAAAGTTGGACACGGGCAGTAGAGGAAGCACAGGAGAGGATCCAGGAACTGGCGCCAGATAACGAAACTTCTCAAGCGGAGAAGAGACTGTGTGTGGCAGCAGTGGGACTGTGGTGCAGGTAAACAAAAAACAAAAAACAAGTAAGTGAGTGGAACGGGGGACCGCAAAAATGGTAGCCATGTGTTGCATACTGGTACTACTGGGAGTGAGTTGGATGGGAGCAGGCGCGGACCTGTTCACCCATGACGGAGTACAAATAATAGAAACCAGCTCTATCCGAACGGTCGCGGGAGCATGGACAGTGGCGATTACAATCTCCCCACCAGCGGTACTACACACAGGGAAGTGGCTGGCGAACATATCGCACATCATTGGAAAAGCAGAGGCATGGATAAGCAAAGAGGATGGACAGTTGTGGAGGGAGCACGTGAGGAGGCTACGAAAGCGGATGGAAGGGGAGCAGGGACCGGAAAAACTCTCGTTAATACAACTGTTCCTCAAACTAACACTCAACTGTAAGAGGAGGGGCTTGTTAGACTTTGTTGGGGTGGCTGCACGATCACTGATCAGGGAAGTGTATGCAGGACACCAAAAACTTAAACATCACGCGGTTCAGATGGTGTCAGTAATGAACATGACCCGGTCCTTGGTGCAAGATAATGCAAACCGAATTCTGCTGGTCCAAAATCAAACTCATCTGGCCTACCAACTAGCCCAGAGCGCATCGTAGGAGGCGACAAAGGAGGCATGGGAAGTGCAGGAAATGACATTAGCAAGGACAATCGATGGAGGTATCCTGGGGATTGAGATCGTGGTGGCCAGTTATGAGGAGGCAAGGTGGCAGTACCACCATCAGAAGATCCAACTAGAGAGGGGCATATTGACGGAAGATCTGCTGCCCCAACACCAACTGCGAGCGGTACTAAGCCGGATGCGGGAGCAAGGGTACAAAACCCTGGCTTCCCACTGGTATTATCAGCACGTGAAGGTGACACCACTCTGGGAAGCCCCGGACCATCTGGCCTTCAGGTTGGTGTTACCCGGAGGTTCAAAGGACCAATATATTGGGTATGCCCTGAGGTATGTACCGATCCTTTTCAATGCTGGCTTGCTGCGGCAAGTCATGGGGATGCGGGAGGTAGCCATTCACACACTCACTCATGCAACATTCCGCCGAAACAGTGTGGGGGCACCAGCTGAAAGTATGCTGGCCCACCCGGGAGGAAGTCGCACCTTCATGCGAGGCATCCCTGGTGTCAGGAGTTATGGCCCCAGTGTGCGCCATCCGAATGACGAAACGTGTCATCAACGATATATGAGTCAGCAATGGGGATGGAGGATCCTATCGTTGTGGCCAATGAAGCGGAGGTCAAGGTCACCCTTCGATGTCCCGCACGGGCCCCGACACTATCAGGATAAATGGGTCTCGGGGAATACACCTGCCAGCCAAGTGTCGGTTGGAATCCAAGGACTGGGTCCTCCAAGGTGTGGAGCTGGGCCACACTGGAATCCATCTACGCTCAACACCTACATTGAGTTTGCCACGACCTAACATCAGCTGACCTAAAGAAGTCCACCCACGCATAACTAAGCAACTGAGGATGCTGCCCCATGTGAATGTACCCCTCCTGGATGTACATGAGTGGGGGTGGACGAAGGAATAGTCGGACCTAGAAGACGAGTGGTCCACTATTCTGTGACCGGGACATTATGTGACGTGTGGCAGTAACGGGGCCACAATAGTAGTCGTAATAATACTACTGGGTCTGCATGCCTACTATTCCAAGAGGGCAGGTAGGGAGAACGCAGGCCCCGCCCAAGTGGAAAACCAATCAGCGCAGGCCTGTTGCTCCATGCCGAGTGCCCCAAACGCCTCTGTGCTGATTCAGAAATTACAGCTGCCGCCGACGCCGATACCCATAAGCCGGGACCCGCTGACGAGAGAGCTGTATCCCAATCGGGATCAGATACAAGCCCTCACAATGGGGATGACCGACGTAGAGTTGCGACAACTCTGCCAGGAGCAGCTGCCGGTAGGCCCGGGAGACATCCACGGTCCAGGAGTATGCCCCCTGGCCCTTCTGCACCAGCCTCCGGACCAGGTCAGCGACCGAGGGGAGGGTGTAAGCAGAGGGGAGGCCAAGGTACTCTCCCCGGGGGATGCCCGCGTTGGCGCTCCTGCCTGGCGGGTACGGCAGGTCGATAATGATCTGTCTCTTGTCGGGGAGGCCTTGGGCCTGGTCATGATGGGGCTGCACTGGGTCCAGGGTGAGAAGGGGGGGACCTCGAAGGGCTCCAAGAGGGCGCCCAGCTCGAGCTCCCGTATTCAGTGACGAAGTGCGCATGGGTGGGGTCCTCCCGGTGGTTGTGGAAGGTAGACGTGGGAGGTCTCGACGCTGAGTAATTGGCCGGAGAGCCAAATTCTAGCTGGTCAACCAGGGTGGTGTCGGGGTGGTCGGCTAACGCCCTCCTCCAGCTCTCGATTTTACGATCGGAGGGGAGAGGGACGCTGGCAGCTAAAAGGTTTGGGAGGGCCACTGCCCAGGCAGCGTCATAGGCTGCTGCATAGCCAGGGTACTACTGCTAGGCCGAGCGATATATTAGGTCGGGCCATATAGCATCCATATAGCCTACCGGCAGCTGCGGGCGGACCCCTGTCTGCGGCGCTGTTCTGTATCACGGTTGACAACCGCCTCTACGTCGATATCGCGCTTCCCTTCAGATGCAGGACCTCGGGGGCCATATGTGTGCATCGTCCGTAATTGTCATTGCTGCTAGCATAGAGTCTAGTCCCTCTATCCAGTCTTCCCACTCAGTAGCTAAGGATGGGCCTTCTTTTTCCTCAAATGCAGGATAACATGGTAATGCAATTGCCATGTTTAGTTTGATGAGTTACTTGAGTGAAGATATACACAACACTGATTCACACTGGGCACAATGTTACCCAGACAGTGGCATGGCACTGGCAGCAGAGACAGAGTCACTATAGTGCCAATATCACATACTGCACTGTAGCTGTTCTATGCACATAGTCAGAGTTTATAGAGCAATTGAGTGCCAAATCAAGGTTTGCATTCATTTTCCACACTTGGTCCACCGTCGGGCCACCGTCGGCCCGACGGTGGTGGGCCGCCGTTAAGTTTCAATCCCTTTCCACTTTTGAGCCACCGTCGGGCCACCGTCGGGCCTACGGCAGTAGTCCGCCGCTGGTTTGCATTCATTTTCCACCGTCGGGCCACCGTCGGCCCGACGGTGGTGGGCCGCCGCAGGTTTGCATTCATTTTCCACACTTGGTGCACCGTCGAGCCACCGTCGAGCGGACGGTAGTGGGCCGCGCTTACGCAGTTCTTTAAATTTGGATTCCGGCTCGAGTCACCAGTGGAACACGTGCGATCGTTGATCAGTGTTCTTTTTCTACCAATAAATCCAGAAATCCCAGGAATTTTAAGGAATTATTTAACAGGTTTGTTTATTAATATGTTAAGATTATTTTGTAAAAGTTTTGTAATTTATTACGAAGTATTAATGGAATTATTCGTGTTAATACGATTTGAATTATCCGATACGGTTTGTTTACTTCGAATCGCCACCGGAACACGTGCGATGGTTGAGCAGCGTTCTTTTTCTACAAATAACTCCAAAAATCGGAGGAATTTTAAGGAATTATTTAACAGGTTTGTTTATTAATATGTGTAGATTATTTTGTAAAAGTTTTGTAATTTAATAGGATGTATTAATGGAATTATTCGTGTTAATACGATTTGAATTACCCTGTACGTATTGACACTAGAGTGACAGTGTCTTCTCGGCTCGTCGGGTCGACGGCGGCAGCCGCCGTCAAGTCGACGGTGGGAGGTTGGACAAAACAACGTCGGCCCGACGGCGTTTGTCGCCGTCGGGCCGACGTTGTTTTGTCACCGTCGGCTCGTCGGCGGTTTTCGCCGTCGGGGCGATGGCGGCAGCCGCCGTCGAGTCAACGGCGGGAGGTTGGACAAAACAACGTCGGCCCGACGGCGGTTTCCACCGTCGGGCCGCCGTCGGGCCGACGACTGTGTGCTATCTGGGTAGCAGGAGTCGAATTAGCTGCCCGTTCACACGGGCGCGACTTGGGCTGGAAGTCGATATCTGCGCATGAGCAAGTCCAGTCTGACCAGCGCCACCACGAGAGAGTGGATTCGACCTAGATATGTATTTAATGAATCGTATTGGTTTGGAACGGTCAAAACTTCTGCTGGGCAGTGAAACCCTAAAAATAAATGATGAAAAAAATATCTGTGCACAGCTAGCGGTTTAATAGACTAAATTATATAATATGCGCTTTTGATCGACCGGAAAGTAAACACACTAAGGTATCGACTGCGCATGCGTGTGAGGTGCTTAATCCGCCTCAGTGCGTCCACACGGGCAAAATAAATCGATTCACAGAAATCGCCTCACGTAAACTACCTCGTGAGGTGGTTTACAGTATCCGCATCACGTGGATCGATTCAGCCCTAATTCGACTCAGACACCTGTTCACACGAGAAATGTGAGGCGAACTAGGCAAGTCGCTTTCTACAAATCGATTTACATTGCCCGTGTGAACACGGCTATAGTTTACCACTGTTACCATGTAAGATAATGAGTTTGTGAGTCTCAGGTGGTAGCCATACAGGAAGTGCTTTATTCCGAATCCGACCATAATAAACATACCCGATACAACACCCTTCTCTCCACTCACCCATCCATTTTCAAAATAACAGCTGCCAGCTACAGGCCTAGCCTCAGACCCCCACCCCTACCCTGACCCACAGCACTGACCCACTTCTCAGCCAGCCTCAGCACTCTCCCTGACCCAGTTCAGGTGCAGTGAGTCTACAACCCCCCCCCCCCCCCCCCCCACATATCTAGTTATATAAACATAAAAACTAAGGAGAGTTGTGCTTGGAGAGCATTTATCGGAGTACGGTTCCTGTCACTACGAGGTATACCGGTGTTGCAGTTTCCGCGGCATCCCAGTTTCTGAGGGACACATACATTCAAATGCATTGTCAATGGCCGTGAGCAAACCTTCAAACAGAAAAAGTCAAATATCTCTCAAATTACACCACCTACAGAAGCAACCCACTCGGAACACATATAGAAAACATATTCAATGAATAGATTATATTAAATTTATAAGGTTATGCTTCTGCACTTCTATTAATTTTGAATAAAACTAATGTTTTGCACTGCGCGTACCGTCAAACTCAAGGCATTGTCAATGGTCGTGAGCAATCTTCATACAGAAAATGTTAAATATCTCTAAAACCACACCACCTAGAAACAAATCGCTTGGTACACATATAGAAAACATCTTTACCAAAAACATTATATTAAATTAATAAGGTTAGTGACGATGCTATTCGATTTTGACGCGTGCGCAGAAGCGATGTGTCCCATAAGCATATTCAGCGCTGAAAGGAGAGGGCCAACCAGCCACGTTTGAACTTGTCTGAGCTTGTTTGAACTTGCAGGAAATGGATTTTCCTCTTCTTGTTCTCACGAGAACTCAGTGTCAGCCAATCAGAGCTCTTCTTTTTTATTGCAAGTGGCCGCCTCCATGGGGGCTGCCATTTGCAATCGAAAAGAACAGCTCTGATTGGCTGAGAACAGCTCTCAGTGTCAGCCAATTAGAGCTGTTCTTTTTTATTGCATAAGGGGTGGCCATTTGCAATTGAAAACAACATCTCTGATTGGCTCAAATTATGGAAAGATCCCATTATTGTTTTAGTAGTTTCTTGTTCAGACATAGTTACACATATATATGTATCTTTTGCACAGATTAAAGTGCTTGAAGTATATTTTAAATTTATCTACATCGACTTCTGTTTAAATCAGACAATATCAGGACGTATGCTCAATATGGGACAGTGGTCACCCGTTTTTCCTCCTTTCCTCGCTGCGGACCCTTCTCATGTGTTCCTCGGAAACTGGTGTGCTGCGGAAACTGCAACAACGGTACCATCGCAGTGTAGCGCATGGGCGGAGGAACACCAAACACTGGTCCCGATGACGTCAGGCTTTACGCCAAGCCTAATGCGCCTGTCACATTACGGCGTATGGCGGAAGCGTATGCCCGCGTATCGGCTTGTGTCACAGCCGCCGTCATACGCTTCGGGTACGCTGCGCATACGCTGCGCATACATCATATATGCCCGGCGTATCCCTCATATGCCGTCATACGCGTGTCCGTCCTAAAATTGTTTGGGCATGCTAAAAAATTGTTTGCGTATGGCGACGTAAGGCTCATACGCTCCTCATACGCTCCTGATATGCTCCTCATACGCTAAGCGTGCGCCGTCATATGTTACGCATACGCTATATGTACGCCGGTTTGCGTTACGCATACGCTAAATCCGCTCCTTCGGCGTATCTATAGTGTAGGTAGCGTACGCCTGGCGTGCATGTAATGTATTTGAGCGTATTCATAGCATATGCCTAGCGTACGCAAAGCGTATGTGCAGCATATGCCCGGAGTATGCTCTCGGTATATATAGGCGTCGCAAGGCTTCTTCTGTCAGTACAGCTCTGCTGCTCAGACAGGATGGATGTCCAGGCACACCAGATACAGTTCCAGCATTGGTACAGAATTGCCCCATATCAGCATGAGCTAGGTCTCTACCTCATGGTTCTTCTGGTGGCCCGTCTTGAGAGGAGAAGGAGGAGGCAGCGGCGGCGGCGCGCAGTGTGGGTCAGACCCTGGATTGGGAGGCGGCCAGAGTTTGGATTGTACAACAAGCTAATGGTCGAGCTCCACAGCGAGGACACCGCGTCGTTCGTGAATTTCATGTGGATGCCTCCACAGTTGTTTGACGAGATTGTGGTGAAAGTGGGACCGAGGATTGAAAAAAAACGCACCACATTCCGAGTGCCGCTCGAGCCTGCACTGAAGATCGCACTTACTCTGCGGAACCTGGCATCTGGGACCAAATACTGGTCAATGAAGTTCCGGTGGAGGGTCCCCCGCAACACACAGTTGCTCATAGTGCGTGAAGTCTGTCAGGCCATCATCGACGAGTTCATGGACGAGGTCATGACATGTCCGACGACTCCAGAAGGATGGCATGCCATCGCGGACCCATTCTTTGAGAAGTGGAACTTCCTCCATACCTGTGGCGCTCTGGATGGGAAGCACATCGCCTGCCGGTGCCCTCCAAACTGTGGGTCGCTGTACTACAACTACAAGGGGTTTTACTCCATGATCCTGTTGGCACTAGTAGACGCGGACTACAAGTTTATCTGGGCAGATCTTGGGGGTTTGGGCTCCGGGTCTGATGCCCAGATCTACAACGACTCCGAGCTGAAGGCGGGCACTGAAGGTGGTACCATCGGCTTTCCGGACCCTAAACCCATCGTGGACGGCCAGAAGGATGTGCCATATTTCCTCATTGGTGACAATGCCTTCGCCCTGCGGCCGACCATGATGAAGCCGTATGGCAAGAGGGGGTTGAACAATGAGGAGCGACTGTTCAACTACCGGCTATCCTGAGCTAGGAGAGTGGTGGAGAATGCCTTTGGCATTCTAGCCAACCACTTCCAAGTACTGCTGACCACTATGCAGCACCACCCCTCCACCGTCAAGGTCATCGCCAATGCGTGCATGGTTCTGCACAACCTCATGAGGATGCATGACCCAGCCCTACAGAACCTGCAGCTGGATCATCCCGAGACTGACACCAACAACTTTGTCCCAGGAGTGTGGCGAGAGGGCCCAAACCTGCCAGACATTGACATTCCAACTAACCCCAACACCTCGTCCAAGCTAGGAAAGGAGCAGCGCAATCTACTTAGAGACTGGGTGGTCTCGCCCGCCGGAGCAGTGTCATGGCAAGACAACATGATCTGACAAACGTTGTATCTGTCTGTATGCACTGTGTATGTGTACTGTTATGATCTATTTTTGAAAACTTATGTGCTTTTCTTTACACTGTCCACTTATCGCTTATTTACATGTCCGTTATTTTGTGACATGTCTACTGTTATATGAGATGGTAATATGTTTATGTCTATTAAAATAAATGATATCATTTTTTAGATATCAAAAACCCAATTTACATGTCTGTTATATTCTTTCGATCCATAATTACAGTTATCTAGTTAATGTATTTGTAATGAATTTGCTCTCTTTTTAAATTAATTACACTTTTGAAAGCATAACCACTGTTAAGAAGACAGGGAAAAAGAGGGTGAGGGACAGGGACAGAAAGGGGGAGAGAACGGGAGGGAGGGAAGAGAAGAGAAGAGAGGGAGGGAGGGAGGGGAGAGAGTAGAGAAGAAAAGAGAAGAGAAGACAGGGAGGGAGGGGAGAGAGAGAGAGGGACAGCTGGTGACATCGTGGCTGACGGGGGGAAGAGGTCCAAGTTGGACACCCCCAACACTCCCGACAGCCCCGACAAGTTCAACAGTCCGTCGGACGTCGGGCTGGCGGACTCAGAGAAAGTTGCCATCGCTGGGGGGACTCGTGTAGGTGTCGACACCGGCACCGACACCGGAAGGTGACGGCCACACCGAGAGTGGCCGCACCACCTGGCTGGGCAACAAGTCCTGGAGAGGCCCTGGTGTGGCCCGCCATGCCGAGTGTCCGCAGTTGGGCAGGCTGCACCGTCGCCACAGATGGCCGTTGCGCCAACTGAGGTTGAGGCTGAGGCGGGACCAGCTCCTGACGCAAGTGGAGCGGCACAGGTTGGGGCAGAGGCGGTAGATGCGGCTGTGGCTGCGGGTGAGGCAGAAGATGCGGCTGCATCATGTATCGCTGCACGTACTCCTGTGTCTGAGACGCCCATGGTGATGCCACTGGTGGCTGGTGAGTCCACTGGTGGGGTTGAGGCTGGTATGCCTCACTTGCAGACACAGGAGCAGGTGCAGGTGCAGCCACAGGAGCCACGAGTTGTTGGCCTTGCCCCGCCAAGTGCTGCGACACGATCCGGTTTATTGGGTCACAGGTCTCAACAAACCGCTCCTCCGGCATGGTCAGGATCATGTCGCGCACATAGTTCGCGAAAGCCACGCGCTTCGTCATCGCCGGTGTAGGAGGGGGCTGCATGACCTTCAGCATGTCCCCAGACTGGTCGAACCTCTTCTGGATGGCAGCGAGGAGGTTTGTGTTGTCTGGGGATGACCGCTTTCCCCCCCCCTTTCCCCGCTCTCGGACTGTAGTGGGAGGAGTGGCGGGAAGGTCCTCCTCCATCCCCACGTCCACATCCGTGGTGACATTCTCTTCGAGGCTGAGGTCGTGATGCGCAGCGTTGATGGCAGCGGCGACCTGCAAGACAAAATAACAAAATAACATAAGTAACATGAACGCAAATTAATCTTTCCACAAAAGACAACACAAGTCAACAATAAAGAAAACAAAGTTACCGATAAATCTCAAAATTGATTTATCAAGATTCATAATGCAAATAACATATATCGATTGTCGACTTCTCGATTTAACGATAACAACACAACAAGTCATATAACATTCAACAAATAACTTGATTTACCAAGATTATTTACGTAAATAACATATATCGTTTTGTCAACTTATCCAGAATAATAGGGTTTTACGAGAATCCTAACACCCACACTAGTCAGAAGGATAAAGGATTATGTACTTACACTTCTGCAGGGCTCCGGCCGGTGACGGACGAGGGACCGCAGGAAACCGAACTTCCACATGATCCACTCCTCCCTCTCAGTCAGGACAGCCGCTCCGTCCCCGCTCTTTTTCCTGTGGAGCCACGAGTTGGTATCCCGGAGTGACTTGAACCACTTCTGGAGATGGACCACTGTCGTCCCCAGAAGCTTCGCATGGTCCTCCCACATCTTCCCCTTCCTGTCAGTGCGGCGGTAGTCGGTCAGCTTGACGTTCCAGATGACTGGGTTTTCCTCAAGGAACTCCAGCATCTGCCCCTCCTTGAAGACCGACCGAGAATTGTCGGTCTTCTTTGCCCTCCTTTTCTTTGCAGAGGTGCAGGTGGAGGCTGAGGTGGAGGCGTTGGAGGTGGAGGCGGCGGACGATGCCCTTGAGCTGCCCCGAGAAGCAGGAGTTGGAGAGCTGGAGTGGGGGCGCCACTGGCGCATCGTCTGCATCTCCACTTCCATCTCCAGCTATTCCAATGGAGCGGGGTGTTGTGGAGAGTGGTGTTGTGGAGAGTGGTGTTGTGGAGAGTGGTGTTCTGGAGAGTGGTGAGGTGAGTGGTTAGGTGAGGAGGCTGGTGATGGTGAGCAGCAGCAGCAGTAGTAGCTGGTGTAGCAGCAGCAGCAGTAGTAGCAGTAGCAGTGGTGTTCCTCTTAGCAGGCATGATGGTAGAGTGAGGGGACAGCTGCTGCTCCAGGGTATTAATACCCAGGCGGCCACCCACCCCCGACCTCGGAGAGGTACCATACGCGTCACATACGCTCATACGCTTCGCATACTTCACTCATACGCTTCGCATACGCTCACCCTGCCACTCATACCTGTCAAAACAACTCAAGTTACGCCGCGATTACCTCGCGTCGTGCTTCGCATACGCTACACATACGCTACGTCAGTGCACAAAGGTCACCATACGTCGTCCCGCAACGGTTTTCAAATTTTATCGGTACGTTTTATATACGCTGCCGCCATACGCCGTAATATGACAGGCCCATAAGAAGGAACTTGTTCTTGGCGGGCATTCGACTGGGCCCACATCCGAATCATACGTATATAAACCCACATACGGTCCCAGTCGAATAGGAATTTGTAAGGAAATATTTTGATATTCGCATAGAGAGGCCCAGTCGAATGCCTCCATACTTACCTATCTCATGTTTACTTGTGAAACACCAACCAGCAGCTGGGCTGATCAAACCCACCACAAGGTGGCACTGCGAAATTGACATCACCATGGGAGAGATAGGGAGTGAGCCGTCTTAGTATTATAGGGTCTTTGGTTCTATGCACTCAGCAGTCGAGTTCCAGTACCCATAGTTGCCGCTAGGTGGCGACCTCTGTTGAAAGGCCAGGAAACCAGGCTAATCTGCCCAGACACAAAACCAGAGGACCAGGCAAGCAAATACCGCTGTAAAGGGGCTGTCACATTACGGCGTATGGCGGAAGCGTATGGCGGCGTAGCGGCTTACGTCATATACGTCGCCATACGCCGCATATGCTACGCATACGCTACTCATACGCTACGCATACGCCGCCAGTGCCGCAACACGCCGGCGTATGTGAAGCTTATGATGCATACGCCGCCATACGCTTTCATAAATTCGTCCGTCCTTTTTTTTTTGTGTATACTCAAAAAAACACGACCTATGTGGGCGTATGGCCCAAAATGTCAAAAAATGTCCTGGCACGCTCCCATACGCTCCCATACGCTACGCATACGCTACGCATACGCTACGCATATGCTACACATACGCTCAAACACACCCGAAAGTGGCACCCGATGGCGTACGTAGGTTTTCAATACGCTCCCGCCATACGCCGTAATGTGACAGCCCCTTAACAATATACTGCCCACCGAATTTCCTGAATTAAAATCTGAAAACTTACTGAAATTTCATAATTGCTATTTTTGAATAAGTTTTATAACTCTTCCAGCTGAAGAAAAGAGTCAATTAACCCTTAACACACTGACTGTGTGTGGGTGTCGCAGCCTCGTTGTGATATGATTGAGGCTGCTGCTTAGCAACAGTCATAAGACGTGGCCCACCATTGGAAAAGGCAAGTTGAAAATCCACTGTCTAGCTACAAACAAATAAAAATACTTACATATTTGTATTTTATTCGTTTCGTGACTAAGTAAGTGTGCAGAGATCACTTACGCAACATTTGGCCGCAAACAGATATTGTTTAGATGTGTTTTTTTTAGCGAATACAACTTGTTTGCGGCTGTTTCCAGCGATATAATAATTATAATAATATAAATCTTGACGCTAATTACCTTTCATGTGCAATTCATTTGTTGTTTAATCGTGGTTTAGTACATTTTACATGGTTCTTGTGAATAGTCAACTTTACCCCGCCCCCCCCCCCCAATTCGCTTTGTCTACCTAAGAATACGATACTAGTTAATCAGAATTGGCGAGCTTAGATGAACAGTGACTCTAACGTGACTAGTCTAAATCAAGTTCTTACTTCATCTTCCGAATACGGGAAGTTAAGTATCCGGGGAGAGGACAAGCTCGCGCATGTCCGGAAGTAGCCTCAGTACGCAACTCGGCAGCGGAGGAAGCAACAGCGAGTTGAGGAGGAATTTAAAAAAAAGGTAAGTTGTTGATAAATTGAACAAATTAGTATTACAATTATTGGTACAAAGTTGACAGACTGTGCATGCTTTGACTTGCTGAAAGTTCTCTGTGAACTTATACGATTCTAACTCTGTCGTTACAGATCGTACTGACTGCGAGTGTGCGTGCCCTGAGCACACACTCGGCCGAACACGAAAGCCCAATCTAACCGTGGCGAGTAAGCGGTGTGGTCGCTATATTGAAGCACAAGTCTGGTGGTGTGACGAAGTTAATGGCACGTATGATGTCTACGGATGAACCCACACCCCAATTGTCAAGCACTCAAGGGTTGAGTGAGAATGATTCTGAGGCGGTGGAAGCGCGTACAAAAGCAAAAAGGAAGAAAATGGCTGCGGGCGAGGTGAAACCAAAATCGCGCGGGAAAGTGACGGATGTAGGTCAGACAAGCCAAACGCAGTGCGGTGCTCAAGCTTCGGAGATGGATAAATTTTAAAAGATGTACCAAGAAATGTTAGAGATGAGAGACGAATCAAAGAGGGAAAAAGAGGAATTAGTGCACCTGAGAGAGGAGGAAAAGTCATGGAGAGATAGCCAAGATGGAGGCGAGGAGTCCTATGTGGGTCATCGCGATGACGCGCAAGAGACGTATGTAGGTCAACAAAGCGGTGCGTGTCGGGACGTTTGGGATTACGATGACGAGGAGGAAGCACACGTTATTTACGGTGCAGATGAAGACGACAGTGATTTTGAGTCGATAACTTCTATGAACATGGTGGATCAATTAGCGGCTTTGAAGGCAAAATTTGAGAAAAACTCATCAAAGCAGGGCGCTAAAGTGGACATTGCTAGTCAAGGCACTGTAACAACAAAACAAGTTACGGCATCGCCGTTCAGCGGATTTAAAGCGCCAGTAAAACCAAAGCAGGTAGAAACGACGGCTGTTTCGAAAGAAAAACAAAGCGATGGGGCAATAAGTAACACCACGACAAATCCAAAGAGAAGGGAGTTTAAACTGGATACGGGACTCCATGAGGGAGCTCTGTTGACTAAGTTGCAGGAAGAATACAAAAATGTCAAGAAACCAGTGGCACCGCGCATTACAATAAGCGAGAGCATGGCTGGGATTATCCACCACTACTATGAAGGCGGTGATGGAGGCCCCAAAACTTTAAAAACATTAAGGGAAATTTCGCGTCAGTATACAGGCTTAGCAGATGTCCCAGGGGCCAGGGTTCAGGCCTTGAACGAGGAGATCAGATTCGCTGAGGGTCGAAGAGACGGCGAAAGTTCGCTGCTTACGGCGACAAAAGGAGTTGTGGGAGCACTGACAGCTATTGCTCCGGTAATGGACATAATCTTACAACGAGAATCTGCAGATCCGGAACTTAATGATCATGCACTACATATGTTAAATGCGATACGTATGTTAGTTAACACGCATGGGCAGATGCGAGTCGACAGAAAGCAAAGTGTGAACAAAGTCGTGCATTCCCGCCTAGGGAAGGAACTCATAAAACAGAAACGAGACGTTTATGGAGATCTGCCGGAACCAACGGAGTACCTGCTCGGGGAAAATCTAGGTGAACGTAACAAACAACTCATGAAGTCGGTCCGAGCTGCAGACAACTGTATGTATGCGAATACGGGATATAAAGGAAAGAGGCGTCAGGACTTCTTCCACCAAAACCGTGGAAACCATAGCTCACCATGCAACAGGTTCAGGGGAACTGGACGGGCAAGGGGATTTCGCGGCAGGGCGACTTCCACATGGGGATCTAGGCAGGCACCACCAAAGAGGCGCTTTGGCAGATCAACTGAGGACTACGCCCAGTACGGGAACACCCCAAGTGCGAGTAAGGGGCGTGGCCAGGGAAACCCCAGCAGAGGAGGCGGTTTTCAGAAGTGAGCCATCCTATCCAGGTGGGTGACTCAGAGACTTTGAAGCCTGGTAAGGAGCACTTGTTAAATGACCAAATATTTACTGCAGGCAATATTGTAAACTATATACATAACTGGTCATATCTGACGTCAGATAATTGGATATTAAATTGTATAAAAGGAATTCTAATAAAATTCATAGAGCCTCCAGTACAGGAGAGGGAACCATTCCCCTTTAGGATGGATAAACGAGAAAAAGAGTTTGTAACTAATGAGGTAAAATTGTTAATTGAAAAGAAAGTGGTAAAAGAAGTGGAGGAGGACCCTGAACAATGGGTGTCGAACATTTTTCTTAGGCCTAAATCTAATGGCAAAATTAGAATGATCCTGGATCTAACAGAACTAAACAAACGTATAGAGTATAAACACTTCAAAATGTTTAATTTAAAAACTGCACTAGACCTGTTGGAACCAGGCATGTGGATGGCGAGCGCTGACCTCACAGATGCTTACTATTCAGTCCCAATTGATAAAAGACAAAGAAAATTTCTTAGATTCCGACTAGGGAATAAACTACTCGAGTACCAGGTGTTGCCTAATGGACTATCGCCAGGGCCCCGTATTTTTACAAAATTGTTAAAACCCATCTATGCACAATGGGGAGAGAACGGACATGTGGGGTTCCCGTACCTAGATGATAGTTTTGTCATAGGAAGAACTAGAGAAAAATGTCAGAAAGCCATTGAGGAACTCACTAGAACATTCACCAATTTAGGATTCAGAGTGAATAGAGAAAAATCGGTTTTGATGCCGGTGCAATGCCTTACATTCTTAGGATTTGACATTGACTCTGTAAACATGTGGGTATCATTAACGGATGAGAAAAAACAAATTTTGTTATCAGTTATAGATGAAGTAGAAAAAGCACCACAGAATAATCTGACCATACGCCAAGTAGCGGGATTAATAGGATTGATGGTATCATATGCACCAGCAGTTGAGTATGCGGGAATCCATTTTAAGACTTTAGAAAGGGATAAAATTAAGGCGTTAAAAAGAAGTAAAGGAAATTTCGAAAGTACAATGTGGATCTCAGACGGAGGTTATAAAGATATGGAATGGTGGAGAACAAATTTAAAGAACCAACGACTAATCAGGAGAGCAGAACCAGACTTAGAGTTGTTTACAGATGCTTCGCACCAGGGGTGGGGAGCGCACACAGATGAACAAACGGGGGGAAGATGGCATCCGAATGAGTTGACACATATTAATGCATTAGAACTGAGAGCTATAGCCTTTGGCCTAAAAAGCCTATGTAAAAGAAGAAATATTCATATTAGAGTCAGAACAGATAGTACCACAGCGCTGGCATATGTCAAAAACATGGGGGGCACAAATTCAGAGGATTGCCTAAGGGAGGCACTGATAATCTGGGAATGGGCCCAAGAAAAGGGGAATTGGTTAACAATTACTCATATCCCGGGAGTAGATAATGTGCTGGCGGATCTTAGATCAAGAAAATTTAAGGACCACCTCAAATGGGAATTAAATCCAAAGATTTTCAAAGCCATCTGTGACCAGTGGGGAACACCAGAGGTGGACATGTTTGCATCACGTTTAAATAGGAAAATAGACAAATATGTGAGCTGGGAACCAGAGCCAGATAATTGGAGAACAGACGCTTTCTCAATGAGCTGGTCAAACATGTACGTTTATTGTTTTCCACCTTTCAGCCTCCTCCCCAGGGTGATAAGGAAGATCCAAAGGGACGGGGCCAGGGCGATAGTGGTGGCTCCTCACTGGGCCCCACAACCGTGGCATCCATTACTACAAGGAGAAGCCAGGGACAGAATCGAGTTCCAAAAAGGGGAGCGGAACCTATATGGAGTCAGCGACCAGAAAAACTACGCAGCTTGGCTAGGTCTAACAACATCAAGGTTAACGGCGTACCGCTTCTAGGTCGAACGTTAGAAGGGTACAATTTTGATAGAAAGTCATTACAGTTCTTTAGTCATACGTGGAGATTGTCAACAAGAAAGAACTATACTACTCATATAAATAAATGGGCCCTTTGGGCCATAGAGAATAATGTTAGCGTTATGAACCCCACGTTGGCAGGAATAATTAAGTTTTTGAGAACATATTTTGAGAGTGGGGTAGGATATGGGGCAATTAATACAGCCAGATGTGCGCTGAGCTTGATCTTGCCCAGAAGGATAGATGGAACTACAGTAGGGGAACACTACATAGTGAGGTGGTTCTGCAAAAGTTGCCATGAGCAACGACCACCGCAACCTAGATATGATAGTTTTTGGAAAGTGCAGGTGGTCCTAGATTGGATAGAAAAACTAGGATACAATGCTGCAATGAGTTTAAAACTTTTGTCTTATTAGGTAACAATGTTATTATTACTGGTGTCCTCTCAGAGGGGACAAACTATTCTCAACCTATCTACTGATAGGATGAGGATAGAAGAGGATTCAGTTGTATTCAAAATGAAGTGTCTGTTAAAGCATAACCAGCTGGGTCAACCGCTGGATGCCATAAGGTTTTATGAATATAAAGAAAATCGCAAACTGTGTGTAGTAACAGCTTTAAAGAGATATCTAAAAAGGACGGTGAAAGTAAGGAAGTACTCTACCCAGCTGTTGTTGTCCTACATTGGACCACATGGACCCATATCAAGAGCCACTTTGGCAAGATGGACTTTGAGTGCGCTAGAAAACGCTGGTATTGATACGTCAAAATACAAAGGACACAGCACACGAGGAGCGTCAGCGTCCTCAGCTAAAGCTCTGGGGGCTAGCCTAAATGCCATAATGAGGAACGCGTCATGGCGGGACAGCGCAAGCTTTGCCAGGTTCTATCACAAATCATTAGAAGATCCGGGTGAAGTGCAGAGACTGATATTGAAAAGACATTAGAACACAATATGGAAATGACTAACTATGATAAGAGTGGTTATAAAGAATTTTTTAAACTGTAAGAGAAAATACACTGGGAAGGCATGAATAAGTATGTTAAATGGAAGTTTATAACTACCACATTT
Organism: Branchipolynoe longqiensis; assembly: GCA_030323885.1. Lineage (NCBI taxonomy): Eukaryota > Metazoa > Annelida > Polychaeta > Phyllodocida > Polynoidae > Branchipolynoe > Branchipolynoe longqiensis. The sequence continues at coordinate 80,640,853 of CM059197.1, read as the reverse complement.
AAAATAAACACTTGAAAAAAGAAAGGGTGTGTTTTTAACAAAACTAAGAAAAGCCAGAAGTTCAGAGGGTGTTATAGAGGAGTGAGAGGAAGAAAGTATAAGGAGGAGAGGTCGGAAAGCAAAAAACCAAGCTACGAAGACTCTCCCCGGATACTTAACTTCCGGTATTCGGAAGATGAAGTAAGAATATTTTAGTATTACTAGACTTACTTGTAAGTTGAAGTATTACTAAGATTCTTACGAATCTACGAATACGAAGGTAAGGATCAGGGGCCCGCCCACCCACGCCTTGTTAAAGAAATAGAACTGCAAATACTCGAGTATAAATATAAAATAAGGTTCTGTGAACAGGGTGATGGGACAGGGGGGGGGGTTACTGATCCAAGTGAATATGTTTTTTGTTCCCTCCAACTACGAAAACTGAGGCTACTTCCGGACATGCGCGAGCTTGTCCTCTCCCCTGATCCTTACCTTCGTATTCGTAGATTCGTAAGAATCTTAGTAATACTTCAACTTACAAGTAAGTCTAGTAATACTAAAATATAATTGACAGCATGGTTGCATTGGTTTGCTTAATCATTTGTTGCAATGTCTAGTATCAGTTTATGATAGTTTTCCAACTTTCCTGAATTTTGTGTGGTAATACCATTTCATGGCAATATTCTAATAACTTCATAGTCGTGGTTTAATAGTTAATTAATAGTACCAGTTAGCATTTTGTAGCAACCTGCTTAGTCCAGAGTAGGTAGATTTCGTGTGCGTTGCTCTTGACTTTGATTTCATATTTGGTTTGACTGCTTCTATTCGTCCTAATGTGTTGCTGTATATACATGTACAATATCACTCATCTCTATTGACAACCTATACTATACTTTCACTAGATCTCTGATAAAGAAATCTACGTCATTACACTGGCATCAGTCTAAATTGATATCCCGCCGTTAACTTTCTTGTTGCCAGGTAATTTGTTGGACTCAGCCACGTGAAGGTCCGAATAGAAATTCCCCACCAAATCGACACTCATACGTTTTTCTTTTGTAACAGTAAATATAGCATCTTTAAGTTCTTTACCATTTCTGCTAAACTCTAAAGCCGTGTTTACACGGGCGATTTAAAACGCCTCATATAAAACGCCTTGCCTAGATCGACTCACATTTGGCGTGTAAACGCGACTCTGAGGCGTTTTAGGGCTGAATCAATTCATATGAAACGGTTCATCTATACCACCTCACGAGGTGGTTTATTTGAAGCGATTCAGCTGGTTCCCGGGTGGCTGTAGTGTAAAATAGTAGTGCTTGCCAGCTACAGGGGGGAGCAGTAAACTAATCGCTGGTGCCCAGCAGTGTGAGGGACCGATTAGGCCGAAATCTATTGAATGCGATCATATTTAACAGAATTACATACTCAAATAATGAAATTTTATTAAATTAACCCTAAATTCCAAGCGATATTAATGTAGCCGCTACATTGGTGTCATTATTCATATTGTGAATCGAAGTATGGAAACTAAACAAATAGCAGTGCTTGCCAGCTACAGGCGCCTGCTGGTTCCCGGCGCCGACACACTTTCAAACTCTGCCGTGTAAACACGCATCTAAAACGCTTCATATAAATCGCTTTGTCTAGATCGTTTCACAATTCCCCGTGTAAACACGGCTTAAGACGTCCTGTTAATTTGACTGTAAATGCAGCTATTGTACGTGATTTTGATCTTGCTTACCGCTCCCATGGAGTTGATGAAATATTGTTAAATTAAAGTAGGCTTAGATCAAATGTAGTGTATGTCGGTACAGCAGCACGATAAAGCTGAATCACAAACACATATTTGCATGTGAAAATATATGTCTATGCAAATATATATATATATATATATACATCCGTACACGTATACATAGATAGGTCTACACACATGCATACGGTTAAGCATATCTTAATTATGTACAATGACATGTTGAGACTCAAAATGCTCATGCAGAAGTCACTAGGATTATGGAAAAGAAAAGTCTCCTTTTAATGTAAATAGCAAACGAGACCTTTTTACCAATGTAAAACATGGACAAGCTTTAGAGTTCCCGAGGAGATCTGGGCTGCATTGTCACTTGCAATTTTACCTCATTGTCATTTTATACATATTTGGTCATTTTAGAATTACATGTGGTTGTTTTTATGTTAATATTTAAATGTGATTGATAGCCTACACCCCTCCCTCTCCCATCCCAACATCCCAGAAAAATGAGGTATTAAGTAGGTCTAGCATAAAATCTTACTTGTTGCCTTTAATACAGCCTTTGCTCCGAACGAGGCGATAAATCACATTCGATCAGGCTTTTGCTTAGAGATTAAGAGACTATATAGTTCAGCAATGTTTTCATTCAAACACAACCTTCTCTTCCATGTGCTACTACAGACAAAATGAATTCCAAACCACGGAAACGAGGTGACAGCATGAACCGTGCACCTGGGTCCTCTAAGACCACCGATGAGGACCTGGATGACGTGACCCGCTTCGCTTTGGCCCAGCGTCATCGCCGGATGAGGCAAATGAAGCCCGGGCAGCAGGAGTGGGGCTTTGAGATGGAGCGCCACCTGGGGACTAACACCAAGGCCGGAAAAGTCCCCACTCCCCCAATCTCCAAGGGGGTCAGCGACGTCAACGTCTCCGCCTGCGCCATGCGCGTGCGGGAGAGCCGGCGTCGCAACTACGCCACATTTGAACAGCTGTTCAAACGCCACGTGGCGCCCGAGAGGGCCGCGCCCCAGGATGGCAAAGTCTTGTCACATCAGGTGGCCCCGCGCCTCCTCAGCCGGGCCCGCCTCGATTGGCCGGCCGGGGAGATGATGAAGACCCTCGGCGTCGAGAGCTTCCTCTGCCGAGACAAGAAGAGCAGCCCCGTTGACATCGGTGAGAGTCTTGCCTTTTTTTCCTTCCTTCCCTAGAGTTTCTGTCTTTTTGCCTTTCACAGTTTCAGTCCATCTTAACTTGTTTCATGGGTGGGGTTTTTGTGTGCGTGCATGCCGTTTTAGTCTGAATTTATGAATTATGGGATACTCTAGCAGCCCCTCCGACACCGGTGAAAGTCTGCCTTTGTTCCTTCCACTCACTAGGGTTTCTGTCTTTTTTGCATTTCACTGTTTCAGTCCATTTAAAGCTGCATAGTCCGATGGAGCATCAAATTTTCAAAACCAAAACAATGAGCTAGATTTTATTCTATATATCTGACTTAGATACTGATGCATTTATTAAGCAATTGTTGCCACATAGAAGGGGATACTGAGTCAATTTAAAGCTGCATAGTCCGATGAAATATCAAATTTTCAAAACCAAACCAAATATCTAGATTTGATTTTACATATCTAACTTAGATACTGATGCACTTATTAAGCATTTGCTTCTGCGTAGAAGGCAATACTGAGTCAATTTAACAGAACCTGTTACTGCAGAGGTCTATGGTGTCAGTTCCGGCAAGCTTGCTAAAACTAATTTTCCATGTTTGCACTCAAAATATCTCAAAAGTTTACCATTTAAAATAAAAGTAACTTTGAACTAATGTAAAGTAGATACTAGTGATCGATCTAATATATTTATCTCAGAAAAAATACAGAAATTCAAAACCATCGGACTATGCAACTTTAATAGAACCTGTCAATGCTGAGGCGTATGGTGTCACAGTTTTGGTGTGCTTGCCAAAACTAATTTCACATGTTTGCATTCCAAATATCTCAAAAGTTAGCCATTTAAAATAAAAGTTACTTCAAACTAAAGTAAGGTATATTATAACAATCAATTTAATATATTTATCTCAGAAAAATGATAGAAACTCAGAACCATCGGACTATGCAACTTTAACTTGTTTCATGGGTGGGGTTTTTGTGTGTATGTACATGCTGTTTTAGTATGAATTTATTAATTTATGAATTATGGGATACTCTCTCACACTATATGTATATATGGGTCATTCTCAGAAATTGTGTACCACATTTTTGCTTTCCACATTTCATTTTTAATGATTTTACCTTCATTTTTTTGCGGGGGAGGGGGTAGTTCAAATAGTTATTGTTGACTATGTGTATTAAGTATGTTAGCAATGCTACATGTATTTAATATATCCCACAAAATGTATCCAAAATATGCTTACATGATTTTTTTTGCTAAAGTGAAAATATAAAATATTCACACTAAGTGGAATAGACAGCATGATATAGAAATAATATTACAGTTTATTCATATGCTGTACGAAAAATAAGCTTAGTTTTCGAAGCTTTCCGGATTTTAGAATTTCGGATTAATGGATTGTGGACCTGTTTTTTAGTTCATCTTTTTTTTTTTAAAGAGAACAAATAAGATGCACATAAATAATGCTGACTCTTTGTTTCACAGAGCTGCCCCACATTGCTGAAAGCTTGGAATCTCTCAGCTCGAGGGAAAGTCTGAAGTCCCAGGACTTCTCCTACTATAGAGTACGTCTGCCGGAGATTTCAGACTGCGCGGCCAAGTAGGTTCCATTAAATTATAAGCCATCACCTAATTTCTCTGCCACAATGGCGCTCTATAGATAGTCACCTGATTTTAATGTGTTTCTTTAACATGACTATTCGCTATATCTGAGCGAACATATTAAAACAATTCTAGAAATATTAGCTGTGTCATTGAACTTAGAACGGCTCTAACATCTAAGAAGGGTTGGTTGGTGGAGTTTTACGTCCTGGCAACATCTAAGGTCATACCGACTTGTGACAGGGCATACTCATGGTGACTATAGTGCTGCTCCACTGGTAATTGGCCACTGGCCCATGACCCAATATCTCACTCAGTCACATTATCCTGACACTGTGCTAACCAGTCCTTGCCCTATTCTATTAATGCCGAGCGCCAGGTTAGGAAGCGGAAAGTATCAATTATAAAGTCATTGGTTTGACTCGACCGGGAACATAACGCCAAACCTTCCGCACGCGAAGTCCGCGCTTTACCGATTAGGCTACCGCGCCCGGTTCTGAGAAGCGTCAGTAGGGTTGAATGTCAGGATTAGGCACGACCTGAATAGGGTTGTTTTGTTCGTTTGTTGGAGTTTCACGTCATAGCAACATTTACGGTCATATCAGATCAAGCCCCTGAATAAGGAGGCCACCAGTCCTAATTAGACTCTAAATAACTAACAGCAAATGGGTTGTTTTAAAGTTTTGAATATTAACCTGGAATAATCATATTTGGTTATATTAATTCTGGTTAAGTAAAACTGTGGTGATCATGTTACTGTCTCTTTAAACTAGGGGTAGTAACTAACATGAGCAACTCAACATCACACATTAAAAAAACTATGACTATAACTGATCACTTCAACGGCTGGAAGACCACTGTCTCGACGCTGACAAAATATGTGTTCAGATGAATAAAATATTTACCAAAAAGGAAAAAAAAGAAAAGAAAAAAAGGGAAAAAAATGCGTGCTCTGTGCAGAATTCATAGCTTGCTCCTGCGGACAGTGACGTACGGCTACTTGGGACTTCAGCCCAGATAAGTAAGGGCTTAGAATTTTTATATTTTTTTAAAGAATTTTAAACAGTAAACAATTTATTGCAGTAAGCAATAAAAGCTATAAAATATAACTATTGATTTGGTCATCGTCGACATCATAGTCCCAATCAATGTGATATTCATCGCCATTAAGACTCTTTTGTCAGAATTGATTTTTTTGTGAACACACAGACAAACAAACACACTCACATTCGCTTTTATTTGTAGTGATTATCTTGATTGAGTATGGCTATTCATCGTCTATCCTGAAGCAACAAATTCTCTGTCAGTTGCGTCCCCGTCTTAAAACACCTATAAAAAGCCAACCTCAGGCCAAACAAAAAAAGAGAACAATTGGTGATCATCCCCGCCCGTGCCTGAAAAATCGGCCATCTCTGAAGTTTTTTAAATTAAAAAATTATAACTCTTTTTAAGCTGTTAAAAATGCGTCTGGCTAGCAGCAATTCAACTTTCGTATAATTTTTAAGTCATTGGTTTGACTCCGCCAGGGTTCGAACCCAGGAGTTCGAATCCCACGACCTCCCAGAATGGGAGGCGGATGCTCAACTAACTCAGCCATCGCATCTAATAACGTATTACGTCTGCGTAAAAAAATAACAAATAAAAATAAAAACCATCCGCCCGACCCTGATTTTTATTTCAAAAGGACGGTCACCAATTAAAAATAATAATTTGGCCCAATATAATTGCTGCCACCATCTTAGTTTTCCTGTTCTACATTTCAGACTTTTAGATTCCCTTTGCCAATCAGCCTTCAAGGTGGTATTTATTCGCCTGCCTTGCTCACACTGGGCAGTAGGTCAGTAGGTCAGTAGGTCAGTTTTCAGGGAGTTGACCTATCGCTGGACTAGGATAGGGTCACTCAGTTAACAATCGTTACGTCAGCTTTCAGTAACAATGTTTGTCCATTGGGTTGACAGTTACATTTCTAATTTATTTTACCTGCGTTTCTTCATTTCCTGTTCTACATGGTTATTAATTATTACAACATTGTGACCTCGTTGTACTAAGTTTCACTGTTAAAGTTGCAAAGTCCGATGGTTTTGAATTTCCGTCATTTTTTCTGAGATAAATATATTGAATTGATTATTATAATCCATCTTACTTTAGTTTGAAATAACTTTAATTTTAAATAGCTAACTTGTGACAGTTTTGATGTGCAAAAATGCCAAATTAATTTCGGCAAGCGCACCAAAACTCTAAGACCATTGAGTTATACAGGTTCTATTAAATTCACTCAGTATGCCCCTTCTATGTGGCAACAAATGCTTAATAAATGCACCTGTATCTAAGTTGAATATGTAATTCCTCATCAAATCTAGGTGAGTATTTTAGTTTTGGAAATTTGATGCTTCTTTGGACAATGCAACTTTAATAAACATAATCAGGTTTTTAGTTATTTGATACGTGGCAAAGGAGGAAGACAAGGCAGAAGTGGAATAAAGAAACACTTTATTCATAAGGAAGGTCAAGTGCATCAATAGGGCAATGATGATATCAGTGAAGAATCAATCAATGAAGGAATCAATAATGAGTAATAAGCAAAAATGTCAAGTAATCGGGATATCAAAGTCAAGTAGGGGGGGAGGTGCCCCGAAGAGCCCTCCACCCCATGGAAGGAGGTTAAAGTAGTATGGGTGGGTGGGTGGAGAGAAAAGGTGCGTGCTGCAGGGGCGAGTGGAGGCGAGTTGCTAAGAGCAGCTAGGCGGCCGGTTATAAGGGCCGGGAAGGGGGGGGGTGGGTTATGCAAGATCCAACGGGCGAAAGGGAAGGAAATAGTAGAGGGGGGGTACTCCTCCCTCGCCACAAATCAAATGCAATGCAAGCATTACGACCGATACGTGGCGAAGGAGGAAGAGAAGGCAGAAGTGGAATAAAGAAACACTTTATTCATAAGGAAGGTCAAGTGCATCAATAGGGCAATGATGATAACAGTGAAGAATCAATCAATGAAGGAATCAATCATCAGTAATAAGCAGAAAATGTCAAGTAATCAATCAATTAGGCAATCAATAATGAGTAATAAGCAAAAATGTCAAGTAATCGGGATATCAAAGTCAAGTAGGGGGGAGGTGCCCCGAAGAGCCCTCCACCAAAACAGAGGAGAGGGCTCGAGGGGCGCCCGAGGCGGGGCAGGTAGGCATGGACCGCACCCGAGGTCCATGTGCCCTGGGCCATGATGTCCTCGAGGGGGACCCCAGCGCGCTGGCAGGCCTGGGCGCAGGCTATGGAGGGTATAGCTGTCCGGGGCGGGGACGGCGAGGGCTCTGAGGGCACCTCGCAGGATTGCCGTCAGCGTCCGAGGGTCGAGGGGGCAGGATGAAGGCAGGGGCCGCCGGGGACGAGGGCGACGGATGCGGCCCAGGCGGCGACGGGGCAGATGGGGCGTCCGGGGGAATCAGGGACGAATAGGGCCACCGCCCCCGAGGGCAGAGCGATAGTCTTGGAGCTCCGGAGGGTCACGCGGAGGCCTCCGGGGGCCGGAGCCACGTCGGCGTGGGTGATGGTGTGGGGGCCGCCCCACACCTTGGGGCTGGGAGAGAGGAGGCTGGATTGCCGAAGCATCCTGTAGTACCCGAGGAGAAGGGTGGCTCGAGGGACCACGCCCGAGGGTCCAGCGGCATCGAGGTGGGCGGCAACATCCGCGAGGTGAGAGGGCGTCAGAGGAGGGGCGGGCCGGGGCACGTGGCCCGATGCCCGCTCCCTTCCTCGACAGAGGAGGGAGCCGAAGGCGGAGGGGTCGATGGCGATGGGGCGAGCATACAAGGAGGCAGTGTAGGCAGCGACGTCGAAGGCCGAAGGAGCGAGAGGGTCGCGACCGTGGCCCAAGGCCAAGGCCACGTAGCCTTCGGCCTGGCATCGGTGATTCCTCCATGTGGACGGGGCGAGGGCGGCGATGCGCAGCCCGTCGACGGCGGCCACCTCGGATTCCGTGTAACCTAGAATCATAGTCCAGCGTTGTAGGGGAAGTCGTCGTGGGATGGATAGGTCTGGACGAGCCCGAGGCGAGCGACTTCTCCTCGGGCCACCTCGGCCCACCGTCCGGGGAGGTGGGCGCGGCTGAGGGCGTCGGCCAGGAGGAGGACGGCCCCGGGCTTGTGGAGGATGGTGAGTTCGAAGCAGCCCTCGGCCGCCATCAGCCACAGCTCACGGGCACATGTCCCGAGGGTGGGATCCCGTGCCCGCCCTGAGTCGAGGGAGGCGGCGGAGGCCATGTTATCGGTGTTCATGACAACGTTGGCCCCCGCGACATCGTCCGAGAGGAGGGCGCGAAGCGCGACGACGAGGTTGACCGCCTCCATCTCATGGGTACTCGGGAAGAGGACGCGGAAGGCAGCGGAGTACCCTCGGGCATAGCAGTGGGTCGGCGAGAAGGCTCCCCCGCCGGTAAGGCAGGAGTCACACTCGATGACGACCCTCCGAGGCCTGGGGTCGCGGAGGAGGTGGAGGCTGTTGGAGGCTGCGAACCACATCAGGTCCCGGAGGGCCTCTTCCCCGAGGGTGATGGAGGTGAAGCCGAAGCAGCTGCACAGGGCCGTGAGGAGGCGGGCCATGAACTTCCTCGCGGGAAGGACGCAGCTGCCGACGTGGTTGAGCCAGCCGGGGATGCTCTGCAACTCCTGGCGCCCGAGGGTGGGGCGAGCGATCCGGGCCTCGCAGTCGGCCACGAGTTTGTCGACTTTGTCGGGGGCGATGTGGATGGTCAGGGCTTCGCTGTCGATCGCGAAGCCCAACCAGGTGAGGCGCACCACTGGGGGGTGGCACTTCTCTGAGGCGACCTCCAGGCCGAGGGCACCGACAAGGGCGATGAAGGCATCGAAGGCCTGGCGGGCCCTCAGATAGGTGAGCTCGCACCCGACAAAGTCATCCAAGTACACGAGGGCATGGAAGCCCTCGCGGCGGAGAACCCAGCCGACTGCAGAGGTGACCCGGGCACAGGCCGCCCCCGAGGAGCGGCATCCAAAGGGGAGGGTGAGGTTGACGTAAGTCTCCCCCTCCAGGGTGATGCCGAAGAGGGGGCAGGATAGGGGGTCGGCACGCAGCTGGCGGTAAGCCCTGGATATGTCAGCTGTCCAGGTGTACGCCCCGTGCCCTCCTGGAGGAGGCGGCGGCCCACATCGGCCACAGAGGGAAGCCTGTAGGCATGGGGCCTGCCCAGGTACTCCCGGCGGGGGATGCCGGAGTTGACGCTGCCCCCGTGGGGTATGACAGGTCGACGATGACCCGCCTCTTGCCGGGGTTGGACTTTGGGCGGGTCATCATGGGGGAGACCTGGGCCCAAGGGGTGAAAGGGGGGGCACAAGGAAAGCGCCATGGGCAAGCTCAATCGTGACGAAGTCCCGGAGGTGGGCCTGGTGCTCTGGGGCCTCCCTATGGTTGGTGTAGGTGGGGCGGGGAGGGGTGTTGGCAGAGTAGTTTGCCGGGAAGCTGAACTCCTGGAGGTGGCTTCGCCAGGCGAGTATGTGGAGGCCTCAGAGGAGGGGGATGTGGGCGGCCAAAAAATTGGGGAGGCCTGCAGTACGGAGGGCGTCATAGGCCCGGGAGAAGGCTGGGTATCACTCCCAGGCGGTACCGGAGAGGTGTGGCCATATGGAGAGAACGGTGTGGCGATAATGGTGGGGGGTGGGGCCGCAGGAGGGGGTGGCGAGGAGGGTGTCCCACCGAGGGGGGGGGGGGGGGCAAAGGGAGGGGGGAGGGGGGGGAGGATGTGTGGTGGGGGAGGGAGAGGGGACAGGCAAATTCATCAACAGTGGGGGGGCGCCCCGAGTGTGTGGTGGTGGCTATCTGGTAATTCAGAGTTAAAACCAGGGAGGCAGTGGAGATAGGTGGTGTCGCCAGGTGCGGGTGCGGCGGCGGCAGTGCTGGCGGTGATGTGAGGAACAGGGGCGGCGAGGATGTGAGGGGCATGGACGGGGGCGTTATGCAAGGGACTACCGCCTGCGGAGCGAGACGTTGAGATGTGAGGAGGGCGGTTGGTGCGGGTCGTGTGGTGGGATGGAGCCGGGGTCCTCGGCAGGACTTCCGGTGCTCGGCGGGCGACAATGGGGGTGGTGTGTGTGGCAGGGTGAGGGTCGGCGTCACATGTGACGCCCGAGGGCATGTGAGGGAGGGCGGTTGTGGTGGCGGCGGGGGGTCGGGGGATGTGAGGGGGCCTCCCGGGAGGCCGCGACGGGTCGGGGCCGATGATGGGCTCCCGCCGGGGCCGGGGGGCGGCCGGGAGGGGGGGGGGCTCGGCTGGGGGCGCGCGGCCCGGGGTCGGGAGGTGTGTCGCCACCGCCGGACTGAAAATCCGGCGAGGTGATCGCGGCGGCAGCGGAGGCGCGCTCCCGGGACCACTTGTTGAAGCAGACCACCTCACTGTGAACCGTCAGGATGCGCCATACGTTAGCGCAGTACGCGCATGCGTGGCGCTTCCTCGACCCCTGCTCTCTGTGCCGCTCAGCAGCAGGGGCGAGGTCGCACGAGGCGATGTCGTGGTTCCAGGCGGGGCATGGCACACCGTACACCTCTCGGGTGTAAGGGGTAAGGGGATCGGCCTGGGAGGAGCGGGGCTGGGCGGCGGACGGACGAAAGCCATGGAGCGGGAGGCGGTGGCTCAGGAGGCGCCGGGGGCAGTCGCGGGGGCGGTGATCACGTCCAGCCGCACCGCGTTAATGGCTATCGGGTCGTGCCACCCATCCGGGAGCCTACCATTGGCGATCCAAGCGAACACAGTCTCTGAGTATCTCCGGACGGTAGGCCAGGGATGGGTGACACAGTCGCGCTGCACCGTCAGGTTGTGATGAAGGAGGCCTGGGATCGAGTCCGAGGGGATGGCGGGATGCGACTCCAGCATCCGGTGGGCGAGGTTATATTCCTCCATGGTGGCCTCCCCTTTCTTGAGCGCCTTCCCCTCAGGCCCCCTTTCGATGAGGTCGTGGGGGAAAATGTATCCTGATGGGATACCTTTTCGGCGTCCTGTGTTTTGCGCCTCGGCCGACTCCAGGATCTCCCGGACCGCCTCGGCAGCGGAGGTGGGGCTCTGATCCGGGGCGGCTCGGCGGGCGGGCAGGAGGCGGGCCACAGAGGCGGCCTAGAGGCGGCCTGCTGGGTCGCGTAGGCGCCTTGCCTGGTGTAGCGTCTGTATAGGGGATGGGTGTCATGATGGGGCGCAGCCGGCGCGGGGAGGTGGCGATGGGTCGTGGGGGCGGCGGCCCCGGAACCCAGGGTGAGTTCTTGGACGATGTCGGCCAGTCAGTCCAATGCCGAGGGAGGCATGGGAGCTGGCACCGTGGGCGGCGTGACGACCATTGCCTGAACTAGGGCGGTGAGGCGTTCCATGGCGAGGGCGTTGACGTCCATCCTGGCGTCCACAGAGGAAGCCCAGGAGGTGGCCTCGGACTGGAGGCTGGGGGTGGAGGAGGTCGCGGAGGCGGCATCAGCAGCGGTGGCGCTCCTGCCTCACCGGGTTCCTCGGCGGCTGGCGGGGCGGCCTCGTCCTCGTGGTGCGGACGGCATCTGTAGGCCGGCGACTAGGTAGCATGGAGGCGTGCAGAGGAGGCGAGCTCGGAGGATGACCAAATAGAAAAAAGGTGCGTGCTGCAGGGGCGAGTGGAGGCGAGTGGCTAAGAGCAGTTGGGGGCCGGTTACAAGGGCCGGGAGCCGGGGGGAGGGTTATGCAAGACCCAACGGGCGAAAGGGAAGGAAATAGTAGAGGGGGGGGTACTCCTCCCTCGCCACGAATCAAACGCAATGCAAGCATTACGACCAATCCGTTATTTTAGTTATTTAAGCAAATCATTATATTGGTTTACAAAATATTTTTTTACAACAGCAAAGTAATAATATCACACTACTACTAATTGAAGGTGCATAATTAGGTGCTAGAGCCTTTCCTGTAGCGTTTCTCTGTTTGCTCTCCGAACAGATTCAAGAAAGGCCAGAGGCTGCGCGGATGGGGGAAGAAGAAAGCAAAGAAGAAGTAGGGGTCATCTTTATCTGTCAGCCTGGTAAGTGGCTTTTGTACTGATATGTGTAATATCAAGCTGTCTCAAGTGGGTGGGTGTGGTTTCTTTGGTACTAAATGGACATTCTAAGTTCTAGCAATACGCAGCACTGTGTGTGTGTGTGTTTGCATCTACGAGAAATCGCCTAAATCGGTACGGTTGTTGTCACGGTAATGCAGTACCTCGGATACCTTAGGTGCTAAAATACCTCAGGGAGTTTGACACCCCTGCCTTGCAAAGTTGTAAACCACTGCCTTGTGGTACAAGTTATCATTCTTGATAGAATCAAAGGCTAAGGGAGCAAACCCTAACAGAAAACCATGTTATCGTGGCAGCATTAAGGGCGGTGATGAATGGAACTCCCAAATCTCCCGACCAGCCACTGCAGGGACAAATAGTTTTGCATCTGTCTTCACATGTTCTTGCTGGTGTGAGACCTCTATTTTCTCCCTGAGAGAGTGCCGCTAGTAACTTGCAAAAGCCAGCAGCACTTCAACACTTTGCAAGCAGCTTTTATGAAATGTACAACTGCACAAAGCGGCGGTTAAGTAATGAAAGCAGTCTTTGTCGCATTGTGACTGACAGCATCATGATGATGATGTTGTCACAGGACAATGTTATCAAATTACCATCGCTTAAAGTTGCATAGTCTGATGGTTTTGAGTTTCTCTCATTTTCTGAGATATTAGATCGTTCATTATAATCTACCTTACTTTAGTTTGAAGTAACTTATATTTTAAATTGCTAACTTTTGAGATATTTGAAATGGAAACATGCTAAATTAGTTTTGGCAAGCTTGCCAAAACTCTATCACCATAGGCTTCTGCAGTAACAGGTTCTATTAATTGACTCAGTATCCCCTTATATGTGATGACAAATGTGTAATAAGTTCACCAGCATCTAAGTTAGATATGTAGAATCAAATCTAGATAATTGTTTTGGTTTTGACAATTTTATGTTTTCATCAGACTATGCAGCTTTAAGTTTGTTGTTATGCAAGTCCTAGGCTTGTAATTTGTTATGGAGTATGTTATCACATAGTCATCATTTACCCCTATCCTGAAGCTTTTATCTATACATGTCTGAATGGCAGGAAACACTATTTCAAATGGGATTTAACTGTGGAGATAGTGGTTCCAGTGCTTGATACGCAGCGAAGGAGGAAGATGAAGGCGGGGTGGAAATTTAGAGCTCTTTATTCAAAATGTGAGGAGTCAATAAGCAATGCAAGTGAATAAAGTACAATCAAATCAGCAGGAATCAAACATCAAATGCAGGGTAAAATATCAATGTTCATCAAGGATAATCAGAGGGGAAGAGGAAGCCCCGAATAGCCCTCCACCCTAGGAAAGATAAGAGGAAAGAAGTTTTCAGGGTTGGTGGGTGGAAGAAATCGGGAGGGTAGCGCTACTGGAGGCAGCTGGAGGCGGAGTGGCTGGAGGCAGCAGCAGGCCCGGGTTATAAGGGCCGGGAGCAGGGGGGGTATTACATAACCCAACGGTCATAAGCGCAGGAGGAGAGGGGGGGGGCACTCCTCCTTCGCCACACATTACGACCGATACGCAGCGAAGGAGGAAGAGGAAGGCGGGGTGGAAATTAAGAGCACTTTATTCAAAGTGTGAGGAGTAAATGAGCAATGCAAGTAAATAAAGTAAAATCAAAACAGCAGGAATCAAATATCAAATACAGGGTAAAATATCAACGGGAATCAATGTTCGTCAAGGATAATCAGAGGGGAAGAGGAAGCCCTGGAGAGCCCTCCACCAAAACGGAGAAGAGAGCGCGAGGGGCGGCAGAAGGGGCGAGGCGGGGGAGGTATGCATGTACCTCCCCCGAAGTCCATGTGCCCTGCGCCATAATGTCTGCGAGGGGGACGCCGGTGTGCTGCCATGCCTGGGCGGCGCCCCGCCGGAGGCTGTGGAGGGTGAAGGTGTCCGGGGCTGATACTGAGATGGCCCGCAGGGCGCCGTGAGGGTCCGAGGGTCGAGGGGCTGGCCCGAGGGCATGATGAATGCTGGGTCGCCCGGTGATGCTGGGACGAGGTTGACCGAGGCATTCCAGGCAGCCGGTAACCCGCGGAGGCCGGGATGAAGAGAGCGACGGGTCCAGAGGGATCTGTGATTGTCTTGGAGCCCCGGAGGGTTGCCCGGGGCGGCCGCGACGTCCGCGCGGCTGATGTTGTGTGGGCCGCCCCGGCCCAGGGGGCTAGGGGAGAGGAGGCTGGTCTGCCTAAGCATCCTGTAGTACCCTAGGAGGAGGCGGCGTGTGGAATGAGGGCCGAGGCCCCGGTGGTGGCCAGGTAGTCGGCGACCGAGGCGAGGTGCTCCGGCGTGAGCGGGGGCACAGTGCAGGGCATGTGCGCCGTGCCTCGCTCGCCTCTGCGACACACGTCTCGCGTGAGGCGGGAGCTGAAGTCCGAGGTGTCGCCGCCAGTTACCTCGACCCGGTAGCGCACGCCGGAGAGGGCGTTCTTGACCGAGGTGGGGGCCATGCGGCCAGCATAGAGGGATGCCGCATAAGCGGCGACATCGAAGTCAGAGGGCGAGAGAGGGTCGATGTCCTGGGCCGATGCGAACCGGACTTAGGCCTCGGCTTGACGGCGGCGGTTCCTCCAAGACAAGGGTTCCAGGGACGTGACGTGCAGCCTGTTGACCACAGCAACCTCCAGGACAGTGTAACCTGCAATTAGAGGCCCGGGTTATAGGGGAAGTCGTCGTGGCGAGGGCTCAGGTAGGTGAGCCCGAGGTGAGCGACCTCTGTCCGAGCCACCTCGGCCCAGGGTGCGGGCAGGTGGGCACGACTCAGGGCGTCCGCCAGCAGGAGATTGGCCCCAGGCTTGTGTAGGATGCCGAGGGTGATCGAGCCCTCGGCCGCCATGAGCCAGAGCTCGTGGGCGCAGGTCCCGAGGGTAGCGTCCCGGGCACGCCCCGACTCCAGTGCGATGGCGGAGGCCACGTTGTCGGTATTGACCATGACTGTGGTGTTTTTGGGGGGGTTTTGTTTTTTAAGCAAAGGCAAGTTTATTGACTACAATTATGTAGTAAATAGATATTGCACTGTGTGTTCAACTGATACATTCAAAAACAGGCAAACCATCACCATGAACTAATTAAATATGAATGTTTCCCTCAAATTATACACGCTAAACCATAGTTATGGTTGACTATGTATAACACAAGACCGAATGCGTTCGATTTGATCAAACGCATATCATGCATGTAGTCAGATAATGACTTCCTGAATATGATACAAATATAATGATATTATACATCAAAACAGGTGGGTCAGTTATCAAAGAAGTTTATTGGCGCCGTAACCATAGTCCCATATATATTACGATATTGTTCCCTACTAAATATCGCAGGAATGTAGTATATGTACGGAGAACAAGCGTTCCTTCATGTAGCAGGTTTGGAGGCGCAAAAGCTGTTTCATGTCATGAATTTGGAGAGTGGAGACATGGAGAAAATAGGCATGATAACAACCGCATTCTGGGACTATTGTCACGGAAAAGCCAACAGAACCATAGTCCGGTACAAATTTAATAGTTACAACCAGACGACGCAGGACATTGAGACATATATACTCGAATTACAATATAAAATATCGTTGTGTGACTATGGAGCGACTGAGGAGTCGATACTATGTGACAGACTCGTCTGTGGTGTGAAGGACAATATGGTGAGGGATAAGTTGTTACAGACACGGAATTTAGAGTTGGACCAGTGCCTGGAAATATGCAGACTCAGCGAAAACAACTCGGAACAACTAGCAAGCGTGACCAATGACACTCATGACTCTGAAGTACTGGCGGTCAACCGGTGTGATGACCGACGGTCACACCCCCAAACAAGCCGCCCTCCGACACCTGCTGATAATGACACTAGACGGCGGGGAAATAGGAATGCCCCCCCCAAGCCGCGCTAATTGCACAAGGTGTGGGTACTCACATGCACGGGACCATTGCCCGGCCAGAGGGAACGAATGTCTGAACTGCGGGCACATTTGTCATTTTGCCCGAGTGTGTAGAGGCGCGCAACGGCAACAGGTGCCGTTAGATGCATTAGACGTAGACGAGGAAGGCACCCCGGCGGAATGGTTGGCAGAGGACGCAGAGGAAGACGAGCCAGATGACCTATTTGTGGGGCAATATCAAAACATCGAGAAGGTTTGAGTCTCTGGTAGGAGGACATCCGTATAGGCGGCAACAAGGTATCCTTCAAGTTGGACTGTGGGTCGGAGGCCAACATCATACCCGAGAGTGTGTTCATGTCGTTACCCAACATGGAGTTAAGGAAGCCGAAGTGCAGACTGGTCACCTATTCAGGAGAACGGATCCAACCCAGAGGAGAAGTCACCATCAACATACAGGGACACTCAATGCTGTTTCAAGTGATCGACAGTGGATCGGCTATACTTGGAAAAGACGCGTGTGTGACTCTGGGACTGCTCAACCGAGTGCGGGCGATGGACATGGAAAAGAATCATCCGATGGATGATGACGACGCCAAAGTGCTGGTAAATAAGTACCATAATGTATTCAAAGGGTTGGGCTGTATTAAAGTTAATGCAACGATTCATGTAGACCCAAATGTACCCGCTGTAATCGATCCACCTAGGCATATACCACATGCCATTAGTGACGCTGTACAAAATGAACTAGAACGAATGGTTTACATAGATGTAATAGTTAAGCAACAGGACCCAACATCCTGGGTAAACTCTATTACTATTGTAAAAAAAACTAATAAATTGTGTATATGCCTTGACCCGACTAAGCTTAATAAAGCCATATTACGTGGCCCGTATCCAATTAAGACGGTTGAGAGGTAGTGGCAAACACTTCAAGTGCGAAGTTCTTCTCGGTACTCGATGCAAAAAGCGGCTACTGGCAAATCCTGTTAGATAAACCGAGTTCATTGTTATGCACTTTCAACATGTCGTGGGGGCGGTATAGGTACACCAGGATGCCTTTCGGTATAAAGACGGGCGGGGATATCCTTATCCAAGAAATGGAGAACATACTAAAGGGGCTCCCGGGTGTGGACGTAATAGCAGACGACATATTGATATATGGTGTAACTAAGAGTGAGCATAACGAGAGGTTAGAGGCTGTTTTGAGACAGTCGAGTTGAAATTGAACCCGGACAAATAAAAATTGTGTAAGTCGCAAGTCGAGTATGTAGGCCATGTACTTACTGCTGAGGGCCTCATGCCCAATCCTGATAGAGTGCAGGCAATCACAGACATGCCGACACCCACTGATAAGGCAAGCATACAGCGTTTTTTAGGAATGGCGGTTTACGTCCATAAGTTTATTCCTAACCTTTCGGATATTGCCAAGCCGTTAAGGTTATTGTCAAAATAAATTGCATGGCACTGGGATGCTGAACAGAATAATGCTTTTTTGAAGTTAAAAGAGCTGTGGGTCAATGCTCCAGTGCTAAAGTACTATGACGTAAAAAAAACATTAAAGTTACAAGTAGATGCGTCCATGACTGGGCTCGGAGCGGCACTATTTCAAGGTAACCTACTGGTCAGCATGGCGTCAAAAGCCCTGACCAAATGTCAAGGGAATTATTCTGTTATAGAGAGAGAGATGCTTGCGATCTGTTTCGGCTGTGCCAAATTCCATGAGTACATTTTTGGAAAACAAATCACGGTCGAAACAGATCACAAGCCACTTGTCAGTATTATGTCGAAGCCATTGCACACACTAACTGCCCGACTACAGAGAATGAGGTTACGATTGCAAAATTATGATGTAAAATTGGAATATGTTAAAGGTGTGAACATGTTTTTCGCTGATGCCTTGTCGAGAGCACACACAACAAATACCCAGCCGATGAACTTATACGATGATAATGTGCCTGTTGCAACATTAGACTACATCGAAGACGAAGTCACTGACATTGCAAATGAGACCACACAAGATCAGACACTTCAGAAGCTGACCAAGTACATCTGTGAGGGGTGGTCAATACAAAACAATGACATTGATCATGACGTAAAACCGTATTACACATACAGAGAAGAATTGACAATCAAAAACAATCTCATCCTAAAACAAAACAGAATAGTGATCCCAAAGGTATGTCAGAAACAAATCCTAAACAAGTTGCACAGTGCCTATTTAGGCATAATTAAAAGTAAACAACTGGCCCGAGACTATGTATACTGGCCAGGTTTAGATATCCAGTTGCAGGACAAAGTGTCGAGGTGTCAAATATGCCAGTCAATACAAGCGCACCCTCACAAAGAGCCTCTTGTAAATCACGACATACCAGACATTCCATTCTACAAAGTTGGAGTGGATTTGTTTCATTGCAATAATGAGAATTACATGTTAATTATAGATTATTACTCAAAATATCCAGAAGTGACGAGTAAAGGTGTAATTGAGAATATGAAGCAAGTTTTCACTCAGTATGGCGTGCCAAAAGTGGTCGTATCTGATAACGGTCCACAATTTTCCAGTGAGGAGTACAGAGTTTTTGCGAACACGTACTGTTTCACACCAAAGTTCTCGAGTCCATTGTATCCCAGAAGTAACGGGCAAGCAGAAAGGGGGATACGGACAATCAAGTCCATGCTTAAAAAGTCAAACATAGACAAGTCAGACATTAACCTAGCACTCTTAGATCTGCGGAATACCACCATGAGTGACCTAGGGCATCCCCAGCGCAGCTCTTAATGAGTAGACGACTATGAAGCAGGATACCCACACTGCCGAGCACGCTAAGAGTCAAGCCAGTGGCATCTAGAAAACAACACCTGCAACAAAGACAAAGCAAACAAAAAACATATCACGACATGTGTGCCACGAGGACACACAAACCACTAAGAATTGGTGAAGACGTAAGGTATGTTGATCACAAAGGGGAGTGGAAAAAGGGCGTGATCACACACCTGGGTGTACAACATGGGCGGGATTACCACATTAGAAATGCAGAAAACAAAACTGTAAGACGTAACCGCACACTAATAACTCGAGCACCTGTCGCAGTTACACATACACCAGCAACACATAATGACGTGAATGGAACCATGCCAGTGGCGGTGGCACCACTGGCGACGCCACACAAGGGTTATGTAACCAGGTTCGGTAGATCAATTAAGCCAGTTGTATGTCTAGGGTATTCGGAAGAATTTGACTTAGACATAAGATTTGTTCGCAGTAATTGTTACATAAACTGTGGGATGTAGAATGACGTGATGATGTCATTGATGAAGGTAATCAGATGACTAGTGGTATCCCACTATGTTGCATAAGTATGAAACATTGTTCACTGCACTGTGTTGTCTTTGAAACATTGTACTTAGTTAAGACCTAAAAAGAAATTAACGTTAGTTCATATATGTATTTCTTCTTTTTTTTTAAGAAAAAAAAAAGAAAGACCCAATAATTAACTGAGGTAACCTTATTGAATTTAATCGACCATGTTGTACATTGTGTCCCCATAGACATGACAGAATATAACATTGAAATTGCTTGTTTTAAACTGTAGATTCGTGTCAGAGTGATACCACAATATTCATTTCCGAAAGAGGAAGATGTAGTATATGTACGGAGAACAAGCAGGACCCAGCTAGAGGGGGTCACGTGATGAAGGTGACGTGTTAGATCGGGAACAGAATAAACTCACTTAGCCTTTGGACTTCATGGCGTTCGTGTCTGTCTTCTCTACATATTTATGGAGTTAGATATTAGACCATATCTCTTACAGTGAGCCTGTTATATTTAGACCATACCTCATGTAGTGAGCCTGTTATTGTTAGATAGCTCATACAGTGAGGCTGTTATAATTAGATCATACCTATACTTATCCCAAACATTTTCCTTATTAGGGGTGATGGACGCAAACAAATTGGCATGGGGGAGGCGACCCTACCAGAATACATAGCAGCTCTGTGCAGGATGGGAAAAGACGCGACCGTCCAGGGTTCGTGGAAACCACACATAATCGAACACATGCACCAGCTCGCAATGATGGCGCAGTCGTGGGAGTGGGAAACATGTCGGTGGTGGTCGGAACGAGTGTTCAGCATGCTGGACGATGGCAGACTGCCCCACACCTGGGCAGATAACTATGCCATAAAAGATGTACAACGCGATGCTATCACACAGGGAACACGGGCATCCGTGCAAAGCCGCACCAACAACACCTTCAGAGCCCCGATGGCACAAACAGCGACTGGGAACCAAACTACAAGCGGATCAACAGAATACAAAGCTGATTACAACAGAGACAAAAGCCGTGTTTACACAGGCGAGTTAAAACGTGAAAGTTGGGATATTCTGAGCTCATAGCCATTGAGTTTGCAGTGACCGGATGTTGTCCTGCAGCCAAGCAGTGCGTGCACTGACCTAAATACACGTACTGACGTCATATGAAATTGGTTAAGCCACTATTTGAAACTGGTTCATTTTTGACCCATGCGCAGACGACGCTGTTGGATCCAGACGCATGCGCAGAAGCGACATTTGGGAACTTCAACTGATGGGAAATGAAACTCTGACACCGGCGCTAACACCAACACAACAGACAACACCAAAAGAGACACACACATTGAAGCGGACGACGAAGAAAAACGCGAACCAAACATCACCACCACCAGCAGCCCACACCCACTGAACGGGCGCGCACCAGGTACCAGTGAATGCCACACAATGGCAACCAGCTCAGGCGAGCAGCGCGGCACTAGTGAACACCGCAACCCAGGAACAAGCTCAGCACCGGAAACAAGATGGCCGACAAATAAAAATATAAACAACAACAAACCAACCAACAGCGACAGACCCGGGCACACCGCCACACCCGACCATCAAAGCCAGCGAAGCGGAACTCAACACACAACCACCACAGACGGCGGAAACAGCAACCAAGGTACCGGCGCTAACCCCAACACAACAGACAACACCGAAAGAGACACACACATTGAGCGGACGACGAAGAAAAAATCGAACCAAACATCACCGACAACGAGGAGGAAATGGAAGCCGACGACATAAACAAGAGCGAACCAGCCCAACGGCCACCCCCACCATCACCAAGTGAGTACAAACAGACCCTCGACAGAATATGGCCACGGCCCACAGCAGAAACACATGACAAACACATAGACTACATAAAAATATACGATGCCGTGCGAGATATGGCACTTCCAAACTACGTATCAGCAAAATTTGCTGTCCCGTCAGGCCTAAATATACAACAATGGAGGGAAAAACTTGGAAAATACCATGATACAGAACTAGTCGACTACCTACAGTACGGATGGCCGGCAGACTACACGGCCCAGACAGAACCGACAACCACCGAAAAGAACCACACAGTCGACCCCAAGCAACTGGAAGCCATCGACGAGTACATAAAGACAGAGCTGGCTCACGGGGCCATGCTGGGCCCCTTCAAAAAACCACCATTCGAGCCATGGACTCAGTGCAGCCCCATGATGACCCGCCCCAAAAAGAACACCCTAGCACGACGCATGATCGTGGACTTGACCTGGCCCCATGGGAGAAGCGTCATCACTGACATAAAAAAGGGATTCTACCAAGGAAAGCCAAGCTCCTACATACTTCCGAACATGGATGCCGCCGTCGAGGTGGCGCAATGCAGAAGGGGAAGCTACCTCTTGTCGGCAGACCTGGCATGGGCATACAGGCAGCTGAGAGCGTGCTCACTATCAGCTCCACTGTTCGGCATCACCAGGGCGGGAAAATACTACATCGACATAGCTCTCCCCTTCGGGTGCAGGACCTCCAGCCTGGCATGCGCAAGGACAACAAACGCTGTGGTGTACATATTAAGAACACAAGGTCACCACGTGCACTGCTACCTCGACGACTTCGTTGGGGTAGCAGCGACAAAAGAGCAAGCTCAACGAGCCTACGATGACCTCATACGGAATGCAGCCGATCTGGGTCTGGAGCTTTCCCCTGCGAAGTGCATCCCACCAACTAAGGCTCTGGAGTGCATGGGCTTCTGCATATCCGCCGAAGACATGACGGTCATGATACCAAAAGAAAAACTCGAGAAAACCCTAGACGAGTGCAAAAGATGGACATCAAAGAAAGACACATCACGCAAGACCCTCCAACAACTAGCAGGACAGCTACAGGGTAATCGGGAATTCGTAATATAACTGCCACTCATTCCCCAGGTTACACGGAGGGCCTACACGACAAAATAGTGGAGGTGTACTTCGCGGGGCTGGCGCCCGGTACGTGAAGAATTGGGCAGCACAGGCGAAGAAATACACACAGTTTGCGGCGAAGTCCACGTTCGACCCGCTCCACTGCATGTTATTCGTAACATGGGTAATTTGCGGCCAGGAACTGATGGCTGGAACCTCCCCCTTTTTCCACCCCCCCCCCGACCTGATCACATGGGAACACATCCTAATAACTGACCCTAATCACTGGCCCCCACACCCAGCCCGGTACTGCCGCTAGGTGGAGAGCCCAGAACTAACACCAACAACCAACCAACATAGATGGCGCCACCTCTGGCCAAGCTGACCCCAGGGCTCCAGCCCGGGCAGCACCACCACAACTACTCCAGCTCCCGACCAGTGACCACCTCTCTAGCCTTCACCCACCCACCCACACCTCTAATAAAACCACCAGAGCACAGGGATTGAGGGTTCGAGTCCTGCCACCCGGGAAAGTGATTCCTGGTGGGACTGGGGAGCGCTCCTGGGGGGGGGGGGGGGGGGGGGGGGGACCTCGCCGAATGCCCGACGAACTACGGAACAAGAACGAACAGTAACAAACCATAACTACCTGAACCAAATAAAGAGACTAATTGCCAACTATATCCAGTCGTGTTCCCGAGTCGTGAATTACCCTAAATGTAT
The DNA here is from genome assembly GCA_030323885.1 of Branchipolynoe longqiensis. Lineage (NCBI taxonomy): Eukaryota > Metazoa > Annelida > Polychaeta > Phyllodocida > Polynoidae > Branchipolynoe > Branchipolynoe longqiensis. The sequence goes on along the minus strand of CM059197.1, from coordinate 80,617,471 downwards.
TCCTCAGAATCGAATATTTAACACAATAAAAGCCACTTTAAGTCCTTCAGGTAAATTACTTTCAACAACAACAACCCCCCTTCCCCCACAGCCCTCCCATGATCCCATTAAAAATAGTACACAGACGTACTGTTTAGTGGGATGCCCGATAGTCACCATGGAGACCACACACAGTGTCCATGACAACGGTCGTAGCAATGAGCAGTGACTACTAATATTAGTAGGACCCCAATGTCACTCGACAGAGGAGGACCGCGACGCAACGCCACCTACGTTAACTAGAAAATTACACTATATAATGTATACAAGGACATCACTAGCAGTAGCAATCAACCCGGCACAATATGCACATTAAGAACCTCTTCTCAAAAGTCAAATGATTATGTGGGTTAAAAATAAAATTATTTGATCATTTTCACCTAGAATTAGAAACATGCTGAGAAGTTTCTTATTTTCAATTGGATCAGATGTCTGTTAAATATCAAATAAATGGATGTTAGACAGTGCTACATCAGATGGAATATTAGATATCAAAGAAATGTATGTTTGATATCAAACACAAATGTTCATCAGTTATCGAAGAAATAAATATTAGATATCAAATAACCTCTTTATTATATATCAAACAAATGTCCATCAGATATCAAACAAATGAATATTAGCTACCAAACAATATCAAAGAAATATTTTGAGTTGTCGAATGGATCTCTTACAGATAATAAATCAATTGCATATTAATTTATCTTTTTTTTAGAATTACAGAAGCGGATAAAATCAAATTTCAAACCAAAATATCTACTTAGATTTGAACCTACGTATCCAACTTAGATACTGGTGTAAATTCTTCATTTCTATTTCTATGCACCCCCCCCCTCAAGGATTAAACCTGACGGCTTTGACATGACGTAGTTAAAATACCAATAGCATTGAACTGATATGTGGGTCATTCTCTGAAACAGGGCACTAAACTGTGACATGGATAACAAAAATGAAAACCTTTCAAATAATAGCAGAAGACCTTCCAAGTAATAGCAGAATCCATATTACTATGAAGGTTTGTATGTTGTGCATATATCATAGTTGAAAAAAACACCAAACTATAGCACTTTTTGATTTAGATCCTATAGAAATTGAGCATACCAAAATTGATTTCTCATGCTTTCACTTAAAAGGTAGTCATTTATAATTAAATTTACTTCAAACTAAAAACTAAGGTTGAGAATATATATATATATAAACATATCTCCAGTACAAATTAGAGAGAAACAATGAGGTAGTGGGTTGAGTAGTTTAATCTCTGGCAAGGATTATAGGCCCTTGCCCATAAAAGAAAAGAAAAAATCCTCCGGTGCGACTGGTCACTGGGTTGAGTAGTTTAATCTCTGGCAAGGATTATAGGCCAAAGATCGGAGATCCCCCAACCAATACCGTTAGTATATAGTGGTTGCCAGGGAGGTGGCCATGTGCATGTCGTTCATTATTCTTACAGTCAGCGGTGTTTTCAAGTATGTGAAGACTGTGTCAGTCGCCCAGTCCCCCCTGGCACGGAGCTCCTCAATGGTGGCCCCGCATAGGGATAGATAGATAAGTACAGCCACCCCGCCTGAGAGAATGGGATGAGACCGAGGATGGGTCCAGGCCCGCCTTCCCCGCGAATATTCGCAAGGTTGTCTGGTACATGGCATAGGGGAGGGGCGCAGAGGCACCCAGCCCGGACGGGATCCGGAAGGCTAGCGCATCAGGGGGGCCGGCATCCGGCCGAAGTGCATTTCGGTCCAGTAAACCGCACAGATGTCTGTGTTCAAGCACCTGGCGACCGGTATTTCCAGGACGCGCTCACGGAACTGGATTGTCTTTGATCGCCTGATCGAAATGATCATCCCCCATGGGAAGAATTTGAAATCACCCCTGTGGAGTGCGGATTCAGACAGTGTCACCTGGCACTTGCGTAGGAGAGCTCGGAAGCTACACAACAATGCAGCGCGCCAAGCGATGTGACCGTGGGTCATAGATAGGTAGGAGAACATCTTCAGCAGTGTTCCGGGCAATATTGGGGCCGCCAATCTCTCCTGATTCCACGGAGGGTGGAGGCGACTTCGTAGCTTGTGTATGAGATCGGTTCCGCTCCCCTTTGGCGGAGGAAGTAGTTCAGACCGCTGAGGTAGTTAAGTATTGATGAATATTTCAGGGTGGGCAGGGCAGGGGGGAGTGCGTCTCGGAGAAGTTCTCGACAAACTCCAGGTAACGCCTAACCTGCACCCCCCGTGTGGAGATGGAGTTTGTGGCATAGGCGCTGCTCTGGAACAGCAGCTGTTCCCGTTTCAGCTGGGCCACCCCTGGAACCGGAATTGTCATCATCATTAAATATTAGGCTGCAGCACATACTGTTAGTAGGGTCGGCCTCCCTGAGGTGCCCTGCACTGCCTGGATCATCCAACCTGCTCAGGGCATCACATATTATGTTGTCTTTGGTGCCTATAAACACAGAAGAGAATTCAAAGTTCCGCTCAGACGCTATCCAGAATAGCCGTTTCAGAAAGAACATTATTTCTGGCCATCTAGATCTGCCAGTGTTAAGGGTGGCATGTACTGTTGTGCTATCTGTTATCATGACCACGGAACTGTTCTCCCATAGGTGGCCCCAGTGTGCAGCCGCCGCAATGGCCGCCCACATCTCACGTATATTTATGTGCGCCTTTGCGCAAGTCCCATGGGGCGCCAAATGGTGATGTCCGAGTCTTATTCTCAGGCTGGCGTCCTCAGACACGTTGAAAGCCCCCGCAATCCATGCGTTGCCATGCATGGCCCCCATATCTGTAGTTTGAGGCATCGCTATAGGGAGTGACGGGGCAAATCACCCCAGAATCCTCGCCTTCCCATTAAATCTGTCGGCAAAGCCGCACCACCAATCGACATCGTCTCGGAAACCCTTTGAGAGGCGAACCATGAAGTGAGGTTCTCGTACGGTGTTCATACAGTCACAAATATGCCTGCAGAAGGTCCTACCCCCCTTTATCACCTTGCTGCAGTGCGCGAGTAGGCCGCCCAGCCTCTCGAGCTCCCTTTTAGTGGCCTTACCCCGGCCTCTAACCTGTTGCAATATGGTGATGAGCTTTGTGAGCTTATCTGGGGGGAGGCTCATTTCAAGTGTGACTGAGTCAATTACTATCCCGAGGAACCTGACAGAGGTGTCGGGGGAAGTTAGTTTAGTAAAGCTGATTGAGAATCCGATCCTTCTGAGGATCGCTATCATCGTTGCCTGATCCCGGCAGCCCGTAGTATAGTCACAGCTAATGACACAATAATTGTCAAGATAGTTTATAACCTGTGGAACTCCCTCCCTCACCGCACAGCTCACAACAAAGTCAGATATCTTGCTGAACACATACGGGCTTGAGGACAGCCCCATGCAGAGCCTATTGTCTCGCATGTAAGTACAGTCCGCGCCCTCGGATGGGTCAAAGTCCCAGTGCAGCCCCTGCCTGTCACGGTCATCAGGGTGTATACATACTGCCCTATAGGCGTCTTTTATGTCAATAGTCGACATGTAGTCACCCCTCTCCATCACTTCAGCCACGCTGTCTACACTGTTGTAGTTAAACTTTACACATACCTGTTCAGTAAAATTATTAACCGAGTCATCGGCTGGCCTGCTGCAATCTACAATCGTCCTGCCCCCGCCCCCGTCTTTGGGGATCCAGAACATGTCGTGCACACAAGTCGGCCTATCGGCTACTATTGAGGTGCAACCATTTATTATTTCGCCCGACAGATTTAGTTATGCCGGCCCTGTGCTCCGACCCAGGGGTCATCCGTAACTTCGGACAGTATTTTGCTTCACAGTCTGGGTTAATTACCCTGAAGCCAAATATCACTCCTCTGAGCAAGTACTGCCAGTCTGGGTCAGTGTCACCCCTCAGGAACAACTCACAAAAGACCCGGCAAGGACGTAGTTTTGCAATGCAGCCTGCTATACTGTGGGTGCAGGCACAGAGACCCTGGGCACAGTCATCCGAGATGTCAAAAACCACCAGCCTGTCCCCCACAGTCTCGCGGGCTGTGACTGAGAGCGCAATTTTTTGCGCCAATATGTTCAACCGTCACCCAGATGTCGGCGGCATCGGGGAGGCCCTCCCAGCCCCTTATGTAATTACTCCTGGGTTGGTGGCGGTATCTGACCTCACTCCCCATATCCGGCACCCCTGGGGCTGTTATGACTGGCGTTGGCACTGACTTGTGCAGTGCAGATGCCGGCCCCCCCACCCAAGATCAGAGGCGGTTGGGTCACTGGCATCTGAGCCTCCCGCAGTGAGTGCGGTGTGTGTTCTAGAGTTCTGGCGGTCGGCGCATCCCGCCACGCCACGATTGGTGGCCATAAAGCCATCTCTGGGGTCGTTGCCTTCACCCCCCCTCCTAGCTACTGGTTTTAATTACCGACTCACCGGCTTTCATATTTTGGATACCACTTTTTCTGTTATTTTTTAAATGATCAGTGATGGTACATTTGTATGTAGCTGAAGTTACATAGGGAATATTATCACTGGGGGTGCTCCCCACCATATCAGTACCGACATTGTAAGCAGTAACAGTTTCACGGGTTGATTTCAATTTGTGCGTGTGTGGGTTCACGCATGTTGTTGGCCCGCCAACCGGGTGGCCGTTGCCCGCCTTGTGGTGGCTTTCACTGAAACATTCATCATTACAGTTTTTGATACTATTAAAAGTATGTCCGGATTCCCCGGTGTCCCCACTATCTACGGTGGGATTGATATTATGACCATTCACATCGTGATATACAGTATCCGTTTGGCAATTCACCTGAGTAATTTCATATTCACAGGGTGTATTGCATATCTTACTTTTGCCGGCAGCTCTACCTAGAATAGGGTCATGGCCCGGAACCTTAACGTAATTGCCTTCATATTTAGTGTAATCTTTACCTGCTTTTGGTTCCACATTATTACCACTTACATCTCGGCAGACAGTATCATTTCGGCAATACGCCTGTTTATTTGCATGCTCACTGGGTATAGCGCACATTTTGGTTTTGTCGTCATCAGCGCCCCCTGAAACAAAGACAAGTTCAACAACCTTATCATAGCCAATTCCACAGTTAGTGTTCTCAATATTCCCATGCGCTCTACCGACATCGTCTAAACCCCCCTCCCCGCCCCTTCCAGAGCACTGGCCGGGACGGCAAGGACGCTTAAAATGACAAACATAGGCATTCACAGTTTTATCACATTTGGTGGTTAGACCGACAGAATGGGTTGCTTTAGTTATATCAGTCTCACTATCACGGGACGGTTCATGGTTTGTCGTAGATTGTCCGCCGTCTTCCTCAGTCTGTCAGTCCCTCTGACATTTCGTCTGTTTGTGTGACTTACTGCCACACTTTCCGCATGCATGATTGAATCCATACACCTCATCCGAGTGCGGGCACCCAGTTTCTCTGGTCCAGAGAAAACAGGCACGCTTCCCGACGCCCGAGCCGGCTACCCGCCTTTTGGCTTCATGTGGTGTGCGCCATAATGCACCACGCTCACTCCCTGGAAGCTTTCAGAGAAGGCGGCGAAGCCGTGCGCCTCCGCTTTTTTGCAGATAGCAGTATCATAGGAAACGTGGGCTGCGTCTTAAAATCATCTGTCATCGCACGGACAGACAGAAAGTGTATATGCTCTAAGAAAGCCCTGTAATCTTTAACAGTCAGGTTGGCTATATCTAGGCACCAAAGCGTGGAGGCTGCCACCAGCTCATGGGGGTTCAGCTTCCGTACATCTTTAGCAGCAACAGTGAAGTGTTTCAGGGCCCACTTACGTTTCCTGCATCTAGTGGAGCTGCTGGACCGTCTTTTGGAGTCTGATCCGCTCCGTCATCCCGACCTGCGTCCCCGGGAACGGGTCCGGCGGCGCGACCGGGTTCCATATGATGAGTGGCCTGCCGTCAGGTCTGCCTGCGGCCGGCTGGAGGCCGTCGTGGCCTCCCCCTCTGCGCTGCCGCCCGCTGCCCCGTCTCCTACCAGGCCATCCCCCATCGTCCTGGCCTGGTTTGCGATCCTGCTGGCACGTCTCCGGGCGAGTCTGTCCTGCTTTTCTTCCAGGACAGCCACCCGCTCCTCCATCTCCATCGCGTCTACGGCCGCCCTCGCCAATTTCTCGGGGTATTCCATCGACATCGTCTGCATAGTCGAAGCCAGTGAGCCTGCCTCCTGCTTGGATTTGGCCATCCTGTCTGCTGAAGTTCTCGATAACCGTGTGTGCTGACCGTCCGCTCCTTCACTCTCCAGCTGATAGCGAGCGCAAGTCTCGATATCTCCCTCTGGGTGGTGTTCGCCACAGAGGGAACAGTAGTAGTAGACTGGCATCAAGCTGGGAGCTGGGAGCGGGAGCGGGAGCACGTCCGTTCTGTCCAAATCCTCCGATGCGACTGACACTGGTCTACATCCGGTGGAGGTGAGGAGGGTAGGTGGAGCCACCTGTACAGTGTTTGTCTTACGGAGTATAACAAATAAAGTAATAATTAACCCTTACGTATCTTTATACTTGTATAATTCGTTATACATCACATATATATATAAATAGATACAATAAAACCTCTCTAACCCACCACCTCCGCAGATCCACCACTCCCTTATATCGATTGCTTTATTTGGGTCCCAACAATACCATTGTAAGGATATTCTAATTCCCTAATCCGACCATATATATATAGTATAGTTATACGCATCTTACCTGGGTATAGATGATGGATAACTGTTGTTTTCCCGAGGTATAAGCCTCGGATAGACGTGGGCTAGGGAGAAGGAAGCACATCCGGGTCCAGCAATCTTTACCTAATTATTCAGGATAAAAATGATCTTAATTCAATGGATACTATAATGTTTTCCTCTTGGCACAAGCAACATAATAGATGTGGTTGAGTGCGGTGGGCGGGCCCTAGCCCACATCACACCACCACCAAACCAGAGAGCGTGTATATAAACAGATGAGAGGGACAACTACCATACTAGACCATGTAACAGCTGCCGACTGTGGCGCTCCAAGTGGTGGTTGTTGAACAGTATATGACACAGCTTTCAAACTCAAGGCATTGTCAATGGCCTTGAGCAATCTTTGTACAGAAAAAGTGAAATATCTTTGATGCGCGAAAAGGAAGAAGACAAGGCGGGGATGGAAAATAAGGCGTTTATTTACGCCTCGGAGCATACAGAGGAAACAGGTTCAGAGGAAACAGTGTAATTAAATAAGCAATAATGGAAGAAAGTACAAATGCTGAACAGTGTAAGTAAGTAAGCAATAAATGGAAGAAAGTAGAAAGGCTCATGAGGAGCAGGGTAATAGAGTAAAGTTGAGTTCATCGAGTGTCAGTGGAGTGAGGGGGTGCCGAGGAGCCCTCCACCGCTGGAGGAGAAAGGTGGGTAAGGAGTGTAGGGTGGGTGGGTGGTGAAAAAGGCAGAGAGCTGGGAGACGGCAGGAGGGCGAGTGCCTGAGGGAGGCCGGCGGGCGACCTTATAAGGGAAGGGGGAGGGGCCCGATCGCACGAGGCGGGGTCGCGGTTCCAGGCCGGACAGGGGGCCCCGTGGGTGTGCCTATCGTAGGCGGTGCGGGCGTCGACGTGGGCTCGGGGCAGGTGTGTGCCTCGGGGAGGGTCGTCACCTCGGGGGACCGCTTCTGCTGGGGCGGCCTGAGGGGCGGGGAGGGTGAGGGTCTGGACCCTCAGGAGGTCGAGGGCGACCGGGTCGTGCCACCCCTGGGGGAGCCTCCCGTCCGCTATCCATGTGAACACCGTCTCGGAGTAGCGGCGGACGGTGGGCCAGGGGTAGAGGAGGACGTCCCTGAGCACGGTGAGGTGATGGTGGTGTAGGCCCTGGAAGGAGTGGGCCGGGAAGTCAGGGTGAGAAGGGCGAGGCTATATTCGTCCTTGGTTGCAGGCCCCCTCTCTACCAGGTCCGATGGGAAGATATAGTCGACCGGGATCCCTCGCCGCCTGACCGAGTGCCGCGCCTCGGCGGAGGCAAGTATTTCCCGGACGGCGTCGGCCGCGGACGCCGGGGTGTGGTGGGTAGGCTCCTCGTGGTAGGCCGGCGACGGGGGAGCTGTGGCCTGGGTCCCGAGGTGATGGTAGCGCTCATACTGGGGGTGGGGGGCCCCCGGCAGGGGCGCCGGAGGCGGCGGCGGGGGCCGGGCCCCGGCCGGAGCGCGCGCCCGAGGTGGACGAGCAGTGTCGGCGGCCTGGCGTCTGGGCGCAGGGGAGGTCGCCTCGGGGACGGGCGGAGCCCCCCCGGCCTGCAGGCCGTCGATCCGAGCGTGGAGATCGGCGGTAGTCTGACGCTGCTCGAGTCGGAAGAGCTGGAGCGCCTCAAGTATGGCCGCGGTCTCGGCGCCCGAGGCGGGGTCCGAGGGCGACGCCGGGGCGGAGGCCCGGGACTCGTCCCGCCGCGGTGTTGAAGCCGGGGTGCCGCGGGCGGCCGCCCGGGAGCCCTTACGTCCGTTGCCTTTTCGAGGCATGGTGTAGCAGCGGTCCGAGGTGGAGGTAGGCCCAAGGTGAAAAATGCAGAGAGCTGGGAGACGGCAGGAGGGCGAGTGCCTGAGGGAGGCCGGCGGGCGACCTTATAAGGGAAGGGGGAGGGGCGACAGCGGGTGAGGTGTGAATGCTGCCGGCCCGGGGGAGGGCGAGAGGTGGCGAGCAGCGGGGGTCGGGTGAGGCGCGAGTGCTGCGCGACAGGGGGGGCGGGGGGAGGTGGGGGCGCGCCGCGCCGTCTGCCGAGGTGAGAAAGCAGCGGGACGGCGCGGGGCGGGGGAGGGTCTCTTCCTCTCCTCGCATCAAAAGCAATGCTTCGCATTGCGACCAAAACTACACTACATAGAAACAAACTGTTTGGAACACATATAGAAAACATGTTTAGCAATGAGACTATATTAAATTTACATGGCTAGGGTTCTGTATTTCTATTAATTTTGAATAAAATACACGTTTTTCACTACGCGTACGGCAAACTCAAGGCATTGTCAATGGTCGTGTGCACTCTTCCTACAGAAAAAGTGAAATATCTCTAAAACTACACCAAATAGAAACAAGCCGCTTAGTACACATATAGAAAACATGTTTACCAACAAGATTATATTGAATTTATAAGGTTAGGGTTCTGGATTTCTATTAATCTTTTAAGAAACTTAATGTTTTGCACTGAGCGTACCGGCAAACTCAAGGCTTGTTCAACACTAACCGCCAGGAACGCCACTGTAGCCTGTGTTACCGTTTTTCGCGGGAGTTGTCCCTCTCATCTGTTTATATACACGCTCTCTGACCAAACCACCACCACTATCACACCACACTACCACCACCACACCACCACACCTCCACCACTATTTTTATTCAAAATTAATAGAAATGCAAAAGCCTAACCATATATATTTAATATAATCTATTCGGTAAATATGTTTTCTAAATGTGTTCCAAGCAGTTTGTGTCTAAGTGGTGTGGTTTTAGAGATATTTCACCTTTTCTCTATGAAGATTGCTCACTGCCATTGACAATGTATTGAGTTTGCCGTACGCGGAGTGCAAAACGTCTATTTTATTCAAAATTAATAGAAATGCAGAAACCTAACCTTATAAATTTAATATAATCTATTCGTTGAATATGTTTTCTATATGTCTTCCGCGCGGTTTGTGTCTAGGTGGTGTGGTTTTAGAGATATTTCACTTTTTCTGTAAGAAGATTGCTCACGGCCATTGACAATGCACTGAGTTTGCCGGTACGCGCAGTACAAAACTTTTATTTAATTCAAAATTAATAGAAATCCAGAACCCTAACCATATAAATTTAATATAATCTATTCGGTAAATATGTGTTCTATATGTGTTCCAAGCGGTTTGTGTGTAGGTGGTGTGGTTTTAGAGATATTTCACTTTTTATGTAAGAAGATTGCTTACGGCCATTGACAATGCACTGAATTTGCCAGTTCGCTGAGTACAAAACATTTATTTTATTCAAAATTAATAGAAATCCAGAACCCTAACCATATAAATTTAATATAATCTATTTGTTGAATATTTTTTCTATATGTGTTTCAAGCGGTTTGTGTCTAGGTGGTATGGTTTTAGAGATATTTCACCTTTTCTCTATGAAGATTGCTCATAGCCATTGAGTTTGCAGTGTGACAGTGTGTCATCCTGCAGACAGCACTGACCTAGATACCCGTGCTGAGGTCACATGAAATTGGTCAATTACACCATCACCACTATCACACTACCACCAGCACACCGCCACCACTAACAGTATGACAGCACACCACCACCACTACCACAACACCACCACTATCACACCACCACCACTATCACACCACCACCTTATCAGTATGACACCACACCATCACACCCTACCCAGCCAAGCACAGCACTCCACTCAACCCCACCTCACCATGCCCCACTCATCAGAACACCCCTCACCCACTACCCCACTCCACCCAGCTATCCACCATTACACCACAACACTACATCGTCACAGCGCCACTCCACTTCAATATCACTCCTTTACAATCGCTACCTCACTACAATCCCACACCGCCACAAGTCTACCATACGACAATACACCCCTACCACAGCACCACTACCCCACCCACCACAACACCACATACCACAACACCCATCACAACACCACCACAACACCACATACCTCAACGCTACATATCCCAACACCACTCCACAACAGTTCCCTACCACATCACCAATCCACCACAACACTACATCACCACAAAACTACAACACAACATAAACCCACCACAACACCACCCAGCAGATCACTCACATAATACAATACCACCCACCACATCACCACCCTACCACAACACCATCCACCACCACACCACCCACCAGAAGACTCCCCTACCACATCATCACCCTACCACAACACCACCCACCTCTGACGTCGTAATAGCCTGAACTGAGACAAGTAACAAATAGACCTATTTCAGTGTTTGTAAACATCCTGTATGTGCGCGCAGCTTGGCTGCAGAACGAATGCACACTGCCACTGAGTTTGCCAGTATGCGCAGTGGAAAACGTTTATTTTATTCAAAATTGATAGAAATGCAGAAGCCTAACATTATGAATTTAATATAATCTATTCGGTGAATATGTTTTCTATATGTGCACCAAACGGGTTGTCTCTAGGTGGTGTGGTTTTACAGATATTTCACTTTTTATGTAAGAAGATTGCTCACGGCCATTGACAATGCACTAAGTTTGCCGGTACGCACAGTGCAAAACATTTATTTTATTCAAAATTAATAGAAATTCAGACCCCTAACCGTATAAATTTAATATAATCTATTCATTGAATATGTTTTCTATATGTGTACCAAGCGGTTTGTGGTGTGGTTTTAGAGATATTTCACTTTTTCTGTATGAAGATTGCCCATGGCCATTGACAATGCATTGAGTTTGCTGGTATGTGCAGTGAAAAACGTTTATTTTATTCAAAATGAATAGAAATGCACAACCCTAACCTTATACATTTAATATAATCTATTTGTTGAACATGTTTTCTATATGTGTACCAAGCACTTTGTCTATAGGTAGTGTGGTTTTAGAGATATTTCACTTTTTCTGTATGAATATAATTCAAGATTGCTCACATCCATTGACAATGCATTGAATTTGCCGGTACACGCAGTGCAAAACGTTTATTTTATTCAAAATTAATAGAAATGCACAACCCTCACCTTATAAATTTAATATAATCTATTCGTTGAATATATTTTCTATATATGTACCAAGCAGTTTGTTTCTAAGTGGTGTGGTTTTAGAGATATTTCACCTTTTCCCTATGAAGATTGCTAATAGCCATTGAGTTTGCAGTGTGTCAGTGTGTCGTCCTGTAGCTAAAAGCCGTGCGCACTGACCTAGATACCCGTGCTGACGTCACATGAAATAGGTCTATACCTTGACGACACCGCCGCAGAGTGGCGCACGTACACTGGTCCCTCCTTACACGTCTTCCATATATGGTCCGATGTTGTAATGCTCTGTGCCAAGCCTAAGGTCTACTTGTCAGTGGCGGGGAACCAAGCTAGAACTCGGTGCGTCAGTATTTATAACCCAAAACACAGTGGTTCGCGGAACGAGATGAGCGGTAATAGGGGACTTGCAAACTGAAGACTATTTATCCAGCTTGACAAGTTGACGGGTAAGGAATCTTTCGGTCTATTATACCACATGTCGGTGCTAGTAATGTATCTCTATACATATATCATATTATATGTATTTCCAGGAACGTAGACTTGTAAAGGGAAGCTTCAAGATACATTCTCGGCGCATTGCTAATGACGTAGTAAATAAGGAATGTAAACAGTAATGTGACTTTAGACTTAGTCAGTAATGTCATAATGATCGGCTACTTTTCTCTGATTCATCATTCAGTTCACATGCAGTGATTGAGTGAATGAAATGAAAGTTCACGAACTGCTGGGAGAATGCGCAAAAACAGCCCTAAAGCAAAGGCTGAGATTGTGTGTAAGGCTATTTGAGTATGAGTCTGACATGGCTAGTCTAGAATTTAGAGTAGAAGTAGAACAACAAATATTATCAAGAAAACACCAAAAAAACTAACATAGATTACTTTTTTATTTACTAACTACAAAATATAACAATAAGAATCACAAAACAATAACTGCCCCGCATTGAAAACAAACCCGAACACTCGACCTCTATTTCAATGCTTATAAACATCGTGTATGCGCGCGCAGCTTGGCTGCAGGACGAATGCACACTGCCACTGAGTTTGCCGGTACGCACAGTGCAAAACGTTTATTTTATTCAAAATTAATAGAAATTTAGACCCCTAACCGTATAAATTTAATATAATCTATTCGTTGAATATGTTTTCTATATGTGTACCGAGCGGTTTGTGTCTAGGTGGTGTGGTTTTAGAGATATTTCACTTTTTCTGTATGAAGATTGCCCACAGCCATTGACAATGCATTGCGTTTGCCGGTATGCGCAGTGCAAAAAGTTTATTTTATTCAAAATTAATAGAAATGCACAACCCTAACCTTATACATTTAATATAATCTATTCGCTGAACATGTTTTCTATATGTGTACCAATCGGTTTGTCTCGAGGTGGTGTGGTTTTAGAGATATTTCACTTTTTCTGTATGAATATAATTCAAAATTGCTCACAGCCATTGACAATGCATTGAGTTTGCCGGTACGCGCAGTGCAAAACGTTTATTTTATTCAAAATTAATAGAAATGCACAACCCTAACCTTATAAATTTAATATAATCTATTCGTTGAATATGTTTTCTATATGTGTATATAGATATCAGGAAAGTTATGTCGATCTGAACTTAGCCTTAGCTTAGGAAAATCTCGAAATTAATTTTGGTGTGGAAACCAAAATGCTAGACATTGTACACAGGCTTCAGCACTAGTGACAGGTTCTATTAGTTAGTATTCCTTCTGTGAAGCAATGTTTAAGGAGTGTACCAGTATCACACACAGTTGGATTTGTAAGATACTAACATCAAATCTGGTTAAATGTTTTGGTTTCAAAAGAATTAGTACAAAGTCGAGTTTTATTTGCTGGATTTGTATAAATTGCTTTCATCGGATTATGCAGTTTTGTGAAAAAGTTGGTTAAAGTCGCTCGGCATAGTCTACAGCGATGACAAATGAACTCCGAATGTAAATATATGAATCACGTTATGGGTGGAATTCCCTATCACGTGGCCTAGAGGGGTTCTCCACAAACCAGGAAACCCCTTTTCCTTTGAAGCATCCCATTGGTACTATGGTAGAGAATACAAAACACTAAAGGCCCTGTCACACCTCACCAGATTGGGGGAAACGGACAGAAACCGAACAAAGTCCGTTTTGTGTCCGTACAAGTTTTGAACATGTCCAAAACTAGGAACTGACGTCTGGTTTGAGTTTGTTTCATCCGTTGGCTATCCGTTCATGTTCATTCGTCCAGCGGCCATTGACTCGATAGCACAACATTTTGACATATTTTAATACATTTTGATACTTATCACCGCCGGACTAGACAATTCTGTCCGTTTCTCAATCCGGTGAGGTGTGACAGCCGCTTAAGGGAATGGTTACCGCTTTGTATTGTGAGATGCCTGGTGTAACTAGTTGGTTGGTTGGCTTTATGTCCTGGCAACATATATGGTCACATCAGGACCTGTACCGACTTGTACACATGCAACACTCATGGCAACTTTGTAGTGCTGCCCCACTGGGAGACCAGACCGCCAGCACCATGGCCTGATATCCCACTCAGACACATTATCCTGACAGTGAGCCAACCAGTCCTAGGCCTATCTAATAGAGTAATAATGATGAGTGCCTGGCTAGGAAGTGATAAGTATAAACTTGTAAGTAATTGGGTTGACTCGAACTCATTCGGCCTAGTGTAACTCGATTGGGATTATCAACATGACTATTTATCTATATAATTGCTTATCTGAGTTATCTGAGACTGCTATTGAACACAACTACTACCGTATTCTTGCGGCTTAACGCCCATGTGTGGGTTAACACACACACCCCACTTGGCCAATATACTTCAGTGATTTGCCAATTTAAACGCCCAGGGGGTTAACCCTTGAGAATATGGTAGTACCACTACCAGGTAGCCCTTTTTACATAGTTTTGTGTAGATAATGGGATTCCTTGCGTTAACAGTGGACGTTATTAGATGTGCACATCCCTTTCTAACTAGCTATTACCGTCTCCCCCCCCCCCCCCCCCCGTTTTAAAAAAAATTCTAATTTGATAGAATCCAGCCAACATGAGCGACTGTGCAAAGACAATGAAGTCCAAGATAAAACGAAAACGGAAGTCACCCGAACCAGAGAGCGGAATCGGAAATGCTCTGTACGTGAAAGGAACTGGACTTGCGTTGCTATGTGTAATAGCTGTTTCTATAGCAGCTGCCAATGTATTGTCAGTGCCCGTGCCACCCAACTTTAGAAACCCGTGGCTTCTGAAGGTTTCCCTTTCATTCTACAACATCTATACTTGGATGGTAAGTGACCTATTTTTATTAGCATTTCGCCAACATTTCCCACTCTATTGACGGGTGTGGAGGTGACCAGAATATCAATCTCTTAGTATTACAGGGTTCGCACAATCTTGAAAAGGCCTGGAATTTTAAGGTGTCTCTTGAAGAGACCTTAGATTTGAAAATACTATGAAAAGGCCTTGAAAATTGACAAAATGCCAGAATTTTTTTTTATTTAAGGAAGGTTTGTTTGTATGTTGTTGTTTTACCTCCTAGCAACATCTAAGGTCATATCAGGGCGGGTACCGACTTGTGACAGTGCGCACTCATGGCGACTTTATAGTGCTGCCCCACTGGGATGCCAGGCCGCCAGCACCATGACCCGATATCCCACTCAGTCACATTATCCTGACACTGAGCCAACCAGTCTTTGCCCTGTCCTAATAATGCCGAGCGCCAGGCTAGGAAGGTGTCAAGTATCAATTTTTTAGTCATTGGTTTGACGCGACCAGGATTCGAACCCACAAACTCATGGGTTTGGATCTCCCGGTCTCCCAAAACAGGAGACGGACGCTCTACCCATTTGGCCATCCCGTCTGGTTTTTAGGGAAGGAGATAGGGCAAATTTCTATTGACACCAGTGTTTCGAATGGCTAGGTGTATGGCTTATTAACTAATCTAGGACAGTTGTTATGTATAATGCCCGGCACACACCTCCCGTATACGACCTAAAACTGCCCGTTTCGCGATTAAGTTTTAGTTTTAGTCGTTAGGTGTGCGCCCCCCGTAGCACACCAGAGCATTGCGATTCGCGACTTAAAACTCAGTTTTAGTGCTTAAAACACAAATCGCAAGACATTCGAAAAATGAATCGGCCAGTTTTACGTCGCGGGACGGGTCGGGTTGTGAAACGCAGTCAGTTTTAGCGCGTGAATCGTATACGGGAGGTGTGTGCCGGGAATTATAAAGATGTTAATTCCCTAGTTGCTTCTTTTGCTTTATTAAAATAGAACACAGAAACCTGATGAAGTGAGAACATAAAGAGTTGACATGTATATAATCATTATAGTATCATAATTTTTCAGCCGTAACAAATTAATTTCTTACCTGAAAAGGCCCTAAAAAGGCCTTATTTTTGGTTGCTGAATAGCTGTATGAAGCCTCTATTAGTATTACTACATGCGTGACATGCACATTGTAAGACCTAAGTGATCCAGACAAACAAACTATGCAACTGTAATGAATTAATTTTAATTAAATGTTGTAAGTGACCCTTTTTTACACACCCATGAATTTATTTAATTTTCAATATTCACAGAGGCGCTAAGTAGATAAGAGTGTGAGTAGATAGAGCTCCCTAGTAATACACAAGTTATAAATAGGGAGAAATAGCGTGGGTAAATGGTTCGGGAGGGAGGGGGGGTTCGCCTGGAAAACTTTGAAACGGTGACACAAAATGCATATGGTGCATTTTGAGGAAAAGATATGCGTAAAAATAAAAGCAAAACAAGCTAAAGTGACTCTTTGGTGGACGATTCGGGTTATTTTGATCAATTTTAAGAAAATTTCCCACCAAATGGGGAGACTTGGCACCTCTGCATCCACCACGCAAACACATCAAGTATTAACGGCCCCCCCCCTCTCCGCTTTTTATTTATTATTTTTCTCATGCTGCTCGTGACCTCCAGCTCATACTGACAGATCGTGTGACGATGTCTTTACAGGGTTCGCACAATCTTGAAATGGCCTTGGACTTAACGGGGTCTCTTGAAATGGCCTTGAATTTGAAAATACCCTGAAAAGGCCTTGAAAATTCACCAAATACCAGGGGGGGGAACCTTAAGTATTTTTATTTGGGGGAGGAGAGGGGGCAAATTTGATTGACAACAGTATTTTGAATAGCTAGGTGCGTGGCTTATTAACTAATCTAGGACAATTGTTAAGTATAATAAAGATGTTAATTCCAAAGTTGCTTCTTTTACTTGATTAAAATAGCTTAAAGAAATCTGGTGAGTAAGACCATAAAGAGTTGACATGTATATAATCATTATAATGTCATATTTGTTCGGCCTTTAAAAATGAATTTCTTATCTGAAAAGGCCCAAAAAGGCCTTAAATTTGGTTGCTGAATAGCTGTATGAACCCTGGTTTAATGCGTTTCAGCATGATGTCGTCGAGTACATATGGGATGCCAATGTGCGCTTCCTGTGCTTCAAGAGCAGTTTCTTCGTCCCACCGCCACCGCCTGAATCGTTCTTCATGGATGTCAGAGTAAGCACAAGTTACCAGGATACTCATTTACTGCTGAGTATAGTTCCATAGTGAATAGCAAAATACACCTGTATATGGGTCAGAAACTGTACCACTTTTGTGACTGGAGCGAAAACTGAAAACTTTCCAAATAATAGCAGAATCCATATTCATATGAAGGTTTATATGTTGTGCAAATATGTCAGATTTTAAATTCTTTTTCAATTTTCGATTTTGATCTCATGCAAATTGAGAAAGCTGTTCAAATTAACAGTGTAACATCCATCCATAACATCATTTTAACATATTTGAACTTTAAAAAAAACTAATTTAAACTTTTTCTTTTATTACACTTAAGCCAAAAGAATTGCTTCTTACAAGAAAAAGTTGAAAAAATCATTTGAGTAAATGTATCGTGTCGGTATGCATATGTTGTATGCATTTCGTGAGATAGATTAAATACATGTAGTATTGCTAACATTGATACAGAGTCAACAATAACTACCTGACTTAGTACCCCCCAAAAAGAGGGACAACTCATTAACAATGTAATGTGGAAACCAAAAATGTGGTATAGTTTCTGAGAATGACCCATATGCAATAAAAAGTGAACGCCACAATTGTCCTTGCTTGGAGGCATAATGAAAGTCCGAATGGGGGGTGGGGGTGGGGGGGATTTCACAGGGATGAAAAATCTCATTTCGCGGATTTCCGCGATGATTATATTCACTGATTATTAACATTCACAAAATGTCAATATATTATAGAACATATTATAGAACACCACCATCACCACTGACCTCTCAGGCAAGTAACCACATAAGCTGCGTTTACACGGCCAAAAGTAAAACGATTCAAGACAAAGCGTTCTACCTGAAACGTTCTCGTGGCGCGTTTACACGGTGTCGTATTTTCAGCGCCCGGTCTATTTGTCAGCGGCCTGTCGTGGCTTCTGCGCATGCGCGGATTTTCGCACGTTGCGGCGATCACTGCTATTTGTTTTGTTTACACTCGTCGATTCGACTCAGATGAAGCTGCTACGTTAATATCGCTTGGAATTTAAGGTTAATTTAATTTAATTTCATTATTTGAGTATGAAATTCTGTTAAATATGATCGCATTCACTAGATTTCGGCCTAATCGGGCCCTAACACTGCCGGGCACCAGTGATTAGTTACTGCTGA
Source organism: Branchipolynoe longqiensis (assembly GCA_030323885.1). Taxonomy (NCBI): domain Eukaryota; kingdom Metazoa; phylum Annelida; class Polychaeta; order Phyllodocida; family Polynoidae; genus Branchipolynoe; species Branchipolynoe longqiensis. The sequence continues at coordinate 80,599,023 of CM059197.1, read as the reverse complement.
GACTGTAGCCGGCGAGCACCACTATTGTACACTATCGCTGCCTAGGAACCAGCTGAAACGTTTCCTGTAGACCACCTGATTAGGTGGTATACGCGGGACGTTCCAGCCGAAACGGTTCAGCCCTAAAACGCCGCAGTGCCGCGTTTACACGGACACATTTAAAACGATCTAGGCAACTGGTTCTACCTAGGACGTTTCAACTCGCCCGTGTAAACGCGGCTATAGACAGGTAAGCATGGGTAGTGTGTTGATATCAGGGAGCCTAGGTGGTGTAATGGTTAGCACACTAGCCTGGAATGCAAAGAGATGTGGGGTTCGAGTCCCGCTGTAGGCGCAATACTTCCCACTTTCATCACCCCCATGACATTAAGTTGATTGTTATAATCTACCTTATTTTATTTTGATATAACTTTTATTTTAAAATGTTAACTTCGGAGATATTTGAAGTGAAGACATGCAAAATTTAACTTGAGTGTGCACATCGCAATACTGGACGCCACAGTGTTGCCAACTCTCACGAAATCCACAACTGCTTCATCAAAGGCTGTGGTATGTGCTGTCTTGTCTACGGGAAAGTGCATATAAAAGACCCTTGCTGCTTAGTGGAAAGAGTAGCCTATGTGGCGGCTAGCATTCCAGGCTAGTGTGCTAAATGACCATAGGTTTGATGTCCAATAGCAAATGATACGAGAATCAATGTGCTCTAGAGGCGTTGTTAAATAAAACCACCTTTGGTTATTTATAAATGTAGACCATCAAAGTATCACTTGTGTGTAATGCACAGCTCTGTCATTGTTATACATTATGTATCCGTATCTGACACCCTTTTTACTGTCCCGCTCCTTATGTATGCATTAAGAAATTTAACTTGCATAAAATAACTATAATGTTGCATGGCTGGAGAACCACTATCCTGGCACTGAAAAATAACTGAGATACCAAGCCACCAGAACCTTGAGTTAGTCACATTATCCTGACATTGACGCGACCAGGCTTTGTCCTACCCTAGCAATGCAGGGAGCGGACGCGGTGGCCGAATCAGAAGACCGCAGGCAACCCATGCGGGAGATCGGGAGTTCTTCCTAGTCGAGTGAAACAAATGAAGTTAAAAAATTGATACCTGTCGCTTCCTAGCCAGCCACTCAGCATTATTAGGATAGGGCAATGACTGGTTAGCTCAGTGTCAGGATAATGTGGCTGGGTGGGATATCGGTTCATGGTGCTGGCGGCCTGATTTCCCAGTGGGACAGCACTATAAAGTCGCCATGAATGTGCACTGACATAAGTCGGTACCCGTCCTGAGATGACCTTAGATGTTGTCAGGACGTAAAACTCCCACCAACCAACCTAACAATGCCGAGCGCCATGTAAGGTAGTGACAAGTACACATTTTGTAAGTTGTTGCTTTAACTCGATTATTGCTTTACCCTAGATGAATAATTAACCAAAAATAATAATAAAATAAGAAGAAAAAGTAGCTTATGTGGCGGCAACAGGTTTCCTCCAAAGAAATATGTCAGAATGACCGTATGTTTGACATCCAACAGCCGATGATCAAAATCAATGTACTCTAGAGGCGTTATTAAATTAAATAAGCTTTACTCTTCTTTTAAAAGAATTTGATTTACATTTTTTAAATTATTATTATTTTTATTTTATTTTTTTAAAGCCCCAAAGGAACAAAGACTGACGTAAGCTCGGTGTGTTTCAGTTGGATGACGCGGTGTTTGACGGCGTCACGGTGCGACTCTACACGCCCACCCGCACCCGGCCCCAGCGACCCGGCGTCGTCTTCTACCACGGGGGCGGCTGGCTAATTGGCAACATACGTAAGTACATCTTACAAAAACCAGGGGATGGGGAGGGAGTTGACCATCTCCACCACCACCTCGCTCAAACTGAACATGATATTTGTTTGTTTATTGGCAGTTTACGTCCTTGCAACAGCTGAGGTCATATCAGGACGGGTACTGACTTGTGCCAGTGCACACTCATGGCGACTTTATAGTGCTACCTCACTGGGAAATCACGCCGTCGGCACCATTACCCAATATCCCACTCAATCACATTATCCTGACACTGAGCTAACTAGTTCTTGCCCTATCCTATTAATGCTGAGCGCCAGGCTAGGAAGCGACAAGTATCAATTTTAAATTCATTGGATTGACTCGATCGGGAACTGGACCTCCCGACCTTCCGCACACGAGGCCAGCGCTCTACCGATTAGGCCACCACACCCGGTCAATATGATATGTGGGAAAGGTGTTATATAGATGATTTCCACCATCAGCGGCCAGACGGGATGGCTGAATGAGTTAGAGCGTCCGTCTCCCGTGTTGGTAGATCGTGGGTTTGAATCCTGGTCGAGTCAAACCAATGACTTAAAAATTGATACTTGTCCCTTCCTAGCCAGGCGCTCTGCATTATTAGGATAGGGCAAGGACTGGTTGGCTCAGTGTCAGGATAATGTGACTTGAGTGGGATATCAAGTGGTGTTCTTTGTGGTGGAGTGGTTAGAGTGTCTGACTTTTTTCTAGGTCAGACTCCTAATCTGAAGATCGGTGGTTCGATTCCCCGTGCCCCCACCTCTGCCAATTTGGATTTCCACCGCTATGTATAACTTACAGCGACATCAAAGGCCAGTTGCTCTCATACCATGTCTATGTGGTGTGGGAGGTTAAAAATCCCTTGGGTCTGTAAAAGTGTAGACTCAGGCTTTCTATCGACAAACTATCTAATGGTGAAAACAAGTCTATTCAGACTTATCCATGATAGGCAGTATAAATCTAAGAAGAAAAAAAAAGTCATGGTGCTGGCAGCTTGGTCTCGCAGTGGGGCAGCACTATAAAGTCACCATGAGTGCACACTGTCACAAGTTGGTGCTCGTCCAGATATGACCTTAGATGTTGCCAGGAGGTAAAACAACCAACCATTCCCACTGCTCATCGCTGGGTCAGTGTTTGTGCTAGAAACTCAAAAGGACTTGCTATTATTTCACCACGAACTGCCCGTGTGACTAAACTCAAGCTGCAGTTAAAGCTGCATAGTCCGATGAAAACATCAAATTTTCAAAACTTAGAAACTAGTGCACTTAGTAAGTATGTGTTGCCACATAGAAGGAAATGCTGAGGCAATTTAATAGAACCTGTTACTGCAGAAGTCTAAGGTGTCCGAGTTTTTGGCGTGCTTTCCAAAATTAATTTTGCATATTTTTACTTCAAATATCTCGAAGGTTAGCCCATAAAAGTTACTTTAAACTAAATTAAGATAGATTATCAACCTAAGATATTTATCTCAGAAAATTACAGAAACTCAAAAACTATCGGATTTTGCAACTTTAAGCTGTTACATAAACCCTTTTCTCCTTTCGTCACACGCAAATAAACGCCTCTGAGTGGACGATGGGTCGTGCGTTATTTTTGTAAATATGTAGGTATTTTCAGCGCAATTTGGGATTGCATTGTTTGATAAAGTGGCCACGTGTGCAAACACTGATTGATACCGCAGCTGATAACCGACCCAGCTGGCTGATAAGAACCTAATTCCTGTACAGCCGCTTCCACCACTAGTTGTCATTAATTAACTCACTTTCCGGCCCAATGTTATCCTGAATGTGCTCAGAGAGACTGGTGAAGCACTTAGTCATCGGATCGATCCTTCTCAGTTGACCCATTTACAGTTTGGGCTACTTTCCGTTCCAACCAGTGGTCCACAACTGGTCCACATCAAAGGCTGTGGTATGTGCTATCCTGTTCATATAAAAGACCCCTTGCTGCTTATCGGAAAGTGTAGCCTATGTGGCGGCAGCTGCTTTATCCAAAGAAATAAGTCAGAATGACCATATGTTTGACGTTAGAGGTGTCGTTAAATAAAACAAGTTTACTTTTGAGAAAGAATGGGACTAGGAAACGGCCATACGGCAGCGTTTAGATTAGTTTGTTGGAGGTTTTACGATCTAGCAAGATACGGTCATATGGGGTCCGATCCCATCATTGGGCCACACAATACGGAACACTTGTGATAGGATTATTCGCTGAATAAAATACATTTAGTAAAAAAGAAATCAAGATGGATACCGACTTGTGACAGTGCGCACTCATGGCAACTTTATATTGCTGCTCTACTGGGAATCCAGGCCGCCGGAACCATGACCTGATTTCCCACTCAGTCACATCTTGATACTGAGCCAACCTGTTCTTTCCCTATGATAGTAATCTAACCAGTTCTTTCCCTATGATAGTAATCTAACCAGTTCTTTCCCTATGCTCAGGTCATATATTGGATTTTACCAAAAAATATGAGCATTAAAAAGGTCATATATTGGCATAACATTGGTCATAAGTTGATTCAAGATATTGAATTTTGTTAACATGGGTTTAACACCTCCACTATTGTGGATCTAACGCTCAATTTTGTACGTCATTGGCTTGACTCGACCGGGATTCAAACTCCTAACCTTCCTCACAGGAAGCCTGCGCTTTTACTAATTCAGCCACCGCATCCGGTGAACATGGTCCCCCGATGGGCATTTTTCATACGGCTGCTTCAGTGGTCTGCGCCTCGGCTTCTCTGAATAGAAGGTGCTGGCTTAGTTCATCACTCCAGCCGTCCTGATATGACCTTAGATGTTGCTAGGGTGTAAAACAACAAACAAAATCATCACTCCAGTTTGTGTGTGACTAAACCTGACGAACCAAGCTGGATGGCCGAAGGAGTTGAGCGTCCGTCTCCCTTTTTGGTAGATCGTGGGATTCGAACCCTGGTCGAGTCAAACTGATGACTTAACAATTTATACTTGTCGCTTCCTAGCCAGGCACTCGGCATTAATAGAATAGGGCAAGGCCTGGTTCACTCAGTGTCAGGATAATGTGACTGGGTGGGATATCAGGTCATGGTGCTGGTGGCCTGTTCTCCCAGTGGCGCAGCACTATTAAGTCGCCATGAGTGCACGCTGTCACAAGTCGGTACCCGTCCCGATATGACCTTAGGTGTTGCCAGGACGTAAAACTCCAACAACCAACCAGCCAGCAGCTCCGCTTCTCTGAATGGGCTGGTTTATTTCATCACTCGAGTTTGGGCATGACTAAAGCTGATGACAATGGTGGTTGGTTTGTGGACCTGGTACTGAGGGTCACATCCCTGCTCCACAACACGTGCTTAGCCTACTTTGGTGCTCATGGGTCATGGCCACAGGTGGTCCTTGTACCAGTACCCCTGTCCACATCTCACTATGGTTTATTCGGGGTTTACGTCCTACCAACATGTAAGGTACCAGGTGCAGTGGCCGAATCGTTAAAGCGCGGGCCTCTCGTGCGGGAGATCTGGAGTTTGGTTCCCGGTCGAGTCAAACCAATGACTTATAAAATTGATACTTGTCACTTCCTGGCCTGGCGCTTGGCATTAATAGGATAGGGCAATGGATGGTTAGCTCAGTGTCAGGATAATGTGACTGAGTGGGATGTTGAGTCATGGTGCCAGTGGCCTGATTTCCCAGTGGGGCAGCACTATAAAGTCACCATGAGTGCATACTGTCACAAGTCGGTACCCATCCTGATATGACCTTGCATGTTGCCAGGATGTAAAACTCCAACAATCATATAGTTTATTAAATCAATCTTCACCAATCTACTAAAAATTACTTTTGTCTGGAATTTTATTTTCCTTGACCACACTTTTGATAATTGTGAGTTTTTTAACTTCATATGTGTCTTTTGACAAATATTTGATTGTGTGCTTTTACACTCTGTGTAAAAGTGATGGTTTAGCGAAAATGGACAGAATACAAGTTAAACACTTCTCGCCCTGAATAGGGTCTTTGTTTCTGACATGGCATAAAACAGCCTCCATTCAATCAATCATTATTCGCGGTTTATGTCCTACCAACATGTAGGGTTATATGAGGATGTCGACCAAAAACAAGCCCACATCTTATTGTTAAATGAATTCAAATTAAAGACTTAGTCATGTAAAGCTCCAGTCACACTACAGCTTGTGACCATTTTTGACCAAAGCACCCGCAGTTACTAGCGACCTCCTTGCGACCAAAGTAATGGTCGCCAACCTCTGGCGACCATTTTTGTCACAAGGCAGTTTTTACTACAGTAGTTGCAACCAAAATGAGGACCACTTGCGATCTCTTTGTGACCACCCCTTTCTTGCGTCTGCCAGCATTAGTGTGACTGGGGTATTATGAAGACAAATGTTGGGCAGACCTGTATGTCTGATTAGTTTAAAGAAGCGGCAGTGGCAGGGTTGCCAACCCTTATGGTTTCACCATAAGGTGTACAATAATTTATGTCCCATCATCACGATACGCCGATCTTACGCTTTTTCATTTTCCAATATTGGCAACCCTGCAATACCATTAATATATCAATCTTATGGATGATATGTATATTTAAACAAATATATGTATATATTATTATAAGGTTTCTGGGGAACACCTCCAGACCCCCCCCCCCTAATATAATATCCCTTAAAATCTTCCGGTTTTTCATTTTCCAATGTTAGCAACCGTGCAGTGGTGCGGACTGAGTTGGGCTTAGTAAGCTTTGGCAGGTGCTCACTTGGGTTGTGGATTGTGAAGTACACTGGTGTGCGCCAGGGCCGCGTTCAGGCTCCGTCTCGGAGGCGCCTCGGAGGCGCCCGTGACGTCAGGCTAGTCTGAACAACAACAGCCAGTTGGTCGCCTCGAAAATGGCCGCCCCCATAGGAGGCGGCCATTTGCATCGAAATGCTGCGCTCTGATTGGATGAAACCACTGCATGCGGCGGCCATTTTCGAGGCGCTGTTTGTCTCCAACCTGAAAAGGGAGGCGTCTCCGAGACGTCTCCGAGACGCACCCTGAACGCAAATAGAGCAAAAAGCATCGCCGAGACGTCGCCGAGGCGCCTCCGAGACGGACCCTGAACGCGGCCCAGTTTGCACTGCCTGGGTGGTCGTGGGTGGGAATGGTGGTCACGTGACCACCTGCTTACGTCAGCCGCAGGCGTCCGTTCACTGGTCTATATATAGCACACCTGCGTTCCGTGAACGCGCGGTGCGGTCTTTTCAATCAATCAATCAATCAGTTCAGCAATCAGTCGGTCTGCTTGATCTCACTTCTGGATTTGGGGATTTGTGTAGATAACAATCGACCTTATCCACAAAGCTTGCGCAGTGAGATGCTACTTTTTATCTCAATTCTTCTGACTCATCCATCACTCGACGCGGTGGCCGAATCGGTAGAGCGCATGCCTCCGTGCGGGAAATGGGGAGTTCAATTCCTGGTGGAGTCAAACCAATGGCTTACAAAATTGATACTCGTCACTTCCTAGCTTGGTGCTTGGCATTAATAGGATATGGCATGGACTTGTTAGCTCAGTGTCAGGATAATGTGACTGAGTGGGATATTGGGTCATGGTGCTGCCAGCCTGATTTCCCAGTGGGGCAGCACTATAAAGTTGCCATGAGTGCGCACTGTCACAAGTCGGTACCCGTCCTGATATGACCATAGATGTTGCCAGGACGTAAAATTCCAACAACCATCCATCAGATTGTGGGTTGGCGGTGGAAATAATTTTCTGCGGAGCATGCTGTACACTGAGCTGCCAAATTTTAGTCTGAACCAAATAGACAATTTCCACTACCAATCACTAATGCTGTAGGTAGCGCACTGTGCATTCTCTGTGGAAAGGGTATATTGGGTAACCGAATATTGTGAAAAAGAGGGAAGATGAAAACAGTTTGATTAAAACTGTACTTAGATGAATAATGACAGAATGAGCTTAGAGAAACTGGGTGTGAAGTATGAGGAATTCTCCCCCCCCCCCTCAGAAAAGGCTTACTTACTAGCCTTAGATCATTAAAGTTGCATAGTCCGATGGTTTTGAGTTTTTATCATTTTTTTAGATAAATATATTAGGTTGATCGTTATAATCTACCTTACTTTAGTTTGAAGTAACTTTTAGTTTAAATGGCGGACTTTTGAGATATTTGGAGTGTGAACATGCCAAATTAATTTAGGCAAGCACGCCAAAAATAACTGACACCATAGGCTTCTGCTGTTAAATGTTCTAGTAAATTGACTTGCCATTCCCTGTGGCAACAAATGTTTAATAAGTGCATCAGTATCTAAGTTAGATATGTCGGATCAAATCTAGGTTAGTTTTTTGGTTTTGAAATTGTGATGCTTTCATCGGACTATGCAGCTTTAACAGAAGCAACCCCCCAGCTTGGGTGCTCTTTTCTATCATTTAAAAAAATTATTCCTGTTAAAAGTGCTAATACGAGCCACTATTACGTGTTTTACGGTACTCATAAGAAACCCAAATCTCGGTGTCACTGCGGTAATTGCTTGCTTGTTTATGGCCTTTTTTAAATATATATATATTTTTTGCGGTATTAACAGCTCTTCCAAAATGAGTCTTGGGTGGGATTTGTGGACAATTGTAAAAATTGCAGTTTGAACTTTTCATTGACTGATCAAAGACTGCCCAATTTGTTCTCATTCCGTGCGAGTGGAGTTAAATAAAAGCAGATGGATAAAGCAGTCGTCGAGCCCCAGGTGTGCTGCGATAGGAGTGGCAAGTCTGCAGGCAGCCGAGCCTCAAGTCGATGAGTCACTGTGGCCGTATTCGATTAACGCAACCTGTGCGACTTGGGTCACCCGAGTTGCTAGAATTTCAAATCGAACACTGTGAGTGGAGTTGACAAAAACATGTGCTGTGTGCAAAATGGCCTGACCCCAGTAACCCACATCTTGGCTGGGGGTGGCTAGGAATGATGATGCCACATTTGCGCTGCTATTGTCCTGTAGGATAACAGCTACCAGTACCAGTCCTACATGGTGTTTTTTTTTTAATAACCCAGATTAATGAAGTGGAAATATAACTAAACTATGCAATCATAAAATACTTTAAATCCTATTTTGCTGTAGTTATATCGGTTATTTAAAAAAATTAAGTTTTGGATTAAGCCACCATTTTTTTCCACCCCGAATGTGGAGAAGGGTATTTGTTTTTTCAACCCGAGTCTGTATGATGTGCGCATGTGCCAAAAAGTGGCTACGATGTAAGACTCAAACTAACAAACAATGCTGTTGATTAATCGAATACACCCTGTGTGTGTAGACTGGGCGCGGTGGCCGAATCCGTAGAGCATGGGCCTCGCGTTCGGGAGATCGGGGGTTTGGTTCCCGGTCGAGTCAAATCACTCAATTATAAAATTGATACTTGTCGCTTCCTAGCCTGTCGCTCGGCATTAATAGGATAGCACAAGGATTGGTTGGCTCGGTGTCAGATAATGTGACTGATTGGGATATCGGGTCATGGTGTCGGTGGCCTGATTTCCCAGTTGGGCAGCACTATATAGTTGCCATGAGTGTACACTTTCACAAGTCGGTACCTGTCCTGATATGGCCTTAGATGTTGCCAGGATGTAAGACTCAAACTAACAAACAATGCTGTTAGTGGTGTTGTTAACTTATTCAGTTTTGTGTCTGCATCACACCAAACAATAATTAAACATAAATTCCGTTGATCAAGGATGGAGAATCTCATTTCCAAAGTAAATAATCTAGTTAAAGTTTTATTTGACGCTATTGCCGATAACTCCCCCCGCCCCTCCCCCCCCCCCCCCCTATTACTTATATCGTATATATCCACATCGGCCGATTGTTTGGCTTTATCTTTAAAACATCGTTCCCTATCCACGATCACCGGTCAAGTAATGTCGGCGAGTGGGAGACTGTCAGTAAGCAGTCACGTACTCAGCATGTTGACCTCTTGACCTCCCACTGAGACCAAAAGTGGTAAAGGACAGCAGAGTACATGACCTGGGTTATACCGAACACTAAAGTAACAGTACAGGCTAGGTACACCTGTACTCTATAGTCACAGTGACAGTAGCAACAGTACAGGCTAGGTAGTCACAGTGACAGTAGCCGTTAACCTTGTATGCTGACAAGTAAGCTAGATGTCTGTCCACTAAGAGGCTGTCATTTGTACCCTTACTTTGAAGCCATGAATATATCCAATGTTATGTGTGGAAGTTCAGAACTGACCGCACGCGGTGGCTGAATCGATAGAGCGCAGGCCTCGCGTGTGGGAGATCGGGAGTTCAGTTCCCGGTCGAGTCAAACTAATGGCATAAAAATGTATGCTTCTCGCTTGGCGCTCAGCATTAATAGGGCATGGCAAGGACTGGTTCGCTCGGTGTTAGTTTTATGTCCTGCATATCAGGACGGATACCGACTTGTGACTGTGCACTCATGGTGACTTCATAGTACTGCCCCACTGGGAAATTAGGCCACCATCACCATGACCCAATATCCCACTCAGTCACATTATCCTGACACTGAGCTAACCAATCCTTGCCCTATCCTATTAATGCCAAGCGCCAGGCTAGGAAGCGACAAGTATCAATATTCTAAGTCATTTGTTTGACTTGACCGGGAACCAAACTCCCGATCTCCCGCATGCGAGACCCGCGCTCTACCGATTCGGCCACCGCGCCTGGTGTTGGTCTGTGTGAATGCTTCTTGGTTATCAGTGCTGAACAAATCTCCTTCTAGCCCTGCAGGACACGCACTAAGATATGTGTCACAGATGGCTAATCTGGGTGTCTTATACCACCGAAAGAATAGATCAACTATGCTATAATAATCTTTTGTTAGCCTCAACAAAGATCTTACTTGCTTGGATTTCCTGTCCACGACCGTGCATTTTGGGACATCCTGCGTGACACTCGGGATTCCTAGGATGTGCATTATCCTGGCGTCTGTTGGCTCAGTGTCAAGGATAATATGACTTGAGTAGGTTATTGTGCTAGAGGCTCGGTATCCCAGTGAGGTGGCACTAGTAAGCCATCACGTGTGTTTGTTTATTTGCTATCGTCTGAAGCTCGGGTACCCACTTCCGACAGTGTGCACTCATCGTGACTTCATAGTGCTGCCTCATTGGGATACAATGTCACTAGTAGCGTGAACCTAGTACCTGCCTCTCCCAGTCCGGTCCTTCACTCGGTCACATTATCGTGACACTGAGTCACTTGCCATATCCTAGTCATGCCGATTACCGGGTCGATGGGTTAAAGGAAAGTAGGTGGGGGCGGGCGGTGAGGGGGTGGGGGGCTCAATTGAGCTAAGTACTCCAAATGAAGGTGAAATATATAAGACTAAAAAAGCCTCTGCTTTGACTCGGCCGAAGAATGATCTCATAGCATGCCACCGGGAAGTGTTGGTTGGTTGGAGTTTTACGACCTGATTCCCCAGTGGGGCAGCACTATAAAGTCACTTGAAGATCTAACTGATGCTGTTATTAAACATTTGTTTCTGCATAGAACGGAATGCTGAGTCAATATAATAGAACCTGTTACTGCAGAAGCCTATAGCCGTGTTTACACGGGCAATTGTGAAGCGAATTAGGCAAATCGATTTATATGAAGCGATCTAGTGGCGCGTTTACACGAAGCGAGTTTGAAAGTGTTTCGGCGCCGGGAACCAGCAGCCTTAGTTCCGCCTGTAGCCGGCAAGCACTGCTATTTGTTTAGTTTACACTCGGCGATTCGACGCCGATGTAGCTGCTACGTTAATATCGCTTTTAATTTAGGGTTAATTTAATTAAATTTCATTATTTGAGTATGTAATACTGTTAAATATGATCGCATTCAATAGATTTCAGCCTAATCGGTCCCTAACACTGCCGGGCACCAGCGATAGTTACAGCTGCGCATGTAGCCGGCGAGCACCGCTATTTTACACTATTGCCGCCCGGGAACCGACTGTATCGCTTCATATAAACCACCTCTCGAGGTGGTGTACATAAAGTGAATCATATGAAGCGAATCAGCCCTAATCCGCCTCAGAGTCGCGTTTACACGGCGAATGTGAGGCGAACTAGGCAAGGCGATTCATATGAAGCGACTTAACTCGCCCATGTAAACACGGCTTATGTTGGCGTGCTTGGCAAAGTTAATTTTCCATGGTTGCACTTTAAATATCTCACAAGGTTACCATTTAAAATATAAGTTAGTTAAAGTTAAAGTAAAAGTAAAATAGATAATAATGATCAATCTGGTGTATTTATCTCAAACGAATGACAGAAGCTATCGGACTAACTTTAACAATGAACAAATGTGGGTGTGGCTGAATGTCTGCCTGCCCTTAAGCCGTCCTAGGTAGTATTTGTTGTTGACATGTTTTCCTTTTCCTGTCATGGCGGTGAGACAACTGGGCGCGGTGGTCTAACCGGTAGAGCGCAGGCCTCGCGTGCGGAAGGTCGGGAGTTCGGTTCCCGGTGGAGCCAAACCAACGACTTTATATAATTGATACTTGTCGGTTCCTAGCCTGGCACTCGGCATTAATAGAATAGGGCAAGAACTGGTTAGCTCAGTGCAAGGATAATTTGAGTGAGTGGGATATCGGGTCATGGTGCCGGCGGCCTGATTTCCCAGTGGGGAAGCACTATAAAGTCACCATGAGTGTGCACTGTCACACGTCGGTTCCCGTCCTGATTGACAGCGACTCTTCTTCTTCCACAGAAATGTACGACCCCTTCTGCAAAGCTCTTGCAGACGCGACTGACTCTGTGATCGTCTCTGTAGAGTAAGTAGAACTTACCCCGTATCATTGCGGCTTTATCTTTTGGTGTTTTATTAAACTCCTTTATTAATTATAATCTAAGCGCTCAAGATAAAGGTGCATTTTGTGAATTCCTTGATGAATTTCGAGTCAAACCAATGACTTATACAATTTATACTTGTCACTACCTAGCCTGGCGCTTGCCATTAATAGGATAGGGCAAGGACTGGTTAGCTCAGCGTGAGGATAATGGGACTGGGATATTGAGTCATGGTTCTGGTGGGGCAGCACTATAAAGTTGCCATGAGTGCGCACTGTCAAAAGTCGGTACCCATCTTGATATGACCCTAGATGTAGCTAGGACGTAAAACAATAATAAATAAACTGTTCGCCATGGTTGGCAGGTACAGACTGGCACCTGAACACTGGTTCCCAACCCCGTTGGATGACTGTGAGGTAGCGGCTAAGCATCTCCTCACACATGGGCACCGCTACGGTGTCGACCCACACCGGATCGCCATTGTCGGTAAGTTATCAGTGGTCAGGGTTTAATGACCGGTATTACTAACAACCCCACCCCAACAGCAGAATTCAAATCGCTTTGAGGTACCTATCAACCCTAAAACAACAAACTGCAAATAACAAACTCACATATCTAACCACAATAGGGTAACACTAGAATATTTCTAGCAAACTGACATTTATATACCACTTGTCTAGGTCCAACTGACCAGACCCTACATTAAAACTGACTACAACTTTACCAAATGAATACAGAAGATAACTTTTGCTTACATTCGAAATGCCATGTAACTACTCACATTGATCTGACTAATATTAATCTAGTAATATGCAACTACTGTTGTCATATTGCTATGGAATTTGTGGGTTACAGAATTTCATTGTGTTATATGCTGCAAATTGTGTATTCAACAGTTATTGTATACCTTACTCTATATACCTTTTACTGTAAGTAATCCTGAATTGAGAAATGGCTCGAAGATCAGTGCTTTGGCACTGACAAATGAATTATTCAGAATTATTATAAAGCGGGGAGAAAATGGCCATAGTCAACCAAAAAGGCTAAAATTGATGTTGTGCAGGCTAGGGCTGGTGGTGTAGTAGAGGATGCAACACCTTTGGAATCTTAACTGTTATGTTGTAACTGTCACTAGATATTCAACAACCAGGGATGAAAGATGTCCGCGATTTCGCGTGATTTCCGCTTCTTATATTTGCCGATTATTGTTAAGCAAAATGCCAAGGAATCAGGATGTATATGACACCAGTTGGTCAGTTTGAATCCCATTCTTATATGACCTTAAATGTTACTAGAACTAGGTATCCCAAGTGCCTTGCCAATCCACCAATAATCTGTGTGTGGAGCCTTAAAATTCATCATTTTCAATCTGTTGGTGTGTTCTAAGTTGGTCTCCAATTGAAATAAAATCTAAAGCAAAATAAAGCTTCATATTTCTTCTTGCTAATAGTACCATCCACATTAGGATATGACTTTGATCAGGTAAAGAAAACCAATGCTTTGTCAAGTCCATTTATGTAGAAAATCACCTTTTGTTTCAACTAACTTATGCAAGAAATTTTACACTGCTTCTTCAAACCTCCAGCACCCATTCACCAGAGCTAGCATCATGCCAATGGTATCACAGTGTTGCCAATACTATTGGCCATATATTCATATTTTGTCCTTCAATAAATTCTTTGTCCATCTATTTTAAATTTTATTTTAAAATGTTCAATTAACCACCATTTCTGAACCGAATAATGGACAACTTGGGTTTTTACATGAAAATAAAGATTAGTTTTTTTCTATAAAAAAAAAAGAGAAGAAAGTTTATCAGGATTCTTAGCAATGCACGGTGTGAAGGCGCGAATGTGAGACAAAATAAATGTTGGCTCTACTTAATAATTGAATGCTAAAGTTGTTATGCAATGTGCCAGTGTTGTCTGGTATTAATTAGTGTAAGGCTGACTGCTCCATAAACACACCGCACACACATATCCACACGGTGTGAAAACATATTTTTTTTAAACATTCACATCGATCAAATTGTATTGTATATAATGTATTCCTGCATATGTATTCCTGAAAAAAAGATAGCAGTGACAAGAGTCATCAGTAGGTTAGGGATAAATCAGAATAATTTAATATGGGTGCCAATTTTTTCCATAACCAAGCCCCCAAAAAGTGGTCCAAAGCAAAATTTGGAAATTGGTGAAATTAAAGAAAATTTATTTTGCGCATTTTTGAAGATGTATATCTTTAAATGTAACCATATCAGACCCCTGGATCTTTTTTATTCTCATTGTATAGGACATGGATTTGAAGGAAAAAACACAGGAAGTCTGATAGGGTGGTTACTTTTAATTTTTGGGGCCATCAAAAATGCTATCTTTTTAGTTTTGGGTGGGACCAATTAAGTAACAACCTAAAAAAGTCCATATCTTCTTTAGTATTAGAGCGATTTTCACAAATGAGGTGTCATTTTATTTTTAAAAACAAGCTCCAAACTATTTTTTTAAATCACTTGGGATACATACTAGAACATAAAACACAAACCAGACAGAGTGAGGTATGGGCGATAATATAGTCACGACAAGCTTCCTAGCCAGGCGCTCGGCATTATTAGGATAGGGAAACGACTGGTTGGCTCAGTGTCAGGATAATGTGACTGGGGGATATCAGGTCATGGTGCTGGCGGCTTGGTCTCCCAGTGGGGCATCACTAAAAAGTTGCCATGTGTGTGCAGTCACAAGTCGGTACCTGTCCTGATATGACCTCAGATGTTACTAGGGCATAAAATTCCAACAACCAACTAATTTAACCACAAACAGTAAGGAGGCTGTATCACGTATGGCTTGATCTTCCAGCCCAATCAACCAATGTTACATTAAATTACTTATGCAAAATAGATTGTTACAACCAATGCGCGAGTTGCTCGAATGTTTGCCCCATTTTGATGCTGTGACTCTCCATGCGCCTTCCCAGGTGACAGTGCGGGTGGGAACCTGGTGGCAGCCGTGGCGTTGCGCTTGCGCGACCAGGCCTTCAAGCCTGCCTTACGGGTGCAGGCCCTGCTATACCCTGCACTACAGGCTGTTGACCTGCAGACTCCGTCCTACCAGAAGAACGCCCGGCACCCGATACTCAGCCAGCGTGACATGGCCGGCTTCTGGATGCTGTACGCGCGGGGCAAGGTCGTCCACCTGGAGGCCATGGTGGTCAACAACCACACGTCACCAGCCCTGAAGCGCGCCCTCTACAAATCATACGTGAACCATGCTGACCTTCCGCCCGCGTCCTTCCACAAGGGCTACATCCCCAACAAGCTTGACTATGGCGACGCCGAGCTGTCGGAGATGCTCATGGACACCATCACCAACCCGTACTTCTCACCACTGCTGGCGACTAACTTGACCGACCTACCAAAGACCTTCATCATGACGATGGAGTGTGACGTGCTGCGCGATGAGGGCATTCTGTATGCGCAGCGACTGCAGGACGCAGGCAATAACGTCACCCTCGTCAACTACGAGTCGGGCTTCCACGGGCTCATCTCGTACCCGATACCGCTCGTGGAGGACTGCTGGATCGCCACCACCAAGCTGCACAACTTTCTGCGCACCCACTTGTGATGCTGGCCCGTCCTGTCCTGTCCCGTCCAATGTCTGCGGGATGCAGTCAAGTAAGGCCAAGTTAGGCTTGCCGCACTTGTCGATTGTGATGTCTCCATGTAGTGTTCACAAAGATGCAATGTTTGATCAAACTGATGTCGGGCCTGGCTGTTGGTTGTCTGATGCCACTTTTCGGGGCTTTTTTTTGTTATTGCCATTTCCTGTTATATATTTAAATACATTGCAATTTGAAGTCCTATTTATATGCGCACACACACGCATGCACACACACATACACTCACACAATCACAATGGAGAAATAATGTTTAAAAGCTGACATCATTCGGTAGACCTTTTGACCTAATGTGAGTTTTGATTGATATATGCATCCTCTTCTGTCAGTATGTATTGCCAGGCAATTGATTAGTTAGCTACCAAGGCGTGAGGTAATGCCTGGGTTACACATGCTGCTGTCGCCGTGCGGTCTGCGGTGTGTCTTGCGGTTTATGCAAATGCTGCAGTATGTGGTTTATCTATTCACAAATCGTACGGTCACCGCAAGCTGCCTTGCGGTTTGTGTCTAACTTTATACACGTCTTTAATATATAAAAACTTTGTTAATATTGATCACACAAACATAAATGTTGTATCATATTGATATTCATTTTAAAACCTTTTCATTGATTTCAACAAAGGTGACCTTATGGTGTAGCGGCGTGCTTGCGGCCTGCAGTGTTCCGATTTTCCTAAGTTAAGATAACTTCAACTTTAAAAAAACACAACCCCTTGCGGCGAGCAAAAAACCATACAGTTGCTGTACGGTCTGGCCGATGCAGAGGCTTACGGCCACCGCAAACCACGCTACAAGGCATTTGTGACCTAGGCATAAGCAGTGTTCGTCACAGTGCAACATTTAACAATTCGGTATCTAGCGACAAGTAGGCATAAGCAATAGGGACGCACTGGTGTTTCTTAACCCAACTCTTTACTGGGTTCAAATCAATTTCTGAAATGTTTGTCCTTTCCACAGGTGAATTATATTATGCAACTTATATATGTCGCCATGATTACATAATATGCAGAAACAAGGGGGGGCGCAACACCTATCTCCGATAAAGATGTCTTTTTGATTAGAGAAAAGCATGAATTATTTGAATACATATGCTTCAAATGCGGTTAATATTACAGATTTATTATGCAATGTTTTTACGCAAACCACTTGTATGGCGAAGCTGCGATAACTATACCCTATTTATGCAATCTACATACCGTGTATACACGAATATAAGTCGACTTCAAGTATAAGTTGAGTGATATATTTTAAGGAAATATCTGGAATTAGGCCTAACCCGACTATAGGTCGAGTGTTATTTTATTTACTGACGAATTAAACTTCATTCTTGCACATGCACAAATATTCAACAAGATGATAACACCACTGGTCACTCAAAAACCTCCAAGTCAGACTCCTCTACTAACTGCAGTACCTGCTCATGCATCACTGTAATATTTATCACCAGCGTCAATGTCCTCAGAGTCGTCATCACAGGCATCTTGCTACAAGATGTCGTCCTGGGTGCCATGCATGCTCCCTCGGGTGTGTGTGTGTGTGGGGGGGGGGGGGGGGGGGTGTGTTATCGCGAGTATAAGACTACCTGAGAGAGAATGAGATTTTTTTTGGTAGTAAATTTCCTCGACTTCTATTCGAGTATATACAGTATATATTTCTATGTTAGGCTGTACCTTGTGTAGCCCATGACAACGGGATACAGCCACTTGTTGATGTCATGGTCCTTGTGGGAGCCATGGCACGTGACTTTATAAGAATAGTCACGCCGTCGTCGTTTTAGATTAGGTCCTTATGTGTGCTGCATTTGTTAGAAATTCTCATACAGTGAGAGCGTGTTAAAACCACTGAACGGTATGGTTAGCTTTTGAGTCAAGTGCTGGTGTTTCTCAGCAGTGAAATGTCCAAAGATTTTCTTGCACCCACAGTTAGTTACTCGGACGAAAGTAAAAATGATTCGCAATGAGAAGATAGTCTGGAGCTGCTATATGAATTGATTTTGATTTTTGGTTATTTTATTTTAAATGAACTTTTAAAAGATATTTGCAGCGCAAACATGCCAAATTAATTTTGGCAATGACAAGGTTCTATTAAATTGCTTCTGTATTCCCCTCTATCCGCCGACAAATGTTTAATAAATGCACCCATATCTAAGGTAGATATGTAGAATCTAATTGTTTTGGTTTTGAAAATGTTGAAGAGTATTCGACAGAATTCTGCCAGTGGCTGATTCCCACGGAGCCTGTTAACCGTGAATAGAAGCTTGATTGTACTACTTTTAGCAATATTTGATCACCTGTGCCGACAATAGGATTGCTAACTTAAGTCCTGATCAGGAACACATCCCCGCAGGACTTGACACTATTTCTCAATGTTTATATTTGTCTCAAGGGGAGACAAAAGATGTATTTGTCCCTAACAAAATTACCATATATCTCCTCCTCGTAGACGCATGCTTTTAATTCGTTTCATTAAATACTCTTTTTAAACAGAAAAAATAACGAAGACACTTTTTGTTAAATACAATTCCATATATTTCATCATTTCAGCATAACAACCTCACTGTGAAAATGAAACAGTGAACTATACAGTCTGCAATGTCAGTGTGTGGACCCTCCGTTTGGAACTGTACAGGGTACTAGTAGGCATGACGTTATGCTCCACCCAAGGCCATACAAAACTAGTCTGTACATGGAGCACTGAGGGCATAGGCGCTGCATCTTTAACTAACCACTCACCGATCAGTACCCCACGGGACAGTGTCACTAACAAGTCACATTAACCGGAATTCAGATTAAGCTTTTCATCATGGTACAAATCATCGTCGCTACTATCCAATATTACTGAAAAGGAGGAGAATGGGGCTGGAAGAAAAAAGTATGTATAGATAGATATACATATATATATTTGTTTGTTTGATACACATAAACGGGTTTTGTTGATGTATGCTAATTATATTGTAGACAATTCTAGCATCACTCATGGTGATAGTGCCCAGTTCGGTACACAGCTAGCGACTGAAGCAGCATTCAGAAGAGTTTGAGCGAACACATCCCACCCCGGCCACACACAGTGAGCCACGTAGTTATAAGCCATAAAAATCACAAAGGACAACCACTTTCCCCCCCCCCCCCCCCCGGTTCTATCCTGCCCGCCACCTTAGACGGCCGTCAAAAACACCGTGCCCTGATGCGAACAGTGAAGGCCCCACTATGGTTAATATCAAACAGACGAGGCACTGCCCCAACACTCAGCACGGGCAGCAGCAGTCGTCTCTACCCGTCAATACTGTACACAAGGGTAGCGACATCTTCACCTTTAAGCTTACACGGCGCTCACAACTCTACAAACGGGCTATATCAACTTCACTTCACTATTTCTTGTTGTAGTCGTCATAAAATTGTCGAGTAAATACATAGTATCAATATATTGGGATTTGCTATTACGGTGTTAGTAAATTAACGTTGTTCCTGACAATTTACAAAAAGTAAATATATACTATTTGCCCTGATAAAAGAAAATCGTTATGGTCTCGAGAGAGCGAGTGAGGAGTGCAGGGTTTGACTTTTTTTCTAAGAACGGGCCTATAAAGCATTTAACCACCAGCAAACAGCCAACGGGAACTATAGG
This sequence comes from Branchipolynoe longqiensis, assembly GCA_030323885.1. Classification (NCBI taxonomy): domain Eukaryota; kingdom Metazoa; phylum Annelida; class Polychaeta; order Phyllodocida; family Polynoidae; genus Branchipolynoe; species Branchipolynoe longqiensis. The sequence continues at coordinate 80,579,134 of CM059197.1, read as the reverse complement.
ACTCAAGCACGGCTTATATTTAATCTATACAAAAGATAATATTCAACGATATGCCTCATTCAACTGTCTACAAATCAGTCTCAAGCAAAATCACAGTCTGTCTCCACGAAAAGTAGTAATAGTAGTATATATAATACACCATGAAATGTGATTCTCATCGCTATGGTTCAGCGTGGAAATAAAACCGTCCATAATATATAGTCGGCATTCTTGTCCACATCAAGACCACCCCACCTTTTACAGCTAGCAACACTTCACTGAATTCAATTTATCGCCGATTAAAACCTGTTGTGATTATCAATGTATACTAGAGCCGTTATTTCGGTTTCTCTTTTCGGACAATTCACAAGGGAGGTATAGGAGTTGGGGCGTCATGTGGCACACAGTGGAATGCAGACTTAGATCGGCCCTTTGTGTTGTTAATCATTAATTACTTAATTTAACATCAAGTGGGGAAGGGGGCGAACTTGATTGATTGTTTTAGCATAGCTCGTGAGCGTAATTTTACCAATAAGCTAGTCAGTTAGCATAGTTCGCAAACATTCTACCAATAAGCTATTCAGTTAGCATAGTTCGCAAACATAACTACCAATAAGCTATTCAGTTAGCATATCTCGTGAACATAACTTTATCAATAAGCTATTCAGGTAGCATAGTTCGTGAACATAACTTTATCAATAAGCTATTCAGTTAGTATAGCTCGCAAACATAACTACAAATAAGCTATTCAGTTATCACTTCTCTCTGGTGAGACGGCCGCTTTGAGGGGAACTCACCCAGCTGTGTGAAGGTACGCGGCAGGCAGTGTCACACAGCAGGAAACCAGTGAGGCGTGGCTGCAGGAGGGCTGCAAACAATTCTTAGCTATTTTCAAGCACACTTGTCTATTAACTAAATCATCACACCTGCGGACTGCAAGTAGCGACTGAGGGTTGTTTAAAGCTGCATCGTCCGATGAAAAAATCAAATTGTCACAACTAAAACCACGATCTAGATTAGAGTCTACACTTAGATACTGGTGGACTTATCAAATATTTATCAGCACGCAGAGCGGAATACCAAGCCAATTTATAGAACCTGTTACTCCAGAAGCCTATGATGTCAGAGTTTTGGCGTGTTTGCCTAGATTAATTTAGTACATTTTCACTTCAAATATTTCGAAAGTTAGCCATCTAATAAAATAAGTTATTTCAAACTAAAGTAAGGAAGATCATAAGAATATATTTATCTCAAAATGACAGAAACTGAAAATCATCGGACTATGCAACTTTTAATTAGCATTCTACCTCCGAAGTAGGCGTGTGACTAAGGGCCATGTCGATTTGGTTCTACTTGGCGACTATACCATGCATCATTTATAATACCCGCTTCGTAGTGATCCAGCACGCACATGCAGTCGGTCAGTCAGACAGATAAATAAACCGAGCCATGTCTCATCAAGGAGGATATCTTAGTAACCATATACATTTACACCAAATCAAACTACTGTGCTGCGTGTGACTGACAAGGTCACAGCTTGCATAATGTCCAGAAGTGGTCGCAGTGTGTGTAGCCGCTGAGCGTTCCCTCACGTAAGGTAGCAAACTGCTAGCAAGAGTCGGCAGTTGTGCACAGTACAACCAAACGCTCCACACTTAAACCAGTATCTCAAATGGCCAGCTAGTAGTAGATCCCCGCTAAAACACATTAGAAAAGACCAGGCTGAATGCAGTTCACAATCACAAAAACTGTGTCTCCTTAACTTTGTATCACAACAATATATATATATTTTTGTTTAGAACTCATAAATACGTTTGAATTCATGAAACCATTTTTGTTGTCAAATCCACACCTAATGTTCACATCCAACAAGTATATGTATAACTTACTACGGTCGCGCTATGCTCGTCTCAAATGTGAAACATGGCGAGGCCTTCTTTGTCTAATAACCATGTACAATGACGCTTTTTTCCGACTAACTTACATGAGATGTCATAAAGACTGACCACATTATCTTAGTTCATTTATTTTATTATTAACATTAATTACGTGCTTAAGTGGGAGAGATTATTATTCGCCCTCCCTTCTAATATACAATATCACATCACTGTTGACCTAACTTGTCAACTGAACCCGGGCGAGTCTGGGCCAACTGCCCAGATTGGTCCGGGCTGCACACTTGGCTGGCCCGTCCTGCACACTTGTCTGGCCCGGGCTGCACACTTGGCTGGCCCGTGCTGCACACTTGTCTGGCCCGGGCTGCACACTTGGCTGGCCCGGGATATTCACTTGTCTGGCCCGGGCTGCGCACTTGGCCGTCCCGGGCTGCACACTTGGCTGGCCCGGGATATCCACTTGTCTGGCCCGGGCTGCACACTTGTCTGGCCCGGGCTGCACACTTGACTGGCCCGGGATATCCAATTGGCTGGCCCGGGCTGCACACTTGGCTGGTCAGGGCTGCACACTTGACTGGCCCGGGCTGCACACTTGACTGGCCCGGGATATCCAATTGGCTGGCCCGGGCTGCACACTTGGCTGGTCAGGGCTGCACACTTGACTGGCCCGGGCTGCACACTTGGCTGGTCAGGGCTGCACACTTGACTGGCCCGGGCTGCACACTTGGCTGGTCAGGGCTGCACACTTGGCTGGCCCAGGCTGCACACTTGGCTGGCCCGGGATATCCAATTGGCTGGCCCGGGCTGCGCACTTGGCTGGTCAGGGCTGTGCACTTGGCTGGCCCGGGCTGCGCACTTGGCTGGCCCGGGATATCCACTTGTCTGGCCCGGGCTGCACACTTGGCTGGCCCGGGCTGCACACTTGGCTGGCCAGGCCTGCACACTTGGCTGGCCCAGGCTGCACACTTGGCTGGCCAGGGCTGCACACTTGGCTGACCAGGGCTGCACACTTGACTGGCCCGGGTTGCACACTTGGCTGGCCAGGGCTGCACACTTGACTGGCCCGTGCTGCACACTTGTCTGACCCAGGCTGCACACTTGGCTGGCCCAGGCTGCACACTTGGATGGCCCGGGCTGCACACTTGGCTGGCCCGTGCTGCATACTTGTCTGACCCAGGCTGCACACTTGCATACGGCGTACCTGAACTATAATATAAAAGTAGAAGTGAACTTATCCAATTCTTGCCAGGTATTACGTTAAAATCTAAATCCATAATGATATTCTGCTTCACGAAGTGCAGATGCTCGTGAGAGGTCGCCCTGCCTACAAAAACTCCAGCGCTTTTGTCACATTCGATGCCTCCGTCATTAGAAATAATTAGCTTCGTATTATTCTTCTTTTTTATACAAGAGGAAAATCAACATTTTAAAAGGAATACGACTCGACTCTCCTTCAATCAATTAAATAAGTACTCCGTGAAATGGTGGGGTGGTTATTCACGATGTGTGTGCCTTGTATCGTCGATAAATACTCCTGGAGTTTTATAATGATTACCAAAGTTTGTGTGTTTGTGTTGGTCCGCCTCAGATCACAGGAGAGCTTGACGCTGCGAGCACCCATCGCTCAGTCACAGGAGAGCCCGACAAGGCTGCATTACTCAGCAGTCTGCAGCCCGCCTCAGGCTGCGTCCTTGACGGCCTCCTTTGGGCTGTCCTTCGGGCTGTCCTTCGGGCTGTCCTTCACCTTGGTCGGAGATGCCTGCGGCTTGCTGTCCGCCTTGCCTTCACCTGCGCCCGTCGTGTCCGTCATCATTGCTGTCGTAGAGGTGCCCGCTAGGGTTGTGGGTGGCACCGTCGGACCGGAAGTGGTCGTGGTGGTGGAGGAGGCGGTGGTAGTGGTGGCGGTGGTTGTGGTAGTGGTGGCAGTGGCAGTGGCGGTTGTGGTAGCAGCATGGGGCGCAGGGCCGGTGGAGGTGGTGGAGGCTGGCCCCGTGGAGGACGAGGACGAGGGGGACGGGCGTGACTGGCTCAGCTGGTTGTTAAGCTGGTTGTTAGGGTGTGACGTGCCTGACGACGTCCCCGACGTAGTTACTGACGTCCCCTGCTGATCAGACTTGGAGGGAGATGCCGTCTGAAAAATAAAAACAAAAATTCATTAGCATCTCAGTAACTATGTGATACTTGCAGGGTCCTACACAGGTGAAGATATGGAATTCAAGGCTATTCCAAGGCGGTCTTTGATAGGAATTCAAGACTATTATTTTCATTTGGATTTCAGAGAAAAAACAGCAATGGCAAATGGTGATTTCAGCAAAAAGAAAAATGTACAACCCCCATATTAGGGTGACAAGACTGAATCTAAGCAACATAACACAGAGGTGGTGGTGTGTGTCCAAGGGTCTGGTAGCCATTTCACCATTCCCAGAGACTGCGCCCTTTTGAAGCCTTATCTGGCTGCATTCTATTCCACAATATAATGTTTGTTGCTGTTTTACATCCTAGCAAACAACCACGGTCATATCAAGATAGGTAGCGACTTGTGATATTGCACTCATGGCAACTTTATAGTGCTGCCCCACTGGGAAATCAGGTAACCAGCACCATGACCTGATATCCCACTCAGTCACATTATCCTGACACTGAGCTAACCAGTCCTTGCCCTATCCTAGTAATGCCGAGTGCCAAGTTAGATAATGACAGCTATCAATTTTGTAAGTCATTGCATACTGTCTGCACCCTATTCTAGCAATGGTCATTTATAAAATGAACCAACTGGCAACAGATGTATACAACATCCACCTGTGCTGGGTGCCCGACGATGCTGGCATCCACAGAAATGAATAAGCTGATCACGCTGCGAAGAAGGCCCTGAAATGTGATCTTGAACCGTGTCTGATCCCTCACTCTGATCTGAAATCACTAATAGCCACCCACATCAAATCCAAATGGCAACATGAGTGGGATGAAAACATTAATAAACTTAAAGAAATTGAACCATCTGTGGGAAAACCACCACAGAGTCATGCGGGAGGTCGGCGGGACCAAGTGGTCCTTAGCCGCTGCCGTATTGGCCACTCATGGCTTACACATGCTTTTCTGCTCAAGGGGGAACCTCCCCCTGAATGTATTGGGTGTCAGTCCCAGCTGACACTCAAACACATGTTACTAAGTTGTGTTGATTTGTTGGCCCTGTGCCAACAATTCTACACTGCAGACAGTATCCATCCATGACCTTTTTACTAAAAAATAAAACCAAGAAAATATTTTAGCCTTTTTGAGGGCAGCTGGTCTCTACCACCTCATATATTTTACTAAATAAATTATATTAATTAGTAATAAAATCTTTAATTTGTTGACGGGAACTTATTTCCCTTAGCCACAAATATATAATGGTGAACTTTTTAATGAGTGAGAGGACACCCACAATTATATGACTTCAGGGCTCTGTCCACCTACATCTGTGTGGGGGAAAAAAAATATTTTTTTTTACCATAACGAGCTGGCATTAGAGGGCCAATAGCGCCTAGATCAGCCAGAAGAGGATCTGTCAATTCAATTATTAATGTCGGCACCGGGGCAGTGCCGTCTCAGCGCTCACCTGGTTGTTGGCAGCTCGTGGACTGCGCTCCTCGTGTTGAGGACTGTCGCCATCATCAGTCAGGTCCTGCTCCTCAGTCTCCTGCTGTAAACCACAATGACACCGATTAGTAATGTTCCTTCTCGCTTAATAAACACCAGCAGTTTTTACTGTCTTTTATCAAAGCTGCACAGCCTAATGAAAGCATCACATTTTCCAAACTAAAACTTCTGCAACTTAGATACTGGTGCACTTAGTAAACATTTACAGATGATGTTTAAATGGACTAACACAAAGTGTAGTAGAAGCTGCATTTTGGACTGTTTGCAATCTACAGTTACAAGCATGAAAACCTAAATTATTACTCAAACAAAATTCAGAAGATTTAAATCAAATTGTATTAGTTCTGCCCAGTGGTGAAAACAAGTGTTAACACACTTATCCGTTATGAGCAGGGTAATTAAATTCATCACTAAATATTTAAATGATTGCTGCATAGAAGGGACTACTGAATCAACTTAATAGAACCTGTCACTACTGAAACCTATGGTTTCCAGCATTTCGGTGTGCAAGCCCAAGTGGCATGTTTTCACTTCAACTATTTCCTAAATTAGTCATCGAACGTTACTTCAAACGTAATAATCAACCTAATATAGTTATCTAAAACATATAGCAGAAACTCAAAACTGTCGGACTATGCAACTTTAAACATGGAGTAATGAAGATATTAATCAGGCACATCACACTAACCGTACTTTCCAGCGACATTATAAACACAGATGTATATTATGTGAGTCGATATGATGAATACCATCTCTATGAAAAGGTAGAAGTGCCATTGTGTACCTTTGTACCTACCTCTTCGGGGCAGAGTTCAAAGGCCTTGGCTAGGGTTATCCGCGCGCTCTGCGACCGCTCTAAGAAGTAGCCGTTGGAGGACTCGTTCGACTGGGCTGGCGGTGACCAGCTGTTGTAAGTGTACTGCGCATTGCCCGAGTAGGGTCGCTGCAAACACCAGCAAACAGTGCTCAACCACAGAACAGTCAAAATGCCAGGTGCACAAATTCATTACAATATATCATTATCTTTACTCAATAATAACGACAAAAGAAGAACTATTAAAGGCCTAACCCAGACAATGTCAGGGATGAAAGTGGTGTCCGACAAAAAACGCAGAAATCAAGCCGAGACATTGATGGCAACGACGAATTTCCGCAAAAACACAGATTTACTCCCATAGGATTAGGGATCAGGAAATTATTTAAAAAATACCACTAGTCAGGTTTCAACTGTCTTTGTTATGACTATTATCGTCCAGGCCCAATTTTCTTGTTTGTGTTTTATGTTCTAGCAACATATAGTCATATAAGAACTGGATTCGGACTAATATATATATATATATATTGTGCATATATATGGACATTTTGTGAATGTTAACCAGTGAATATCAACAATCGTGGAAATGTACGAAATGGCAGAGATCTCTCATCCCTGCAATGTAAAGAAAGATCGCCCATGGCAGCGGTCGGCCTCTCCCAGGTCTCCGACATTCCTTCTAGTGCATATAGAAAATGACCACAGAATAAGATGGCTCTTTATTTCCATAAATAACTCCCTGTCTTTATAATATCAGTGCATACCGATCGCTGTGCTACTGGGGAAATATGTTGCCTAATGGGCTATCATTTCCTGATTGTGCACAATTTCAATTCAAACTCAAAACCGTTTGAACCAGTTATAGCAATTAGGTCCTCAGTGTTTGTAAACTGCCCACACACAACTAGAAACCACGTGGTGTCACACAGTCGGGGCACCTGGTAAAGGGGGGGGGGGGGGGGGGGGCTGCAAACAAACGACAGAGCACCATGTGACCTTCTGCAGCAGGACGCCTGCCCCAATTAAGGGCAGAGCAGGCCGAGGTCTTAATTGGAAACTGAAGGGTAGAGAGCAGGTCGGGTCTTAATTGGAAACTGGGTAGAGGCCGGGTCTTAATTGGAAACTGAAGGGTAGAGAGCAGGCCGGGTCTTAATTGGAAACTGAAGGGTAGAGAGCAGGTCGGGGGTCTTAATTGGAAACTGAAGGGTAGAGAGCAGGCCGGGTCTTAATTGGAAACTGGGTAGAGGCCGGGTCTTAATTGGAAACTGAAGGGTAGAGAGCAGGCCGGGTCTTAATTGGAAACTGAAGGGTAGAGAGCAGGTCGGGGGTCTTAATTGGAAACTGAAGGGTAGAGAGCAGGTCGGGGGTCTTAATTGGAAACTGAAGGGTAGAGAGCAGGCCGGGTCTTAATTGGAAACTGGGTAGAGGCCGGGTCTTAATTGGAAACTGAAGGGTAGAGAGCAGGCCGGGTCTTAATTGGAAACTGAAGGGTAGAGAGCAGGTCGGGGATCTTAATTGGAAACTGAAGGGTAGAGAGCAGGTCGGGGGTCTTAATTGGAAACTGAAGGGTAGAGAGCAGGCCGGGTCTTAATTGGAAACTGGGTAGAACAGGCCAGGTCTTAATTGGAAACTGAAGGGTAGAGAGCAGGTCGGGGGTCTTAATTGGAAACTGAACGGTAGAGAGCAGCCCAGGGTCTTAATTGGAAACTGCAGGGTAGAGAGCAGGCCGGGGTCTTAATTGGAAACTGAAGGGTAGAGACCAGGCCCTGGGTTTTAATTGGAAACTGAAGGGTAGAAAGCAGGTCGGGGGTCTTAATTGGAAACTGACTGGTTCATCCCGCCTTTACATTTGTAATCCATGTATGCATGTTTCACACTTGTACCGTGGAACTGGGACTAACCCGCTCTAGCTCATCATTGAGCCACTCGACAGCCCACGTCCACTTCCGCTTTAGGTCGCCGTTTGTCTGTAGCATCTGGGCCGCTGGTGCGCAACTAGAACCGAACACAAGAAGTAAACACCGTCAACGCCTGCTTGTAGAGCCACACCCCGGCTCGGGACCAAGGATGGCTTTGAAAACACAGCTAATCATTGAGAAGCTACTGTTTGAGAACTAGAAATGTAATGGTAACTTAGTCTGAATTGCCTCAGACAAGGCAAGGACCTGGCACTTGCATGCAGTTAGTCATTACCGGCTTCTTTAGGATGGAGCAATTTCGTGACAACCGGCCATTAATGCATTATACCTTCCTGTGTAATCCCACGTCATCAATTATTTAACTTTTATACTGTCTTTATACTGGTTGGTCATTGGAATTCTATGTTCTGGCAACATCTAAGGTCATATCAGGACGGGTAACGACTTGTGACAGTGCACATTCATGGCGACTTTATAGTGCTACCCCACTGGGAGACCAGGCTATTGGGACCCTGACCTGATATCCTGTTCACGTTATCCTGACACTGAGCCAACCAGTTGACACTGAACCAACCAGTCCTTGCCCCATTCTAATAGTTCCGAGCGCCTGTCTAGGAAGCAACAAGTATCAATTTTTAAGTCATTGGTTTTACTCGATCTACCAAAACGGGAGACGGACGCTCAACTCATTCGGCCTTTATACTAAATTGAATGATTACTGGGAAGCTTATCTTAGTATTGTCATATTCAGACATGTGGCGATTCCGCAATTGGATTTGGAATCGAATCGGAATCATATGAAAATATGTGGAACTGGAATCGAATCAGAATCGTTTTTTGTTGTTTTTTAAATGGGTCGAATCGGATTGGAATTGGACAGTCACATACATACATACATACATACATACATACATACATACATACATATACACACACACACACACAGACACACACTTTCTCTCGCCATGTGCCAAGAGATGAGCTCACTGAGGCGCATGCCTACTTGTACTTACTGTGAGAACAAGGTGACCATCATCTTTATACACTGGTATGCGCGCTTCTGGTAGTGGTTCTTAGAACGTTGAATTGTGTCAAACAAGCCGTCCCGGTCGTCAGGAATGCCTGAGTCCACAAATAACAATCTTAGTTCTTAGTTTACCGACTACAACTACAAAACATCCAACGGATATGCATTTATAACGTAGTTCATTACTAGTGGGAGTTCTACAATCAGCTAGGTATATCAAGGGTTCCTGCACCTATCAGCCAATCACATCTAAGACCTTTTTAACACTTTTTAATACCAATTTTCATACAATTTAGGACCTATTTTCATACATATTTACTTAAATATTAACAGAAATGAGTGAGATGATGCACTCTATGGATCTCTATGTGGACGATCACTTTACTGGCCACTCTAGTCTGTGATATAATGGGTCTGCGAAAGGCTTGCACAATCGATATTTTATTTGAAAATTAATAGATGGGAAGTCACATACACCTGGCAATATTGTAGTGGCCAAATCCAATTTAAGACCTTTTTAACAGAAAAGTGACCTTACTTAAGACTTTTTAAGGCCTTGAAAATGGACTAATCAATTTAAGCCTTTTTAAGGATTGGTGGGAACCCTGCTATCGGGGAAGCGGAAATAGGCCTTCCGGTAAATTTGACAGTGTTAAGCATAGGAGGAGAATGACTTGCATGACCACGAATAAATCTGAACTTTCTCATCCCTGGTCAATGTCGCTAACCAAACTGGTTTTGTACGCATACTCGACTGCATGTGCACCATTTAAGAACTGCGCTGTAATATCCTTATTTGTAATGTAAAAAGACTTTTCACTTTAAATATACATGCCATGGTGCTGAAGACTACAGAGGTCTACCTCTTATCAATTTGAACTTAAGTTTTCTCCAGATAACTCTTGGGTTCACAGACTGCCAATGTTGATAATCTCGATTCCGAAAGATTGAATATAGATATTTATAATTTGAAAGGAATGAAAGAACGTTCTTTGTAAAAGAATTGTACCGCATAATAGTAATTTTCCAATGTATAAAGAATGTACTCTTAGTAATACCTTCTTTTTAATCACACTAATAAATCATCTCGATTCCGAAAGATTGATTATATTTCAGATAAAAAAACACACCAAAAGAGTCGTTCGAAATTATAAACAGTTTCCAATGTATAAAGAATGCTATTTGTTTTCTTTACTAATTAATCAGTTTCATTGCGGTAAGACCACAAAACAAACCTGCCTTAATTTTGCTACTGATAATTTATGGATAGCATGTACTATGTCGGTCTCCTTAAGAGCTGAATACAAAGCAACAAATGTCAACATGTCTCCGCAAAGATATAGAAGTTACGCCTGTCCAGTTAAGGGACGGGGAGCGGCAGAGGTTCCAAGAAAAATAAAATCAGAAACCATGACGACTAGATAATAATTTAACGGGCGCCTTATATCATATATATATTTGAAAGGCAGCACCATTAAAATTATATATTTAATTTATATTTAAAAAAGTTTCCTTTTAGTATATGCCTCCCAATATTGTGTGGACATTAAAAAATGTTTATGTCATTGAACGACTCATAGGTTTGACCCCTGTGTGGAAAATAATGTGGAAGATGAAGTAGTTATACTAATGTGACAGAGTACCCTCACCCTTGAGTGCGTTGAGGATGCGGTGGTTTTGCCACGAGTCATCGAGTAGTAGCATCTGTAGGAGAAGGTCCAGGTATGGCCGTAGTTCGTAGGTATACGAGTACGCCACCTGGTGGGAAGGACATCACTTTTTATGTGTATGTATTGAAAATAAGTATATAGATTTGCATAATACAGCTGGTTAAATGCTAAGAACTGCACTGATTTTTCAGTCTCGAGTTCAGTCCAAGCTTCAAGTAGTGGGTTGTGAGGTTGGTCAGTTGTTGGAATTATACGTCCTGGCAACATCTAAGGTCATATCAGGCGGGTACTGACTTGTGACAGTGCACACTTATGTCGACTTTATAGTGCTGTCCCACTGGGAGACCATGCCACCAGCACTATGACCTGATATGCCACTCAGTCACATTATCCTGACCCTGAGCTAACCAGCCCTTGCCCTATCCTAATACTGCTGAGCGCCTGGCTAGGAAGCGACAAGCATAAAGGTTTAAGTCATTGTTTTGACTCGACCGGGAAGCAAACTCCCGATCTATCACATGCGAGGCCCGTGCTCTACCAATTTGGCCTCCATGCCCGGTAGGGTTGTGAGTATGAATTGTTATGTCAGGGACGAACTTTAACAACATTCACTCCCCCCCCCACCCCCCAAATATTTCAATGTGCTGAGTATTTAAAGCTGCTTTATTTTCAAATCGGGAACTCGCCAAACCGATCCACATTATATAACCATCACCCCACAACCTCTAATTACCATGATTTACGCTCGAATCACAGATGCAATCAAATAGAGATCACAATATGCGTGAGTGATAGACGTTAAATTGTTTGTATGTATGTTTGTTTGTTTGTTTAACGACCCACCAGCACAAAAGTAGACATCAGCTATTGGGGGGCCTACGGTGGTTAAACATATGACTAAAAAATTACATTTCAAACAAGTAAAATAGAGCACATGAATGTATGCCAAAAGAGCATACAACAGTGGCAAAATCACAAGTGGTATATGATCAATAAAATCAACGGTACAAAACTTTTCAAGCTAAAAATGGAAAATGAATTTTTGGTAAAAACCAGTTTTCCTACAAAATTGAATAATGAGTTGCGGATGGAAACGGAACGACTCCATCACACCTTCATTTCTAACCCGACTGTAGGTAAGGACATCTCACCAAAATATGATGCACTGTCAGTATACAGTATATACAGTATATGTTACATGACAAGCTCAGTGGAACTTTGTAGAGCCAGTCCCATTAACTATCCTCATGTTAGCTTAACATAGTTTATCCAACCAAACCAGTTTTCTCACTTTATTTAATTCATATCCATACCGGGCTCTGTATTTTCTTATGGCTTTCCATGTTATCCCTTTTGTTTAATGTACAACAGTATTTACCCTTGTGGATGGCCGACCAGTGCATAGCTTCCGACATGAGGAATAAAATCGCTTCAACAAAGAATAAAAGTGCAAGTGCAACCTTCAGGACGACCACTGTTCAGTCTGAGAGCACTTCACAGGGTGCGTACACTTGTGACGAGAAGTAATTAATAGCTATTTCAAGGCTTTTCAAGGCTGTTTTTGATAGGAATTCAAGAGTTTGTATTTCAGGAAAAAACAACAACGGCAAATATCAATTTCAGACTAATTTAGATCAGTGGGGACAGCTTAATGGAATTCAAGGCGTTTCAAGACTATTTACTGCAAATAGGTTAAATTCAAGGCTTTTCAAGGCCTTAAAATGGGGCAAATGAAGTTCCAAGACTTTCCAGGCCCCGTACAGACCCTGACTTCAGTAAGACACTCACCTGCCACAGGAGCTCACTGAGCACGTTGGATGAGAAGTGCGGATTCTCCCACGAGCAAAACTTGAGTAGCTTCGTCGTGTCATCAGAACTGTTGCAGTCCTCTATTAGCTTCTTTACGTAACTGATCCAATAGAAACCCACAGCAAATTCAGCACAGGGATACCGTAATTAGTTATTGAAAAGTGCAAAATCCTGACAAATATTTTCATATATGACTAATCGCCGGGTCTGTACACATGTGAAGATATGGAATTCAAGGCTATGTCAAGGCTTTTCACGGCTGTTTTTGATAGGAATTGAAGACTATTTTCATTTGGATTTCAAGAGAAAAAAATACAATGACGAATAACGATTTCAGACTAATTTAGATCAGTGGGGAGAGTTGAATGAAATTGAAAGATTTTCAAGACTAATTACGCAAAATAGGTTAAATTCAAGGCTTTTCAAGGCCTTGAAATGCGGTAAATGAAGTTCAAGATGTTTCAAGATATTCCAGGCACCATACGGACCTTGTAAGTTACTAAAGCTAAATTATTCGATACACAAACTTGGTCTAACTGCAACATTGTGGGGACCGCAGTAAATGATTGGTCCACAGTACTTCTCGGTTGTTGTGTTCTGAATTATGACCAAAGCTTAGTGAAACAAATGGCGTACCTGGCCCTGCCAAAGAGGATATCCGCCACCTGAGCCTGGATAGGCATGAGCGGTGCCTGCAGAGACGGGTCCCCGTGAGGGTTCGCCAGCGGCGCCTGGCCCTGAGGAGAGAATGCACCAGGTTAACATGGCAACAGCAGCGTAGCGTTTCCCACGCTTAGCATGGCACACATGGCTTATGTCTGCAAAACAAGCTCACTTTTGAAGTTTCTGTAATTCTGGATTATGACAACTTAAATGGATTTGGAAGCCTATTGAATTTCAGTGGTGCTCCTTTTAAACGACCACCCTGAACAATGACCACCCGCCATATATGGCCAGAATTCTAATGCACCAACATTCTAATGCAGCAAAATTTTAACTACAAATTACCCCTCACCAACGACCACCCGCCTAACGTGACCAACGACCACCCTTTTCCACGACCAACGACCACCTCTTTTAATTAATTACTCTTATTTTAAAACCAACAAGTATGATTATGTGACATTTAAATGAACATTTTAACACCAGTGTGATTATGTGATGTTTTAATTACTTAATCAAGTTAATGTGTTATTTTAAAAACCAAAAGTATGATTATATGATATTTAAAGGTGTCACTCGCTCTCACCCTAACTCTAATCCTCTCACCAGCAACCACCTCCATTAAATCAATCTGCAATCATTGTTAGATGATTTACTCTATAATCGCTGGTTGGCTGTTGGAGCTTTACGTCCTGGCAACATCTAAGGTCATATCAGGATAGGTACCGACTTGTGACAGTGCACACTCATAGCGACTTCATAGGGCTATCCCACTTGGTCACATTATCCTGACACTGAGCCAACCAGTCCTTGCCCTATCCTAATAATAGAGAGCACCTGGCTAGGAAGCGACAAGTATCAATTTTTAAGTCATTGGTTTGACTCGACCAGTTATATCATGGTATTTCAAATATATCTGCGTTGAAACAAAGAACCATTCAACTGAATAAGCGTTTTAGTCCGCCGCCGCCGGCCACTCCTCCGTCACCCCCCCCCCCCCACACACACACAAAATGTAGTAAGTTGAGTGACATGGCGCAAAGTGTATCCTTACGGATGCGGCAGCCGAAGACTGGCACCGGGAGGAGACATCACAGCAGCGGATGAGGAGTGAGACGACCGCGTAGAGCTTGCCCAGCTCTGCGTACTGGTACTTGATGGGTGGGCCGGGGCCCTCGTCCAGCGCTACCAGCATCAGCATGGCAGGCACGTTCAGCTTCAGCAACTGCTCCTTCTGCAAAACACCAAGCACGCAACATTGTTTGAAAGCTCCCCAAACAGGGGCGTGTCGATTGGAGACACTGGTTGAGTGGTTGCTGATGGTAGAAGCCACATTATTTATTTTTTTTGGTACATTAGTTGTTTAAGCAGGGGAAATTTCAGTCGCAGACGACTGGTCTTCCTCATTCCACTGCTTCTTGCCCTATCCTAGTAATGCCGAGCGTCTGGCTATGAAGCGACAAGTATCAATTTTTAAGTCATTGGTTTGACTCGACCAGGATTCGAACCCACGACCCCACGATCTACCAGCACGGGAGACGCTCTCACTCATTCGGCCATCCCGTCTGGTTATGGTAAAAGGTGAGTTGAATTCATTGTGACTTGTTTTTATGGGGGGGGGGGGGAAGTGCTAATCACATACACAGGGTTCCCACTCTTTTTCAGGCTTCTTTTTTAATGGCTTTTTAGGTACTTTTTAGGACCATGAAAACTGTTTTTTATGGACATAAATAAAGAAATTCCAATCTTTTTCAGCATGCAATAACTCCAGGTTCCGAGTATGCTCCACTAGTCTTATTTCCCATCAGGTGGGGAAAAATTCCAAAGTTATCTTTGGAGGACAGCCAAGGTTGACCCAAAATTATTGTCTGTCTGCAGTAACCATGAGAATTATTTCAAATTCACACCAATTGATTTTAGAAATAAGACAACCATTTTGAAAACATTTTCCCAATATATTGACATCCATAATTTTTAATGACTTATAATACATTGAGTTTTGTTTGTTTGTTTTACATCCTAGCAACACCTAAGGTCATATCAGGACGGGTACCGACTTGTAACAGTGTGCACTCATGGCAACTTTATAGTGCTGCCCCACTGGAAGACCAGGCCACCAGCACCATGACCTGATATCCCACTCAGTCACATTATCCTGACACTGAGCCAACTAGTCCTTGCCCTATCCTAATAATGCCGAGCGCCAGGCTAGGAAGTGACAAGTATCAATTTTTAAGTCATTGGTTTGACTCGACCATGGTTCGAACCCACGATTTAGTATAATTGTAGGACTTTTCAGTACTTAATTTTTGCATTTTCAAAAGTTAATACTTTTTAGCATTTTTTTATGACCAGTACGAACCCTTATTCTTATGTTTAGATTGATATTTACATTTAACGTCTGAAATTGTCAAATTTGTGTTAAATGACAGGAAGATTTGGATGAAAACATCACCGAGAACAGACCTCTCGGCGAGGGGGGGGGGGGGGCCGAAATTTGCGCAGCCATCTGTAAGTTAATTTTGTTAAGCCATTGGTGTTCTGTATATAATTTATGTTCCTCCATTGTTTAAACTAATCACCAACATGTTAAATTGTGTGTAGTCGGTTCTTGCAGCTTTGCATACATGAATAGTCCTAAGTTGCGCGATAGATTGTTTGTTTAAACTAATCACCAACATGTTAAATTGTGTGTAGTCGGTTCTTGCTGCTTTGCATACAAGTTTGTCCTTAGTTGTGCGATAGATTGTTTGTTTAAACTAATCACCAACATGTTAAATTGTGTGTAGTCGGTTCTTGCTGCTTTGCATACAAGTTTGTCCTTAGTTGTGCGATAGATTGTTTGTTTAAACTAATCACCAACATGTTAAATTGTGTGTAGTCGGTTCTTGCTGCTTTGCATACATGAATAGTCCTAAGTTGTGCGATAGATTGTTTGTTTAAACTAATCACCAACATGTTAAATTGTGTGTAGTCGGTTCTTGCTGCTTTGCATACATGAATAGTCCTAAGTTGCGCGATAGATTGTTTGTTTAAACTAATCACCAACATGTTAAATTGTATGTAGTCGGTTCTTGCTGCTTTGCATACAAGTTTGTCCTTAGTTGTGCGATAGATTGGTTTTTTAAACTAATCACCAACATGTTAAATTGTGTGTAGTCGGTTCTTGCAGCTTTGCATAGATTAATAGTCCTAAGTTGCGCGATAGATTGTTTGTTTAATAGATTGGTTTTTTAAACTAATCACCAACATGTTAAATTGTGTGTAGTCGGTTCTTGCATACATGTTAGACCTTATTTTTTTAAATTAATTTTTTTAAATTTTATTGAGGCTGTATTTATACTGTCCATAACATGTAAGCCTGGGTACCCAGGCTTGTTTTCAATGCTGGCCAGCTGTAGTGTTGGTGTTGTCTTACCACACAGCAGCTGCTGATAAGTTATCTGATTGCCTGCATTTCAGTAGCAGATAGATAGTTTTGTTGGTATGGTTAGTAGCCTATGTTAGTTTTTTTTTATCTTCTTGGCATTGTATTTTTGTTCTATTCTTATTACGATGTCAGTTGTTTTCTTAAGGTTCTATGTTAGTGTTTTGGGGTTTTCTTGGGAAGAGTTTTCCACTTTTTCTACTTAATTCTATACTAGCCTATTTTATTTACATGTCCATAGGCTTGTTCGTAATAGGCGGTCGAGTTATGTTTGTTTGGATTTGATTTATATTGTTGTTGGGCATGTTATCTGGCTTTTATAATTCCGGTTTTCCCGCCCTGGGCTGGACAGTTGGTGGGCCGTGACATATCACCTGCCCCCTAGTGGTGAGGTTCAGTTGGGCTTCCCAGTTTTTATTTTGCACAGATATATTTTGTATGTTTTTAGGTCAGGGATTTGTCTTTCTTTCACCGTTTACGCATTCCATGCATTGGCGGCCATTTCCAGTGTGCTCCTTTCATGGGCTTTGATCTGGCTTCTGGTCTGCCTTAGTAGTGGTGCCTTGCTTGCTCTGGTGTCCCTTAGTGGTTGGGTTAGATGCTTAATGTCTTGGCTATATCCATATGCTAATGTTTTTAGGTGGATTATCCTTCTGTTTTCTAGTAGCTTTACTTTAGTTCTTTTGTGTAGGTCATAAGTGGTGTGTAGTTTGTCTACTTTCAGGCAGATTTCCAGGGCCCTATTTTATAGTATCTGTAGTTTTTTAAGTAGCTCTTTTTTAGCACCTATGTAGATTACATCCCCATAGTCAAAGTAGGGGAGTACCATGCCTTTGAAGATTTTTATTGACATATCTTGTGTCATATAGTTTCTTAGTTTAGCAAATAGCCATAGTTTGTGATTTACTTTTTGTATGATTTTTGTTACACACAGATTGTAGTTTAGCTGGCTATCTAGTTCTAGGCCTAGGTATTTGTAGTGATTTACACTTTCCAGTGTTTGGTTTCCTAGTGTGCATTGTAGGTTTCTTCCTGTGATTGCTGTATGTGCGAAGAGCCCTGTTTTAGATTTATTTGCATTGATGGTTATTTTATTGGATTCACACCAACTGTCCAGCTTTAGTAGGAGGTTGTTCAGTTTGGTTGCTACCTCCTCTACTGTGCTTCCTTCTGCATATACGACAGTGTCATCCGCATATAGTTGCACGATCAAGCATTATTATCTACTCAGTTAAATATATACGGTCAATCACTATTACATGAAGGAGAAATAGCAACAATATTTAAAGCAATCATCCTTAGTACATGTGAACATATGCAATTCAAGGCTATTTCAAGGCTTTTCAAGACTAATTACCCAAAATTGGTGAAATGCAAGGCTTTTCAAGGCCTTAAATTGGGGCAAATGAAGCTTAAGACATTTCAAGACTTTCCAAGCCCATTACGGACCCTGTTCGTGGAATAAAGAACTATATTTCATTCACAGAACTGACAGTGTAGGTAAGGCAGAAAACTCACCTCTGATGTGCCGAGGTTGGCGTACATAAGGAAGAGCTGGAAGTACTGCGTCAGGTGGCGCCCATGTTCCGACACCTCCTTCTTCAGCAATGATAACACCGCCACCAGAAGATGGTCACTCAACGTCGCATTCGGGTCCGTCAACTGGCCTGGTACCACAACACAGATTGTTAGCATTGTACTCACACTACCCAAGTGTACAACCTTATATGAAAAGTTGCAGTCTGATGGTTTCGAGTTTCTGAGATAAATATATTAAGTTGATCATTCTAATCTACCTTACTTTAGTTTGAAGTAACTTTTATTTTAAATGCTTAACTTTACAGAAACTTGAAGCAAGCATGCTAAAACTCTTAACACCATAGGCTTCTGCAGTAGCAGATTTGTTATTAAAATGCCTATGTATTTCCTTCGATGTGGCGACAAATATTTAATAAGTGTACCAGTATCGAAGTTAGATATGTGGAATCAAATCTAGATAATAGTTTTGGTTTTGAAAATGTGATGATTTCATCGGATTATGCAGCTTTAAACCTGCATAATTCGACGATGTTCAGTTTCTACCCTATTTCGTAAGTTAAATATAGTAGGTAAATCAATAATAATCTAGTTTACTTTAATGTCCAGCAACTTATTTTAAAAGGTTAACATTCGTGATATTTGAAGTGAAAACATACCAAATTAATTGTGGATATGGGTTTTGTTTACCCATTTTCAAGTGTAACAAACATGGCATCAAACTGCAATAAATGTTTAATGGGTGCAACGGTATCGAAGTTGGGCATGTAGGAGTAAATCTATGTTAGATGCTTTCGTTTTGAAAATGTGATGCTTTCATCGGATTATGATTCAGCTTTAGCATAATTGAAACCATGTTTTTTTTGTGTTTTTTTAGTTTTTTTATTGAGGCTGTATTTATACTGTCCATAGCATATAAGCCCGGGTACCCAGGCTTGTTTTCAATGCTGGCCAGTTGTAGTGTTGGTGTTATCTTACCACACAGTGGCTGCTGATAAGGTATTTGATTGCCTGCATTTCAGTAGCAGATAGATAATTGGTTGGTATGGTTAATAGCCTATGTTAGTTTTTTGGGGTTTTCTTGGTATATATGTATTTATTTTTTCTACTCTTATTACTAGACTAGCCTACTCCTATTTACATATCATAGGCTTGTACGTAGCTGTGTGGTGTGTTATCTGGCTACTTTTGGCATGGTTACCTTCCATTGGGCATCCCGCTGGTGGGCCGTGACATATCACATGCCCCTTTGCAGTGCAGCTTACTGGGGGTTTCCTAGCCTTATTTTGCACAGATATTTTTTGTAAGTTTTTAGGTCAGGAATTTGTCGTTCCTTTACCGTTTGGGCATTCCACACCTTGGCAGCCATTTCCAGCGTGCATCTCTCATGAGCTTTTATTTGGCTTCTGGTCTGCTTTAGTAGTGGCGCGTTATTTGCTCTAGTAGCCCTTTGTGGTTTTGTTAGAAGTTTAATGTTTTGACTATAGCTATATAATATGCTAATGTTTTCAAATGAATTATTCTCCTATTTTCTAGTAATTTCACTTTGGTTCTTTTGTGTATGTCATAGGGTAGTTGTATTTATAATAGCGATTTTCAGTAATTCCATTTATTTTTCATCAATTCTAACAAAGCGTAAATGTCACTATTTTGTTGTAATTAGAACATAAATGTAAACCCCAATCTTTATTCAGTTGTTAAAGTACTATAATCTAATATATATGATTAAATATAATATATATATAATTAAATATTAAATACATATAATTAAATATATATTTGATTAATTATCATACATTTATTTTAGTTTGAACTAACTTTTGTTTTAAAGGGTTAACTTTGGAGCTAATTAAAGTAAAGTTCCCGAAATAACTTTAGTGTGCACATCGCAATGCTAGGCTACCCGCTTCAAGCATAACACAGGATCACCAATACATGTTTAATAAGTACATACAAAAAAGTTTGTTTTATTTAACGACAGCTCTAGCGCACATTGATTTTTATTATCACCTATTGGACATCAAACATATGGTCATTCTGACATATTTCTTTGGAGGAAACCCACTGCCGCCACATAGGCTACTCTTTCGGATAAGCAGCAAGGGGTCTTCTATATACAATTTCCCACAGACAGGACAGCACATACTACAGCCTTTGATGAACTAGTTGTGGACACTAGTTGGAACTGAAAACTTGGATCTTTTCACAGGATTACACAGCTGGTTTCAATTAGTTAATAAATATTTGGTGATGAATTTATTTACCCTAACTGATAAGTGTGTTAAGACTTGTTTTCACTGCTGGGCAGCACTCGTGCAATTTGATTCAAATCTTTTGAATTTAGTTTTAGTAATAATTTAGGTTTTCTTGCTTCTTGTTAATGACTTGTAAACAGTCCAAATTCCAGTTTTCACTATACTTTGTGTTAATCCATTTAAACATAAACAGCCAGTGCTGAAAACAGAAAGAGCTTGTTTCAAGTGAACAAATTGTAGGGGTACCTTGTATGAGGGGTGGCGGGCAGGGCCCATCTTGTAGCGAGAAGTGGGCCAGGAAAACAATCACCTTCATGAACGCATTCCGTACCTACAAGGTCAAGGCCAGTCCTTAAAGGTTAACCACAAGCGACTAATTGTTGGAACTGAGCAAATTGTGAAGGAACCCTCTAGTTTATGAGAATGCTTCTTTGCAAATTAGGAACTTGCTTTATACCTCGCCTATACACAGATTTGCAGGGTCCGTACCCATGTGAAGATATCGAATTCAAGACGAGATCAATGGCTTTTAATGCTGTTTTTGATAGGAATTCAAGACTATTTTCTTTCAGATTTCAGAAAAAAAAAAACAATGGCAAATGGCGATTTCAGACTAATTTAGATCAGTGGGGACAGTTTAATGGAATTTGAGGCTTTTCACAGCTAATTACCCAAAACAGGTTATATTCAAGGTCTTGAAATGGAGCAAATGAAGACTTTTCAACAAGGTTCCTGTACCTATCAGCCACTCACATTTGAGACCTTTTAAAGACTTCTCAATCAAAATGATCATACAATTTAATACCTATTTTTGCGGCAAATGAAACGTACATATTTAATTAAATATTAACAGAAATGAGTGAGGGAAACTACCATCTGTCAAAGTAGCCGTGCACTTGTGACCAGTATATTATGGTCCGTACACTATAATGTTAATTTTGAGACATTTCTGCTCCACAGCATTTGTGCTTCATGAAGATAGCTGGTAAAACATCTTGAACAAATATTAAATGGCCAAATCCAATTTAAGACATACTTAAGACCTTTCACAGAAAAGTTACCATATTTAAGACTTTTCAAGTCCTTGAATATTAACTAATCAATTTAAGACTTTTAACAACCTTTTAAGGATCCGCGGGAACCTTGTTCAAGACTTTCAAGGCCCCATACGGACCCTGGATTTGAAATGAACTGATCAACAAGTGTGATGCTGACAGATCGATAATTGCAAGTAAAGAGGAAAATGAAACCACAGTGACACAAAAATACTTATTCTCAGGAAATAAT
This sequence comes from Branchipolynoe longqiensis, assembly GCA_030323885.1. NCBI lineage: Eukaryota > Metazoa > Annelida > Polychaeta > Phyllodocida > Polynoidae > Branchipolynoe > Branchipolynoe longqiensis. The sequence goes on along the minus strand of CM059197.1, from coordinate 80,557,214 downwards.
GGCTGCGCTATGGCAATTTCAGGGTCAGTGGGTCAGAAAACAGAAGCACAGGATAGTAAAGGTAATTTTCTCCAAGTGACACAAATCTACACAGCGACAGGCTACTGACCTCAGAACTCGGGCACTCCAGCAGGTACTCTGCAAAGCGCAGCGGGTGTGTAAAGAGCACGTTCTGTGCAAACCACATGCGCACATTCTTGCTGTGTCGCAGATGGATGCTGAGCGCATCATACCAGTCGTTGGCTGGTCCACGCAGCGTCTTCTTGGTGTGGAAACCGACATTGAAGAGGAACTTGGACGCCAGTTGTACGCTGAGCATTGCAAGTTCTTCAGAGTCCGAACCCTAAGAGGGGCGGAATATGGGGGTGGGGAGAGCCATTGTAAATGTGGTAATGTTTATTTGTTGAAGTTTTACGTCCTGGCACCATCTAAGGTCATATCAGGACGGGTACCGACTTGTTACAGTGCACACTCATGACCGACTTTATATTATAGTGCTGCCCCACTGGGAGACCAGGCCACTGGCACCATGATCCGATATCCCAGTCACACTATCCTGATACTGTGCAAACCAGTCCTTTCCCTATCCTATTCATGCCAAGCGCCAGGCTAGGTAGTGACAAGCATAAATTTTATACGTCATTGGTTTGATTCGACTGGGATTTGAACTCCCAAGATTCCGCATGGGAAGCCTGCACTCTACCGATTCAGCCACCGTGTCTGGCGTAGCATGTAACGTAATTGTTGGAACAAGGTGCAGTAAACAAATGTGTCAGAACAAATAACTTGGTATCAAAACAAAGAAATATGCGATAGGTGGAAAAGAGTTGAACACATAGAATTAACAAATAAATACAATAGGACTAAAAAGAGGGGTGGGGGGGAATAGGAAATTTGACAGCCTGAAATAGTGATCTCCTGTAACGTGAATATCACTGGAAACCAGTGCACGCGACTTGCTAAAGGGAAGAATCAAAGCCAAGTCTAAGGGATGCCCACTACAGTTAGTAGATGCGTAGATTGGGTCCTTCTCTGAAACTGGGCACTAAAATGTAACATGGAAACTAAAAGTGAAAACCTTCCAAATAATAGCAGAAAATTACAAATAATAGCAAAATCCATGTTCACATGAAAGTTTACATGTTGTACATGTCAAAGTTGAAAATATATTAAATATATTTAGTATTGCTAACATACTTAACATACAGAGGCAACCATAATTATTTGACTTGCTATCAATAAAAGAAAACCTTGTCACCATTGTAACATAGAAACCAAATATGTAGTGCCCAGTCTTAGAGAATGACCCAGATACGTTAGAAGGAAGACGCACCAGTTTGTCATGGCCGGGCTGCGGTTGAACATAGGGCGTGTTGCATGTGAGCAGTTTGCGCGTCGACTGGAAATACTCCATTGAGAACTGGTTCTTGTTGTGCATGAACTCGATGTTCTGTTTCCGTACACATCGCTCTATGGCTGCTGGCATCTTCACTTGACTTGTCCGGTTTGCTAATTAACGGAAACAAAATGAGCGCCCCTTGTATTAAACACACTATTTGTTCTGAGGCAAGTTCTTCTTACTTCTGTAAATTAGCCCTACTCAGACAGAGACCTGAGCATTCCTTGTATTAAACATGCTATTTATTCTTACGTAAGTTCTCCGTACTTCTGTAAATTAGCCCTATTGAGACAGGGGCCTGAGCATCCCTTGTATTAAACATGCTATTTATACTGACGTAAGTTCTCCGTACTTCTGTAAATTAGCCCTATTGAGACAGGGGCCTGAGCATCCCTTGTATTAAACATGCTATTTATACTGACGTAAGTTCTCCGTACTTCTGTAAATTAGCCCTATTGAGACAGGGGCCTGAGCATCCATTGTATTAAACTAGATACAAGATTCACCCCGTACTGCTGCAGTAGGGGTGCAAACCAACCCTATGTAAAAGCTGTCGAAAATGCGGGTAAAAGAATTGAGAGCCTAATTTCACAATTTAAGAAGCAACAATTATTCTTTACATATGTCTTATTGATAGCCCGCTGCCTTTGAGTTGAAAAATATAATATAATATCTAGTTTAATAAGATTTAAAAGTGAAATCGACGGTGTTCTGCGGCCGCCATCTTGTCTTTTTGCATTCTCTCCCATTTCACCAACTCTGTGCCTATAGGAGTATCCATTTGATACTGGAGGCAGGCATTCTACTCTCTGTTCCATACTAAAGCTATTTTCGCCCGTATTTAGACTGTTGTCGTTCACCCGTGTACTGCGAGTACCAGGTGAATCCTTTATCTAGTATTAAACATGCTTTTTATTCTGACATAAGTTCTCCGTACTTCTGTAAATTAGCCCTATTGAGATTAGCCTGAGCATCCCTTGTATTAAACATGCTTTTTATTCTGACGTAAGTTCTCCGTACTTCTGTAATTAGCCTGAGACTGGCATCTTGTAAAGATCTTTTACCGAGGAAGTCCAACTTCTGTAAATTAGCCCTATTGAGACAGGGGCCTGAGCATCCCTTGTATTAAACATGCTATTTATTCTTACGTAAGTTCTCTGTACTTCTGTGAATTAGCCCTATTGAGATTAGCCTGAGCATCCCTTGTATTAAAGATCCTATTTATCCTGAGGTAAGTTCTCCATACTTCTGTAAATTAGCCCTATTGAGACGGGCCTGAGCATCCCTTGTATTAAACATGCTATTTATTCTTACGTAAGTTCTCCGTACTTCTGTGAATTAGCCCTATTGAGATTAGCCTGAGTATCCCTTGTATTAAAGATCCTATTTATCCTGAGGCAAGTTCTCCATACTTCTGTAAATTAGCCCTAGTGAGACAGAGACCTGAGCATCCCTTGTATTAAACATGCTATTTATTCTTACGTAAGTTCTCTGTACTTCTGTAAATTAGCCCTAGTGAGACAGACCTGAGCATCCCTTGTATTAAAGATACTATTTATCCTGAGGTAAGTTCTCCACACTTCTGTAAATTAGCCCTAGTGAGACAGGGTCCTGAGCAATATCTAAAGTACATCCACAAACAAGGCTTCTGCATCGTGGCAGTAAACTTTGCACACAGGGTACTTTTTTTGTACGCCCACCCCACGATGGTGTTACTTGGCAGAATGTGATATCTATCGGATCTCTCAGTTACAGTTCACGAAGTGAATAAGCACAGGCTTAAATTCAGGGATGAAAGTGGTCTCCGTCTAAAATGACGGAAATCAAGCCGAGAATATTACACCGACGGCGAATTTCCGCGAAAGCACATGTCCAGCACTGTCAGGGAATCACAGGAAAATACTGGAAGTCAGGTTTCAGCTATCCTTGTTATGACTATTACCACCCTCACATAACACTTTCTTGTTTGTGTTTTATGTTCTTGCAACATCTAAGGTCATAAGAACGGGCTTCAAACTAATCAATTGTTGTCATATATATCCGGATTCCTAGGGATTTTGTGAACGTTAATCAGTGAATCTAAAAAAATTGTAGAAATCTGCGAAATGGAGATCTTTCATCCCCGCTTAATGTAACTGTTGTGTGTAAATTAGTGTTAGTTGAAGGCGAGTATTGACATGGTGGACGTACTGATTGTGAGGTCCTGCATGCCCTTCGTGAGCTCCTTCTCGTCTTCCTGTTGGAAGGCGTCAGTTCGTTCATAAAACAGGATGTACGCATTCCACCACCGCTTTTGACGTCGATACGACATCCTGAAATATACCACTAGTCATTTAACCAGATATTCTCCATTTGTATGCTTGTCGCCACTAGATTCTGTGAGAAATATTTTTACCAAATTGCGGCGGTCTATTTTCAACACCACGAATCTGAGTATTTACCAAATAGCAGTGGTCTATTTTCAACACTAGGAATGAGTATCTACCAAAATCAGCGGTCTATTTTCAACACTAGGAATGAGTATTTACCAACTTGCAATGGTCTGTTTTCAACACTAGGAATATGAGTATCCACCAAATTGCTGCGGTCTATTTTCAACACTAGTGTATAAGTATTTACCAAAATGCCATGGCCTGTTTTCAACAACAGGAATGAGGGTACTTACCGCTTGAGCATGTGGTCGAACACTTCCCCGAGATATTCACCTCCGAAGCACTGGTTCTTCATTTCCTCGTCATCATCCATCTTGCATTCCGTCACCTCTCCGTCGTCAAACTTGTACCACTTGGGCGGAGTGTCCCCGACCCTAATAAACAACAAACAGAATGTGTCTTATCCCAAAGCTTACGATAGATCTGGTCACTGCAGTTCTCTCAACGCTCAGAGAATGGAAACCGAACGAAGTAGGTACGATGTCTGTTTGTTGGAGTTTTACGTCCTGGCAACATCTAAGGTGGTAAGGCGTGAATACAGGGGTCGTTTCATGGTAAATGGGGCCAATGTATTTTCCAGTATGTAATGGTCAAAAACAATTATGGAAAGAGTAGGAGGTATTTTCTTTATAGAATTGGTACTTACACTTTGGTCACTTAATAGTGCCAGCAGCATGACCCGATATCCCACTCAGTCACATTATCATGATACTGAGCTAACCAGTCCTTGCCCTATCCTAGTAATATCAAGTGCCAGTTTGGGAAGTGACAAGTATCAATTTTTGTAAGTCAAATTGAAATTGCCGACCTTCCACACGGAAAGGCTGGGCTCTAGCAATTTGGCATAAATAAAAGCAGAGTGTACCTGTGTAGAATGTACGAGTAGTAGTGGCCTCCGCTGGCCTGTCCGCTGTGCACCACCACCCCGACCAGCCGGTACCGGGTGCTCACGTCCTGCCCCTTCTCTTCACCAGACTCGTTCTCGTCTGAGATCGACTCGCCTTCGATCTTGGCCAGGCCTTGAACTGTGTACGGTTCCATGTTTAACTCGCGAGGAAACTCAAAGTAGTCATTGAATTTGATTGCACATTCCCTGAAAGAAAATCATCATTGTACCATTAGACGAGTATAATTTTATAAAAACAGCTTTGCAAATTACTTATTATGACGTTTGGTGTTAGGAGTTTTACATCCTGGCAACATCTAGGGTCATATCAGGACGGGTACCGACTTGTGATGGTGTGCACTCAGTGACTTTATTGAGGATGTGCATCACACTACTGCATCGTGGTTGGTTAGAAGCAGTTCGTTCTTCTATCAAGTGTATGTAAATAAAACAAAAACCACAAATCTATTCACTACTACGATCTAATTCTGTTATTTAGAACCATGAATATTCACTCGGGGGTTGAAATAATGTTATTTATGAGAATAGCTTACTCAAAAAGTGAAATTTGGTCAAATTAAACCCAAAATCCAAGCGATATTAACATCATCGACGCATCGGCAGTGTGATGCTTTACTTTCTATCCAACCATGATGGCCGACGAGGCACTGAACATGTGGTACTAATCGTTTGGCACAAATCCTCAATAGTGCTGCTCCACTAGCAAATCAGGCCACCAGCACCGTTACCCGATATCCCACCCAGTCACATCATCCTGACACTGAGCTAACCAGTCCTTGCCCTATCCTATTAATACCGAGCACCAAGCTAAGAAGTGACAAATATCAATTTTGTAAGTCAAAGATTTGACCCGACCGGGAATTAAACTCCCAATCTCCCGACGGGAGGCCTGCGCTCTACCGATTCGGCAATTGTGCCCAGGACATATGACGTTTCTCATGTCGCAAGTGTAACTATGTTAATAAAGTAGAAATAAAATCGATTACAAGAAGACTACCTCTATAGCTACAATTAAAATTGTATTATAATGAAATTGCAGTTAGTTTTACTTTCTAACTTAACTTAACATTATATAACGCTGTAAAGACCCAACATGGCTTTTGTTGCCGATACGGCGTAAAACCATCCTTAATCAATCATCCTTAATCAATCATCAACCCAACAAACAAAAGCAACTCCAGGCAAGCCAATTTATTATTGAATCAATAATTATAATTTAATCATGGCAACATATGTAGAACTAAAATCAGACTAGGTTGGTTGTTGGGGTTTTACGTCCTGGCAACATCTAAGGTCATATGAGGAAGGCAATCCAAGACCAGGGCTACCAGCAAATTAAGGATTTTCTCCGTCTAATTTTCATTTAGCTTATTCAACTGACTTGTAATTATTTAACGCCTTTTCAGCAGTAAAGGCCATATTTACGGGGGAATTAACTTATTTAATTAATACAATATTAAAACCATATAGCCCCACAAATCTGCAGGGATGAAGGGTGGTCTCCAGCAAAAATCGTGCAGGTTCCGACAGAACCAAGCATGGTTATTATACCAACGGCGAATTTCCGCGAAAATGCGGATTCCTCCCATAGGATTAGCAGTCAGGGAATGGCAGACAATTCCCGGAAGTCAGGTTTCATCCACTACTCTCCTAGCAGGAGCACTATCCTAGCACCATTACATTGATCAGTCAGTACAGACTATCCTTGGAGAGCACTTTAGTGTCCTTGTTGTGATTCTATTATCGCCAATGGTGAACTTTTTTGTTTGGGTTTTCTGTTCCAGCAACAGTGAAGGTCATATAAGAATGGGGAGTCAAACTAACCAATTCCTGTCATATATATACTGGCATTTTGTGAAGTTAATCGGTGAATATAAAAAAATGGCGGAAATCCGCGAAATGGCAGAGATCTTTCATCCGTGGTACATGGTGACTTAGAGATAACGTACATGTGACTTAGAGATGACTTACAGCGCTGAGAGCACTTACCGTTCCCAATCGTAGTCAAAACGTTTTAATTGTATTGCCAAGATAGGTGGCAGCTTCTTTATACACATACGTTTGACAGTATCGACCTGAAAGAAAATAGAAAAGTCAAGTTTGTTTTATTTAATGATGACTCTAGAGCACATTGATTTTCATCATCAGCTATTGGATGTCAAACATATGGTCATTCTGACATATTTCTTTGGAGGAAACCCGCTGCCGCCACCTTCCGATAAGCAGCAAGGGGTCTTTTATATGCACTTTCACACAGACAGAACAGCACATACTACAGCCTTTGATGAACCAGTTGTGGACCACTGGTTGGAGCGGAAAATAGCCCAAAATGCAAATGAGTCCACAGAACAGGATCGATAGGATGACCGACCCCTTCACAGGTGGACACTCTACCGCCTGAGCTACGTCCCGCCCGAAAGAAAAATAGAAGCCCTCATTACATTCTAGATGAATGCTACGTGAATTTCAAAAGTATACAATAGAGCTAGAATTATAGGTATTATATCTCAGGGAATTACCGTTAAAAAAATCGTTCAAAATATCAACTGTGTTATGGAATTCAATATTCCAGGTTCGGTAGATAAACTCGAATGTAATAGCTCAGATATAGTAGGTATTAGCCAATAGTGCAAACAAGGCGCTAGGTAAGTAAAGAGGGGTCTAAATTACATTCATAACTGCATCTGAAAACAAAACCTGTGGGGGTATTAGCTTTATGTGCATGTGCATGTGTGCATGTGCGCATGCGCGCGCGGCGTGCGTGCATGCGTTGCGTGTGTGCTTGTTTGTTTGAGTTTTACATCCTGGAAGCACCTAAGGTCATATCAGGACTGTGCACTCATGCCAACTTTCACGGTGCTGCCCACTGGGAGACCAGGCCACCAGCACCATGGCCCAATTTCCCACTCAGTCACATTATCCTGATACTGAGCTAACCAGTCCTTGCTCTATCTTAGTAATGCCGAGCACCAGACTAGATAGCGACAAGTATCAATTTTGTAAGTCATTGGTTTGACTCAACTGGCAATCAAACTCACAGGAAGACTGCGCTCTTACGATTCGGCCACCGCGTCTGGTCGTTGTGAGTGTGTTGAGTGTGTGATGTGTGTGGTGTGGGTGTGTGTCTGTGTGTGTGGTGTCTCTATGTGTCAAATCAGAACCAGTATTAATTTGTGACAGTGCATACTATGGTGGCTTTATAGTGTTCGACAGCGGCACATGGACACCATACACTGATATTCACACTCAGTCACATTATCCTGACAACAAACCAATCAGAAATTGCCGTCCTGGTAATGTTAAGCACGGGGCGAGGAAGCCCCCATGAAACGAAGTCATTCAAACCAATAAACCATCTTGTTTAGTTTCAGTTACTAGTCAGACGTAGTTTAAACTAGAACTAGAAGCTACTTTTGTCTATAACTAAAGCACAGTATAACTACACCAACCTTCTTATTACACTTTTCACAATGATAGGCGTTGGCGCCCTCAAGCAGATCACCCTTAACGTATTGCTCAAGTGACTCGAGCAGATTCTGGTGATTACGAATGTCGACTTGCAACGTTGTGAACAATTCTTCTCGTGAATACCTGGTGCAGCCAATCACACGTCGAATATGAAAATAGTCGGTGGGTTTTGGTTATTTTCATCAAATTCGACCTTTCCAACATACGGCATAATGGTTATAATCAAGTGATAAACTCAACAGGGTAGGACAATAAGGACTGCCCGGTTGCCCGGGGCACCTAGTTCACACGGTCGAGCAGGTGACGTTCTCAGCGATCCACACGAATGGGCAAGTCGTTATTTTTCTGATCTGCAGTAGCAGATTTCAGTTTCAATTGGCTGACTTGGGCTTGGGCAAGTAGTTTTACCACTCGGGCAAGTAGGAAATTCTGTTAATTGCCCCATTGGGCAGGTGGGAAAAGAGTTACTGTCCTACCATGCTCAACTTATCACTGTAGACAAATGTTAAGGTCAGGGTTTTTTTTAAAGCAAAAAATGCTTGTAGCTTTTGACGCGAGCATCACTTTTTGATCAGATTATTTTAACATATCAGGATATTTATTGGGGTTAAATATAAATATTCAATTCTTCTGAATAACCTTGTTGTCAGCCCCCAAATCACTTGTTTTCTGGGCATTTGAAACAGCACTTATTTACACTTTCTGCACATAATTAGGACACAAGACACCAGCCGTAATTACCTATGGGGACAATCTTTGCAGATTTTCTGGTCGGCGAAGGAGCCTCCCATGACCTTGGCTAAAATGGGCGTCTTGCTCTGCGTTTTGAGCGCCTCGTCCATACTGTCAACAAGCGATAGCAAGAAGTCGAGGGCATCATGCTGCTCGCGCAAGTTCACCGGCTCGCCCATTAGCCTGAGAGAGAAGTCAACATGGATTACAAGACACACCAATTTAACAAGAAAGCTTTTCAGCTTTAACATGTACTTGCCATAGAAGAGATATTCTAGATATTGTGTTTTCTAGGCGATGTAGTAATTCTTTTGGTTGGTAGGTTGGTTGGAGATTTACACCCTGACAACATCTAAGGTCATATCAGGACGGGTACCGACTTGTGACAGTGTGCACTCATGGTGACTTACTAGTGCTTGCCCACTGGAAAACCAGGCCACCAGCACCATGACCTGATATCCCACTCAGTCATATTATCCTGACACTGAGCCAACCGCTCCTTGCCCTATCCTAATATGCCGAGCACCTGGCTAGGAAGCGACAAGCATCAATTAAGTCATTCGTTTGACTCGACCAGGGTTCAAATCCCACGATCTACCAATACGGGAGACGGACGCTCAACTCATTCGGCCATGCCGTCTGGTCTTGTTGCTTATTACAAGACACCAATTTGTGCAATTTAACAAGATAGCTTTTCGGCTTTAACATGTACTTACCATAGAACTTGTGAAATATTCTAGATACCGTGTTCTCTAGGCGATGTACTAATTCTCTTAATATTATTTAGCGTTTATTGGATTTGGGTTTCAAGGTGAAGATCAGACACATAGTGAACAACACACGATTCCAGAAATGGTAGGGGTAATTTATTTCTTCATACAGAAGTTAGGCACTTACATCTTTAGTAAAGCTTGTTTTATTTAGAGCAAACCAACTTTTATTGGACGTCAAACATATGGTCATACTGACATATTTCTTTGGAGGAAACCCACTGCCGCCACATAGGCTACTCTTTCCGATAAGCAGCAAGGAGTCTTTTATATGCACTTTCCTACAGACAGGACAGCACATACTACACCCTGTGATGAACCAGTTGTGGACCAATGGTTGGAACGGAAAATTGCCCAAACTGCAAATGGGTCCACTGAGCAGGATACATATTTAGACTGAACTTTTTCACAGTGAGTTGGCATGTTCAGAGATTCGATATTATCTAGCCCAAAGTAAGATCAAATTCAATGTGCAAATCTTTATTCAGTTTGAGATTATGTTTAATTATTATCACAGATATAATATTTGATCTAAGATGTACCTGAAGTGTTTCCAGAAGCCCCTGGGTACATAGTACTGTAGCTTAGAACAGGCAAGGTGCCCAAAGATGGCCTGCACGTGTTTGAGCACCCCACAGTTGTAGTCCTTCCGCTCTTCCTCCCGGCTCTGTGTCATCCGCTCCTCATCACGCTTATCTTCATCCATCTCTGCGTTATTCTACACGCAAACACACACCAATCAGATACAGCCGGTAGTGTAAATTCACACATTCAGGGATGAAAGTGGTCTCAACAAAAAACGCCGAAATCAAGCCGAGACATTGCCATCAACGGCGAATATCCACGAAAACGTGGATTTACCATCATAGGATTAGTACTGTCGGGGAATCAAGGAAAAATGATGGAAGTCAGGATTCAACTGGCCTTGTTATGACTGTATTATCACCCATGCATAACTTTCTTGCTTGGGTTTTATGTTCTAGCAACATCTAAGGTCATATAAGAATGGGATTTAAACTAACCAATTGCTGTCATATATATTGGTATTTTGTCAAGTTAATCGGTGAATATAAAAAATCCGCGAAATCGAAGAGATCTTTCATCCCTGCCCATTCAACAAAACATCAATTATTTGAATTTGTCTATTACGCTTCCCACCCCCCTATCCCCCATCCACTTCTTTTCTGCTTGTTTTTTTTTTGGGGGGGGGGGGGGGGCTAGGGTGCTGTAAAAATATTGATTTGCTTAATTCGTGGAGTGGTGATGAGAGGGGATGGGATAGTGAAAAGTTGTGAGCATGTTAAAAAATCACTCCAGCATTTATTTGGTTTTGCGGTCAATACTGCATTTTTACCTCCTTGTAATCAACACACACACACAAAAACCCACAGCTAACTAAAATCTAAACCCGCACACAGGACAATTCAGCTAGATTCGTATTAGTCCTTTTCGAGAAATACAAACTACAGTAAAACTTCTCTACCCGACCACCTCCACAGATCGCCCACTCCCCTATATCGATTGCTTTATTTGGGTCCCAAACGATCGCCCATACAATACCATTGTAACGATAAAAGAAACTCCCTAAAGGACCATTTAAAGTCAGTCCCATGGTGGATAGATTGAGAGAGGTTTTACTGTATATTAATCACCTGCACACATGCTACAGACATGAAATTAAAGCACACCTCAGTATCCGGCTTATCAGAGTCCTCCTCCTCACTGAAGTCGTCCGCCACCCCGTCTACACTGAGCAGGTGAGAGCGGATCGGGTCTATCATGAAGAGCTGCTGTAGTACCGAGTTCATGTAACAGGTGGCGCCAGCATTCTTCAGCCCCACGAACCCTTTGTAGGCACGGGGGCCAATCGGGGGAAGGTACTCCCACTCAACCAACGCCGGGTCGTGACCTACAAAGTCTGTTAATTAATGTACGACAAGACATGCCACTCAGCGCTTTCTCGTGAAATACAGCAAACAAGGTAATTGGACAGGTCCCCTAGGCCAATGCTGTACCATTGAAACAAGGGGACAGGTTCCCTAGTCCACCCTGACTGCTGAACCATTAAAGACAATGTACGACAATTATAGTGTATTATCTCGTAATATTAATAATGAAAACAATATTATAGAATAGTAAAGTTCAAACATACTTTAAGCACGTTAATCTGTTCCATACATAAATAGTCTGAGAAAGAAAACTACTACAACACCTCATCAAAGACAATGCACCTTGCTTGCCGTGGGATGACACCTATATGAAACCACTGAGTGGCGTGCCTTGTCAGACACCAAAAAAGAACAAGTGCTGAACATTGATATGCGGACAGGTTGCAAAACAAAAATTCATAAGCGTACCTAGAGTTACTGCATACAAACAATTAACTTGGCCTAACAACAAAAATACCTGAAAGTGCAAGTTACATGGTGAAAAAGTTAAGGCCAAACAAAGTTAGATTGCTGACGTCAGCATGCTTGGTCTTACTTATGAATCAAATTTCTCATGTTCTTGTGTAATTTTTAATGACTTATAATACTCTTTGTATAATTGTACACTTTGCAGTACTTAATTTTTGCATTTTCAAAAGTTAGTACTTTTTAGGTTTTTATGACCAGTACGAACCCTGTTACACCTATTTCTTGCCAAAGCTCACCTGAGTAATACATTTCCGTGAGCATCTCAGTGAGCAGCCGGAGGTTCTGGACGCAGCCAGTACACAAGGCGACAAGCAGGTCAAAGGCGGCGATGATGGTGAGGGGTGTGCTGCACACGGGGATGGCCTGGTCTGACGGCAGCTCGCCGTTCAGCTTCCGGCACTGCAGCACGATCTTAGATGCCGGGAAGATGAACTCTTCAACCAACTCCTGCAAAATATATATTACTCAATAAAGAAAAATATATATATATTCCGGAGCGGTAGTTAAATGGTCAGATCTATGCACGGTGTAGTTAATGTCTCTAGACAAACTATTGTTAATGTGTAGTTGGTTCGTTGTTGGAAGTTTTACATCCTGGGAACATCTAAGGTCATATCAGGACGGGCACCGACTTGTGACAATGCACACTCATGACGACTACGATGCTGCCCCACTGGAAGACCAGCCTGCTAGCACCATGACCTGATATCCCAGTCACATTATGCTGACACTGCAAACCAGTCCTCGTCCTATCTTAGTAATGCTAAGCGCCAGGTTATGTAGCGACAAGTATCAATTTTATAAGGCTAGAATTCGAACTCCCGACCTTTCACACGGGAAGCCTGCACTCTTTCGATTGGGCCATCACGAGCCATATAGCTTGCCCTGCGGGTAGATTTGTCACCCCCCCGAGGCCGGCCCACTGGCTGTTTCCGATGGGTTATCAACCTGCGTTGGTTGGTTGTTGGGAGTTTTAAGTCCGAGCAATATCCAAGGTCATATCAGGACACCAGCGTTAGAGCAGCCCCAAGAAACTGACACATATTCGGTGATGTCACAGACACGAGAAACTGTGGACTGCAAGAATCATTGAGGTTGCTGCCATGTTGGTTGGATGTTAGAGTTTTATGTCCTGGCAACATCTTAGGTCATATCAGGACCGGTACCAACTTGTGACAGTGCGCACTGATGGTTGCTTTATAGTGCTGCCCCACTGGGAGACCATGCCACCAGCACCAAGACCTGATATCCCAGTTAGTCACATTACCCTGAAACTGAGCAAACCAGTCCATGTCCTATCCTAGTAATGCCGAGCGCCTGATTAGGAAGTATACATTTTTAAGTCATTGGTTTGACTCGACCAGGGTTCGAACCCATGTTCGAATCCCACGATCTACCAAAGCGAGGGACACAAACTCAACTCATTTGACCACCCGTCTGATCATACCTGCAAAGGATGACATGATGGTTCACTCGGATATTATCATTCATTATTATTTGCACATACCTTGATGAGGGAAGCGTTGCCCTTCTCAGACCCGATGTGGTACTTCTTCTCCGCAGACTGGAAGGCGAGCAACTCACGTGTGACCCCCAGGTGACCTTCCAGAAGCGCCTCCTCCACCTTCACCTCCCCATCCTGTATCACCTGATCCTGGAGAGCACGGTTAGAGCACACCGGTGTCAAACGCCACAGAACTACAATGTCTGAGTGTCATTAAAGGAATTGAAATCTCAGTATGTATGTGTCTAAATAGATTAATTCTATTAAAAGTGCGATATATAAAATATATATTTATAAATATATATCTACACAGATACTTAAATATGTAAATAGACCGACGATGGGGCCAACTTTAAATGGTCCATTTGGGGAGGTGACTGGTTTAGGGAGCTTTTTTATCACTACAATGGTATTGTATGGGCGATCGTTTGGGACCCAAATAAAGCAGTCAATATCGGGGAGTGGTCGATCTGTGGACGTGATCGGTTAGGGAGGTTTTACTGTATATCTAAATATGTATATAGATACACACATATCTATCTAAATATCCATATAGATACACACACATACATCTAAATATGTATATGCAAACATATATACCTAAATATGTATATAGATACATATATATCTAGATATGTATATAGATACACATATATATCTAAATATGTATATAGATACACACATAATTTGGGAGGGGACGATGAATTGAGTTGCGCGTTAATTCAGTTGTTAGGTGTGACAATCTTTTGGTTCAAAACCTAGGCAAACAGATTAAATATCGTTTGTAATATTATAAATAATTATTCCAACCGTGACATTCATAGCTATGGGGCAAGCCTTTATATGTGCTCAAATTTGCATAGTACGATGGTTTTGGGTTTCTGTCATTTTCTCACATAAATAAGGTTGTCCTTTATAACATACATTACTTTAGTTTGAATTAACTTTTATTTTAAATGGCTACCTTTTGAGATATTTGAAGTGCAATGATTCAAAATTAATTATGGCAAACACTATAGGCTTCCATGGTAACAGGTTCGATTAAATTGCCTCAGTATTTCCTTGTATGTGGCGACAAATGTTAAAAGTGCACCAGTTTCTAAGTTAGATATATAAAATCAAATCTAGATAATTGTTTTGGTTTTGAAAATTTGATGTTTTCATCGGACTGGAGCTTTAACATAAATTTTTTCCGATGACTTATAAGAATATATTGAATAAATGGACTTACCCTGACCCGCTTAAGCCACGTAATCTCGTTATTTAGTAGTGCCTCAGCCGTCGGTAACGAGGCTTGGCTGGCACACGCATAATTTAATAACCTACAACGTCAAAACATACCACAACCCATATGTACACGTCACATCTGTGAACTGCATATCTGCACAACTGTCACACACATGATGACGCAACTACATGTTATATATGAGTAAATGCCACGATGACAGGAAAACCATGACAATTTGATTTGTATATAAATTTTAGGGTCTGTACATGTGAAGATATGAAATTTTAAGGCTATTTCAAAGCTGTTTTTGATAGGAATTCAAGACTATTTTCATTTAGATTTCAGGAGAGAGAAAAACAATGGCGAATAGCGATTTCGGACTAATTTAGATCGGTGGGGAGAGTTTAATGGAAATCAAGGCTTTTCAATACTAATTACCTAAAATAGGTTAAAGTCAAGGATTTTCAAGGCCTTGAAATGGGACAGGTGAAGTCTTCAAGACTTTCCAGGCCCCATCCGGACCCCACAATCTTAAATATAGGCAATATTGTCAAGGAAAGACAATTCGTTGTGTATCGAAATTTATTAAATTAGAATATAGGGAATAACAAAATAGCATTGGTTTAATGCAAGAGAGTGTTAGCTAGTATTCAAGTTGGAACATATCCACCGTTACGTAGTTTTAATTAATTTTAACAATATAACATTATAAAGGAGATAATGTATACGAAACCAAGTCTCTAATCACTACACATGGAGCTCCAACAATATCTTGATATTCTTTTTTCATTTAACATTTCATGGATGGATGAATTAATAATCTTGATACAATATAATATAATGCAAACTGTTCGCTAGTTTTACCAATTGACGTGAAGTTACGTTCAACAGGTGAATGTTGAACGTACATAAGCACATATATATATATACACATCAGTAATGCATGACGAGTGAAAAAAAGGAACGGAGAATCATTCTAAAAGACATGAGAACGTTGACTATGGGTGCTTGTTATGTCATTAATTAAGTCAAAAAGAGATTGCTTAAATTAATCTAAATATCCAGAAATTCATATAAAACTGGTCTTTAAGACGACAGCAGCACTAGCTTTACGCCAAGTCGATTGAATAGAAAAGAAGCAGTTGATACTATCGCATGAACAGTCCTTCAAAATTCACCTCCACCCTCTACCTGGTGCCTAAAGCGTTACCTGGAAGCACCAGCACACGGGAGTTCTTGCGTCATGCAAACACACTAAAACCCTACCACCACAATTAGTGTTCTTCGACTTGTTAATTCCAAAGTCCAGTATAAAATACCACCATATGGTAACGCATTAACAATAGTACCTGTTAGCTGGAAACACCAGCACACGGGAGTTCTTGCGTCATGCAAACAAGCTAAAACCCCACCACCACAATTAGTGTTCTTCGACTCGTTAATTCCAAAGTCCAGTATAAAATACCACCATATGGTAACGCATTAACAATAGTACCGCTCATCAACAGCCCATAGAATGCCAGGAAACAGCTGAGTACAGGACAAAGGGATTAGAGGAAGCCGGGTTTGTTTGTTATTTTACGTCCTAGCAATATCTAAGGTCATATCAGGACGGGTGCCGACTTGCGACAGTGCACGCTCAGTGACATTATAGTGCTGCCCACTGGGAGACAATGCTGCCAGCACCATGACCCGATATCCCACACAGTCACATTATCCTGATACTCTGCTAACCAGTCCATGTCCTATCCTATTAATGCAGAGCGCCAGGCTAGGTAGCAACAAGTATAAATTTTCTAAGTCATTGGTTTGACTCGGCTGGTATTCCAACTCCTGACTGTCCGCATGAGAAGCCTGCGCTCTACCAATTCGGTCACTGCATCCGGTGGAGAAAGGAGCATGGCTGAGAGCATGTTAGACTGTAAGGAAACCGCACCGGCATCACCAACAAACTGAAGGAACACGCAGACACGGGCACCATGAAGCTATACTCACCTACAGAGGAGCTGGAAGTATTCGTGCGACTGCTTCGCACAATCTTTGGCCGTAGTCTGCAACAAACATTCATCAATGCCGTATTCATGCAGTTTTGTATCCTTGCTGGGAGATTCGCCAGGAGGCTGTGGGGGAGATGGTTAGTAACAAATCGGCGTTATTAATGTTGTTAGTTGGGCACCACGACCACTGCTCCTCCCAGTTGGGACATTTTTTAATGCTTTCTTCCTTTTCGCTTAGAGGGATGTAATGCTTCTTTTTATTCTGCGTTTCCTCCATTTTTTTTTTAAATTTTCAAATACAATTTCTTGTTGTTGTTGGTTTGTTTTGTCTTAAGCCCGTTAATAGGTTAACATGTTGCTGGTTGGTCAGTGACAAAAGTTGTTAAATTAATAACAAAACCGCATTCGAATGGTTAACAAGAGCCCAGTAATGCAAGGGAGGGAAGGGATCAAAAGTCAACACACAAAAAACGCCTTCATTGGGATGGAGTAGGGGTTTCTGAAGGGACACAAAAAAGACACAAAAATCACCTAGGCAGCTAGCTATGTCACATGCTCGTTACAAACTACAGTAAAACCTGTATAAATCGAATGACCATGGGACTGACTTTAAATGGTCCACTTTGGGAGGTGGTCGATTTAGGGAGTTTTTGACAAATTGTTATAATGGTATTGTATGGACAATGATTTGGGACCCATGTTAAGGGATCGATATAGGGGAGTAGTCGATCAGTGGAGATGGTCGGTTAGAGAGGTTTTCCTGTATACTAGATCAAAATTAATGAAAACAAAATTAGGGATCACATTTCAAAAGAACATAATTTTAGCTACGAATGCGCGTTAGGAACCATTAATTTAAACTAATTGCTCCGTAATAGCTGAGGTGGTAAACGGAATGTAACACTCCCGTCTGTTCTTTTTAAACTGGCAGCTGTAGATGCAAAGTACTTCAAGACTTTGCAAGTTCTGATTAACGCAAACAGAGAAATGACTTGCTTAAAGTTTAAACGCCTTTTTCTTTCTTAAAAAAATAAACAAATACAAAAATAAATAAAAATCATGTGTCATCAACTATATTTCGTTTAAATACTTGTACTGGGGAAATACAATTTTGAATTCTTACGGTCAAACATTTAGAATCGAATATGAATACCCAGTGCTTACCGAGAGAACAGTGAACAGAAGAGTTATGAAGAAGATAAGAGGCCGATGTCCATTGCAGCACTTGGTCGCCATCAGCAGGAACTGGTCAGTGGCAGATAGCCGAACGGACCTGTGAACGGCACGCAGCACACTAAGTACACCACTCAATCAAGCACATAAACAACGACGGATGTGTTTACAGGGTCCGTACACATGTGAAGATATGGAATTCAAGGCTATTTCAAGGCTTTTCAAGGCTTGTCAAGCCTGTTTTTGATAGGAATTCAAGACTATTTTCATTTGGATTTCATGAAAAAACTATAATGGTGAATGGTGATTTCGGACTAATTTAGATCAGTGGGGACAGTTTTATGGAATTCAAGGCTTTTCAAGACTAATTACCCAAAATAGATTAAATTCAAGACTTTTCAAGGCCTTGAAATGGGGCAAATGAAGTTCAGGACTTTCCATGCCCTGTGCGGACCCCGTGTTTATTAGCGGCGCCATGTCTCCCGATTTGCCGGGCGATCTCCCTAAATTATAGCAAAATAAGCCAGATCTTCCGATTTCCCGCTTTTAATTTGGAATCTCCCATCAAAGAATCATTTTAGCTTGGGCTTTAACATGTTTTAATGCATATTTTTCGTCAAAATGCATCATTTTGTATCACTTGTAACCCCCCTCCCGCACCCTCCCCAGTCGGCCATGGTGCGAAACGCGGATTTCCCCCCCATAGGAATAGCACTGTCAAGGAATCACGGAAAAATGCATACATAACCCTTTCGTCTTTGGGTTTTATGTTCTAGCAATATCTAAGAACATATAAGAACGGGATTCGAACTAATCATATATATAGCCTAATATATTGATATTTTGCGAACGTTAACCAGTGATATCCACGAAATCGCAGAAATCCGCGAAATCGCGGAAATCAAAGAAATCGCCGAAGTCTTTCATCCCTGATTTTAAATCATAGAATAGCTGTTTAATACAATCACTACACAGGACTGCCTTGAACGCGGTGTGTGTGTGGGGGGTGGGGGGGGGGGGGGGGGAACTGACCGGCTCTTGCAGAGTAGCAGGAGGTCTATGATGAAGGTTTGCCAGGCGCGGTCCTTGTTGAGTGCGTCCAGGGCGGACGGGCACAGCGCCAGACACACAGTCAGCACCTCGAGGCCCTCCCGTCCCACCGACATGTCCTCGGCGTCCGGCCCGCGCTGCCCCGCCGGCTGGCAGGAGGCGGTCCCGGCGGGCGGCGGCGGCGGGGTCACGGCCGGGCACCGCTCGTACGCCTTGTGGATGTCCTCGTTGGAGGCATGGATGAGTTGCAGCGACCCGCTGCTCGCTGCCCAGGCCAACTTCTGGATGGCCTTGACGGTTGCCAAGTCTGGGCAAACACCAGTCACCTGGGAGCGAACACAGGTTCGTATTGTTGTCGCTCATCTAATTATATATTTGGCTTATTTTATCAAACTGCTCACCTGGTTTCCGTGTTACGATGCTAATAATTAAATTAGTATTTTATTGATAGTAAGTCAAATAATTATTGTAGCCTCTGTGTATTCGCCCTGGGCGTTTAAATTGGCAAATCACTGAAGTGGGGGTTAGTCATTTACCCACACATGGGCATTAAGAGGTGGGCGTTTACAAAATAATAGCCAAGTGGAGGGTGGGTGTTAACCCACACATGGGCGTTAACCCATGAGAATACGGTAATCTATCCTACAAAAGATATCAAAAGTATACTTATTCCGAATTCGCTCCAGACAAACTGCATAGGTAAAAACAATTCTGAATTCGATCCAGACAAAGTGCATAGGTAAAAACAATTCTGAATTCGCTCCAGACAAACTGCATAGGTAAAAACAATTTTGAATTCGCTCCAGACAAACTGCATAGGTAAAAACAATTCTGAATTCGCTCCAGACAAACGGCATAGGTCAAACAATTCTGAATTCGATCCAGACAAAGTGCATAGGTAAAAACAATTCTGAATTCGATCCAGACAAACTGCATAGGTCAAAACAATTCTGAATTCGATCCAGACAAACTGCATAGGTCAAAACAATTCTGAATTCGCTCCAGAAAAAGGGCATAGGTAAAAACAATTCTGAATTCGCTCCAGACAAACGGCATAGGTAAAAACAATTCTGAATTCGATCCAGACAAACTGTATAGGTAAAAACAATTCTGAATTCGCTCCAGACAAACTGCATAGGTAAAAACAATTCTGAATTCACTCCTGACAAGCTGTATAGGTAAAAACAATCTATGTCTCACTGAATATTCATACCTGGTCAACAAGGCTCTGCCCGAGTCGTATGGCCACGTTTCGCGTCATACACTCGGCGTTGGGGTTCGGTACGTGCAGCAGGGCTTGCTGCAGGACGACCGCGTGGTTGTGAACCTACAATGTAGGCGCCATGTTCAGTCTACGCACATACCACACACACAAATCAAGTCGAAGCACATAGATGTCACATGAAAAACAAATGGAGGAGTGGGAGCTGTTTGGGGGGGGGGGGGGGGATGTTCAGATAGCAACAAACATTTGATGTGCATATTTATACTAAATACTAATACCAAAATATTTTATTTTGATTAGTAGAATTGATTAAAACTGCATAAGTCGATGAAAGTATACAATTTTCAAAACAAAAACAGTTATCTATACTTGAGCCTACACATTCAACTTAAATACTGGTGCACTTATAAAGCATTAGTTGCTGCATAGGAAGGAACAATAAGTCAATTCAATAGAACCTGTTACTGCTGAAGCCTATGGTACCCGAATTTTCATGTGCACGCCAAAATTAATTGTGCTTTTACTTAAAAAATCTCCAAAGTTAGCCATTTAAAATAAGTCACTTCCAACTAAAGTAAACTAGATTATCATGATTAGCCTTATATATATATTTTTTAACCGGCAAAACTTCAAAACTATCCTATCCAACTTTAATTATGGCATTACAGTAAAACCTCTCTAAATCGATCAACCGACCATGGGACCGACTTTAAATGGTCCATTTAGGGAGGTGGTCGACTTAGGGAGTTTTTTTAATGGTTACAATGGTATTGTATGAGCTATCGTTTGGGACCCAACCCAATAACGCGATTGATATCGGGGAGTGGTCGATATGTGGAGGGGGGTCGGCTAGAGAGGTTTTACTGTATAAGATTTATCTTTAAATCAACTAAACATTAACTAATATTGGTTTTGAAAGTTTGATGTTTTTCATCGGACCATGCAGCTTTAATTAAACAAATAAACCAACAAAATAAAGCTTGTTTTGGTTAACAACACCTCTAGAGCACATTGATTGTTATCATCGGCTATTGGACATCAAACATATGGTCATTCTGACATATTTCTTTGGGGGAAACCCGCTGCCGCCACATAGGCTACTCTTTCCGATAAGCAGAAAGGGGTCGTTCATATGCACTTTCCCATATACAGGACAGCACATACCACAGCCTTTGATGAACCAGTTGTGGAGCGCTGGTTGAACAAACAAACAAAGACCTGGACAACATCGAGGAGGCGACATGTGAGTTACTATTACGCACTTGACTACCGACCTGTGCTGAGATGGGTGGGGACTGCGACTCCACCTGGCAGGCGTCAGCCACCACCTGCACCTGCGCGTGTCCCACTGCCGTCAGCAGCAGCTTGCACGTCTTCAGGACGGTGTGGTACGACGAGCGGCGCGTGTGCAGATCCGCTGTCGGCAGGAAGTTGTTCTTGGTGAGCATCGACAGTGCCACCGAGACACCACCGCTCTTGACAAAGTGCAGCTGGAAATCAAACGCCTCCTCAACGAGCGGGTTCACAGCCGGCATCAGCAAACCATAAGTCACCTGGAGTGGGAGGAGGGCCGTGGTGTGTTAAAGGGGGCCGTCACGTGACCCAATACAACTTCACTTATGCACAATTACCATGTTTTGATTTAATGTGGTTAGGTGCAGTTTGCACATTTTGAAATTATATTCTCTGGGAGTTATTTAGGGCCCAATCACGGCGGCCAAATCTATTATCACCTTTTCTAAACCAGAATAAATTTAATCTATTATCACCTTTTCTAAACAGGGATATTAAAAACATCTAACATCTTTTCTAAACCAGCATAAAAAAATATACGATCACCTTTTCTAAACCAGAATTGAACAAATCTATCACCTTCTCTAAACTAGAATATACAAAAAATCTATCTAAATATTGCACACAAATTTATTACTTACATCCATCGAGAGTTTTAAAGACAAAATTCAACAAGCGATTTTTCTTTTAAGGAGTTTTTGAGAATAGAATTCATGGAATTATCTAGGGAGCCTTGAGTTGTTTTGCAATAAATCTTAGAAGCGAATCAACCTCACCTCAAGATTATATAGAACTTCTGAGGGTGATGGTCCGAAGAACAAGGCCTCCAACTTTGAAGAGACCGAGGTCTCCGTTGACTTGGCATGCTCAGCACACAGTGTGCGCAACTTCTCTGTTATGTGAGTGTCTGTAAAAACAACCGTGTGTGTTAATGAATGAAATGCATTATATGTAGGAATCTAGAATATGAAAGTAAACGGTCTGCTTAAATGGGCATACACATGGTTCTCACTCATTTTCAGACTTCTTTTTTTAATGACTTTTTAAGTACTTTTTAGTACCATTAAAGCCTTTTTAAGGATGAAAATGAAGAAATTCCACAGCCCTTTCAGCATGCAATAACTGCAGATTCCGAGTATGCTCCACTAGTCCTATTGCCCATCAGGTGGGGAAAATTTCCAATGTAATCTTTGGAGGACAGCCAAGGTTGGCCCAAAATTTTTGTGTCTGCAGTAACCATGAGAAATTATTTCAAAATGAAACCAAATGTCACCTTGCAAAGAACAAGTGTTCAACATTGATATAAGGACAGGTTGCAAAACTAAAATTCATAAGCCTACCTAGATTTACTGCATATAATTCACTTGGCCTAACAACAAAAATAGCTCAAAGTGCAAGTTATGTGGTGAAAAAGTCAGGCTAAACAAAGTTAGATTTCTGACGTCAGCATGCTTGGTGGTACTTATGAATCAAATTTGTCATGTTTTTATGTAATTTTTAATGACTTATAATATTTATTTGTATAATTGTAGGACTTTTCAGTACTTAATTTTTGCATTGGCAAAAGTTAGTACCGTTTAGGTTTTTTATGACCAGTACAAATCCTGATACACTATTAACATTTACTAGATATGCAAGATAATGTTCGCGCCAACCGAAATCGGATTATTGAGAAGACAATACAAAACGGAAAACAATTATTTTTGGTTAAAGGCGGTCTATATCCGACTTACCTGCTGGCATAAGTTTCAGTAGGGCACGGCCACACTCCCAGAGCTTGGGGATCTGGAGGGAGCATCCCAGGTCCGCCAGTTGAAACAGAAACTGGGCATACCGCGCGTTCTTAGACATAAGCTGCAACACAAGTCATCGCAGTACCACATGAAACATGTTACTTTGGTGGCAATCAATCATATATATATTTAGCAGGCACATACTGATTGGTTGGTTGGTTGTTGGAGTGTTATGTCCTGGCAACATCTAAGGTCATATCAGGAGGGGTACTCACTTGTTACAGTGGACACTCATGGTAACTTTATAGTGCTGCCTCACTGGGAGACCAGGCTGTCAGCACCATGACCTGATATCCCACTCACTCACATTATCCTGACACTGAGCCAACCAGTCCTTGCCCTATCCTAATAATACAGAGTGCCTGGCTAGGAAGCGACAAGTACATGTTTCTAAGTCATTGTTTTGACTCGAACAGAGTGGCACATACTGCTTCTGTCAGTCCATTCACATATATTCTTGCATAATAACATTTAATAGATTAGGGTATAAAGTTTTAACATGCCATAGCAAGCACTCTTCCATTTTATCACATATTACAGTTGAAAAGACTGGCTAAATCTGAATAGTACGGCGACAAGCTTTTGAGCTGCATACAAAAAGTAACCCTCGATAAAACAAATTGTTTGCTCCATTAAGCATTATCCATATTGAAATGTAATAAACCGATTGGTAAATGAGAATACCAACTACACTTCCCATTTCCTTTACTATATCATGAATTTTGCGGGCTAAAAAACAGTTGTATTCGAACATACCACATAAAACATTTTAAAATTAAATTACAGTAAAACCTCTCTAACCGACCACCTCCACAGATCGACCATTCCCCTATATCGATCGCTTTATGTGGGTCCCAACAATACCATTGTAACCATATTGTAACTCCCTAAACCGACCACCTCCCTAAATGGACCACTTAAAGTCGGTCCCAAGGTCGATTTAGAGAGGTTTTACTGTATATCAATTTTGCTTAGCAATGAAAAAGCCAATGTCACTTATTGTGATAGGCAAATTACTTTTACCGAGAAAAACCAAGAGCGTAAAATGTGTGTGTGGAAGGGAGGAGGGGGGGGGGGAGGGAGGAGTGACTAGCTGATCAAAGCATTTAGCACTTGAAGAGGTCGACATAACTGGATATTTCCCAATAATCATAACCGCCCGATACCTCGACGGGCATGCTGTGCTCAGTGTGCGCAACTTCTCTGTTATGTGAGTGTCTGTAACAACCGACATGTTAATTAATTCAGTGCATTATATGCGGGAATCTAGAATATGAAAGTAAAAGGTCTGCTTAAATGTCCATACACAAGTTCCCACTCTTTTTCAGACTTCTTTTTTAATGACTTAAGTACTTTTTGGGGCCATTAAAACTGTTTATTAATGACCAAAATTTAAAAAAACTCCACAGCTTTTTCAGCATGCAGAAACTCACCACGCCTGGGAGGCAGTTCTCCGCCTCTATGTTTGGTTCATCATACGCGTTGTGCGGAGACCCCGTTGAGCTGTCCGAGCTGCTGTCGGGACTCGATGGCATATTTGATCCGACCTGCGACAACTTTGCAGTGATCAACTGTAGGAACAGAGCCAGCAAATAAATTAAACATACGCAAGTACGCGTTATAACCAAATCAGAATCAGAATTAGATAAGTGTTTGAGCTGTATGCTTACATGTGGGGAGGATCTGTTTGGTTTTGTCTTAAAAATAAATAATAAATATTTAATCAATTATAATAGCTTCCATCTATTGCTTACAATTAAAGTCGCAGAATCTGATGGTTGTGAGTGCGACCATATTTCTTTTAGATATTAGGTTGGTCGGTATAATCTATCTTAGTTTAGTTTGAAGTGACTCATTTTAAGGATTGAAAAGAGATATTTTAAGTGAAAATATGCTAAATTAATTTTGGTGCTGGACATACACTTCGTTTTTACCGAAAACTGCAACAATGTTTAAAGCTGCATAGTCCGATGAGGCATCACATTTTCACAACTAAATCAATGATCTAGATCTAATTTAGATACTTATGCACTTAATAAGCATTTGTTGTCCAATAGAAGGGAACACTGAGTCAATTTAATAGAACCTATTACTGCAGAAGCCTAAGGTGGCAAGAGTTTTGGCGGGCTTGAAAAAATGAATTAGTATGTTTGTACTTCAAAGTCTCCCAAAGTTGTTTTAAAATGAAGATTACTTTAAACTGAAGCAACATAGATTACAACAATCAATTTAATATCTTTATCTCAAAAAAATGACTATCGGTAGTGTTTGTACCAAGGCAGAAATAAAAATCCTAGTTATGAAAATAAAAAGTGATTTTGAGGATTATAACACCTGAATAATGGCCATTAAAATACTTTTGCATTATTCTTGGACAAAATCCGACGGATTCATTCAAAATAATGCCAAATTATCGAAAATCTGACTTTATTATCCGACAAATACGTGAATATCCAACGAAAGTGGGATAAGTCGACAAGTACAAACACTGCATCAGACTATGCAACTTTAATAATTGCACCGGTATCTATAATTGGGTATCGAGGGGAAAATCTGTCAGTAACTTTTATCAAATTTGATGCGTGGATTAAATTGTGTAGCTTTAAATAGGTCAGGGCGTTAATTGTGGCACTAGGGCCACGTTCAAGTGTGTCACGCTAGTCTGAACGGCAAATAGCTGTCGGATGCCTAAAAAATGGCAGCCTCCATAGTGTGCAGCCATTTGCAATTGAAAAAACAGCTCAGATTGGCTGAAACCCACGGCCATTTTGGAAACGTTTTCGCCTGCTGCACAAAAAGCGTGATATCTCGGAATCAACTCTGAGGCGAATATTGAACGCAAATTGGCCAAAGAAAAAGACACCGCGGTGCCATCTCAGATTCGACTCTGAGGCGCACCCTGAATGCGGCCCTGTGTTACTTTCACTGGTGACTGTGTGGAAAGATAGGCTGTTGAGGCTACGTACTGTCTTGTCCCTGATGGGCACCTCAGAAATGAGCTTGCGGTCGTCGTTCGTGTCGAGCAGCTCGCCGTTCACGTACAGGTCAACCTTCAGATTACTATTGCTTGCCTTCAGCCTGTTGAGCACAAGCAGACACATGGTTAACGCTACATCAGGGTCCGTACACATGTAAAGATATGGAATTCAAGGCTATTTCAAGGCTGTTTTTGATAGCAATTCAAGACTATTTTCAAAACAATGGCAAATGGCGATTTCAGACTAATTTAGATCAGTGGATACAGTTTAATGGAATTCAAGGCTTTTCAAAACTAAGTACCCAAAATAGGTTAAATTCAAGGCTTTTCAAGGCCTTGAAATGGGAAAATGAAGTTCAATACTTTTCAAGACTTGCCGGGCCCCATACGGACCCTGGATTAATGTTAAATAACAATGACATTGTTAAATAACAATGAGATCTAATCAGAATGTGGTCGAAACCCTAAAAAAAAGTGGTCTGATTGACTGGTTCTGTGTAGATGGTTCTATGGTTTAATATGAAGGGTGCAAGCCCATTTTGCCGCTACCAATGTTTTAGGGATTATCCTTTATTGACTGATGACCACCAGATGACTGAGCTGGTGTGGGACCAGTGCGGGATTTATCTGTATTATTCAGGCTCGCTGCGGAGGTGTGCAAACGTGAATGAGGATATTTTTCGTCATTATTTGAGTGTTGAATAAAGACGCGCTAAAACTTAAAAGATGGATACACTTAGACGAATCCAGTATTGTATTTATGTTCAACGGTTGCTTTGTTGTTTGTAGTTTTGTCCTAGCAACATCGAAGGTCATATCAGGACCGGTACAGACTTGTGACTGCGCACTCATGGTGATTTTAGAGTGTTGCCCTGCTGGGAGACCAGGCTGCTAGCACCATGACCCAATTTCCCAGTTACATTATCCTAATACTATGCTAACCAGTCCATATCCTATACTATTAATGACGAGAGCCAGGCTAGGTAGCAACAAGTATAAATTTGATACATCATTGGTTTGACTCGGCTGGAAATCGAATCCCCAACCTTCCGCATTGGAAGCCCGTACTCTACGGATTCAGCCACCGCGTCCGGTGTGTTCAAAGCAGAGAAAGTGAGGTTCAAGGGACATGACATATAAATGCACTAATACTGAAGTCAAATAATAATTATACATCAAATACACTAAACTTCGATTTTCACTTTTACAGATTCCGGAACCCTTATTCTTTTAACTTTGTTGATTTACTGCTGCTTCAGGTACATGACAATTAACCTGCTTGCTGCACATATTAAGGGGGGGGGAGGGGGGGGGGAAGACACAAAAACAATGAATGTGTTACTTATATTTATCGATATAATTGGAAACGGATTCATTGAGATGGAATAGACCAGACGTTCGCGGAGGAAAAGATAGTTGTAAAATGCTTTTGCAGCCACTTGTTTTTCTTTTAAAAGGGAATACAGATAGAAAGAAAAGAAAGGTAAGCGCAGTAATCAGCACATAGCAGCACTGTTAGCACCATGTAGTTAGGCCGATAAACCAATATGGCCTCACCATTATTTTTCTTTCCCACCAGCAGTTAACATCTAGGAAATAACAGTAAAATAACACACCTCCCAGAATATAAAATTCCAGCAGATTAATTGTGATAGAACCATGCAGCATTTGCCAACTCTATTCACATGATGGAAGAAGTATTGCTAGTGGAGACTTAGTAGGCAGAATGTGAGATAGTCGCAACAAAACAGTCTGCAAATGCACTCTTCATACCTGTAGTGATGAAAGCTGGGAAGGAGTATCAAATGCCGACTGAGCAATAAGGTTATAGATTTAAACACAAATAACACTAAGTCCAGGGTCCGTCCGTACACGTGTGAAGATATGGAATTCGAGGCTACTTCAAGGGTTTTCAAGGCTTGATAGGAATTCAAGACTATTTTCATTTGGATTTCAGGAGGGAAAAAAATATCGACTGGCCATTTCAGACTAATTTATATCAGTGGGGACAGTTTAATGGAATTCAAGGCTTTTTAAGACTAATTACCCAAAATAGGTTTATCAAGGCCTTGAAATAGGGCAAATGAAGTTCAAGACTTCAATACTTTCCAGACCCCGTACAGACCTTTTAAGTCATACATAAAGAGTTATCATTCAGAAAAACACAAGTTAGGAAGTTTATTTTAACGTAATGGAGGAAGGCTGGAGCTGAGGGTGGTGGTGGGGGTGAGGGGTGAGAAACCCACACCTAATAGACAAAATAAGTCTCAGATGAATATTAACAGCCTTTAAATTATTTATGTACACTTCTGTAGGAAGAAGTGCAGGCCATTTTGGGTTGATAAACTCAGGGAAGAAAGTGGTCTCCGGCAAAAGAAATCGGAAATCTATGCTGATATTATCTGTAGATAATGTTACTCCAATAATGGCATTGAATATTATTAGATGTTTGTTCATTGTTGTTACGTCCTAGCAATATCTAAGGTCATATCAGGACGGTTACCGACTTGTGACAGTGCGCACTCATGACGATTTTAGTGCTGCCCACTGGGAGACCAGGCCACCAGCACCATAACCTGATATCCCACCCAGACACATTATCCCCACACTGAGCCAACCAGTACTTGCCCTATCCTAATAATGCCGAGCGCCTGGCTAGGAAGTGACAAGTATCAATTTTTAAGTCATTGGTTTGAGTCAACCAGGGTTCGAACCCACGATCCCATGGTCTACCAACACAGGAGACTGGCGCTCTAACTCATCTGGCCATCCTGTCTGGTTATAATTATTAGAAGGGAAACCGATGGCGAATTTCCACGAAAACATGGGATATTTTCGCCCATGCTGCCAATTCCCTTTTTCTTGTTTTGGTTTTATGTCCTAGCAATAGCTAAGGATTTGGACTGACCAATTGCGGCCATATACATCCATAGCATTTTGTGAGCGTTAATCGGTGAATATAAAAAAATTGTGAAAATCTGTCATCCATGTAATCTGAACTGATTACAACAAAACAGTGGGGATGGGTTTGGCAGGTTTATTTCCCTTCACGTTTATCCGATGACTATTTTTGTGAAAAGTACGTAACCAGGGGAAGGGGATAAACTGAATTACACCGGCTACCACATAATGTAGCAGGGCTGCCAACATGGGAAAATGAAACATCTTTGGGGGTGGGAGTACTCCCCGAGAAATTTTGTTTAATCTTAGATGCTCTGTGGTGCATTTTCGACACAATAATCCATAAGATTGATATAATATTACTATATTAATGGTATTGCAGAGTTGCCAACATAGACAAATTCAGCCTCGGTTCTGTAAAAAGATATTATTCAACTGGAATAAAAGAAATTTGAACCTTTATTTTTTATCTCATCAATTTATAATTCACATAGATGTAAAGGGGAGATTTCCAGCTTTCATTTGCAACCAAAAAATGTTAAAAATTCAAATATTAGATTTTAACTCTCCATGTGACACTTCTGGCCAGTTTTCAGGAGAGTGACCCATATACGTGAACTGACCTCTGCAATATATGTCTGCGGACTGAGCCTATCGTGTCATTGGTGTGTGACCAGATGTCCAGGTCGTCCGCTTGCCGGCCTTGGTTCGGGAAACGCACAAGCAGGGTGAGGTGTTTACCCCGGCATGATCTACAAACCAAACGCGCAATTAGTCAGTTTATCTACTTTTGTATGATCATGCAAATCACTATAAATTCAATGTACTTTGTTTGATTGGAGTTAGGGACCGAAGGCGGCGGCTCAATCGGTAGAGTGGAGGCTTCCTGTGCGGAAGGTCGGTTGTTCAAATGCCGGCCAAGTCAAACAAATGACGTACAAAATTGATACTTGGCGCTACCTAGCCCGGTATTAATAGGATAGCACAAGGACTGGTTAGCTCAGTATCAGGTTAATGTGACTGAGAGGGATATCGGGTCATCGTGCCGACGGCCTGATCTTCCAGTGGGACAGACCTATAAAGTCACCATCAGTGTACACTGTCACAAGTCGGTACCCATCCTAATATGATCATAGATGTTGCTAGGACACCAAACCTCAACAATCAACCAATTTAATTGGAGCTTGCCGTAGCAACATTTAATGTCATATCAGAATGGGCTCCAACTTGTGACTGCGCGCTCATGGCGACTTTTATAGTGCTGCCCCACTAGGAGACCAGGCCACCAGCACCATGACCTGATATCCCAGTCACATTATCCCGACATTGAGCCAACCAGTCCTTGCCCTATCCTAATAATGCAGAGTGCATGGCTAGGAAGCGACAAATATAAATTTTTAAGTCATTAGTTTGACTCGACCAGGGTTCGAACCCCACGATCTACCAAAACGGGATACGGAGCCTCAACTCATTCGGCCATCCCCTATGGTCCAAACTATTAGGTTATTTGAGCTCAAACCTACACCAAATACAGAAGGGAGTACATTCCTAAATATTCAAATCATTCTGGTAGTATTTTCCATTTTCATTTTTGTCAGAGTACTCTCCATGTTATGCTTTGGTTGGCCTGCACAGACACACGCTCATAGATAACCACCAGTACTGTGCATTCCTTACCACCATACAATACTGACTACTATTTTGAGTAACATGTACTGAAACTCATCAGTGGAGAGATAAAATGGCATGCTCTTCGCCATACACGTCATCACATAGATAACCACCAGTACTGTGCATTCCTTACCACCATACAACACTGACTACTATTTTGAGTAATATGTACTGAAACTCATCAGCGGAGATAAAATGGCATGCTCTTCGCCATACACGTCATCACATAGATAACCACCAGTACTGTGCATTCCTTACCACCATACAATACTGACTACTATTTTGAGTAACATATACTGAAACTCACCGGCCGAGAGGTAAAATGGCACGCTCTTCGCCATACGCGTCATCACATTCTGCTACATACTCGCGCATCACGGTCATGACGCGAATCATGCGGTGAGCCTCCTGGTGCATGCGATTTGCACTGTCCTTATCCTATGAATACAGCAATCACTTGAAATATAAGGGCTTAAGCCAACACAAACCTAAATATGGTTCACGTAAAAAGAAAAATACAACTATTTATTTCAAATGAAATTAACCCATGTCATGTAACAGGAACAACACATATAATTCAGACCTGCCTACTCATACGATGTGTGCGTGCGTGTGGACACAACACAATTCTTTTTCCACTGGAGTAGCCAAATAGGAAATTTGGGGTAGGCATGACTGGCCTACTCAGACGATCTTTGCGTACAAAGTTTTAAACCGAAATATACCGAAACGCAAAATTAACATTTTATATGCCAAACAAATTTGGAAAGCACACAAATCTTTTTGGAAAGTACACAATTTCTTTCACTAGAGTACCCAAATAGAAAATTTGGGGTAGGGAGGTCTGCAACATCTAATTTAATGACCACTGTCCAATTTGCTGTAATTTTACATTCATCAGAAGAGTTGGTTGGTTGTTTTACATCATGGCAACATCTAAAGTCATATCAGGACGGTTCATTATAAGATGGTTACAATCATATGGATTCCAATTAAGATTGAAATAAATTGACCTAAAAAAGGCCAGTTATATATCTAGTGTAGCACAGAGGATGACTAAAATGTACAAAGTGTAATTAGTCTACGCATACCTTTTCGAGGACAGAGATAGTGTCAAAGGATGCCTTGAGGCGGTCCATACAGTACTGGAGGAAGTCCTCGTGGATCTCCACCTGCGTCGACTGAAGACGTGGGCCCAGGTTCGTGTAGATGTCCTTAAGCAGGAAGATGGCCTTCTCTGATACTTCATCGGGACTGTACAGCACCACCTGCAACGTTTTATTTGAATTAGCATACAAATATGTAGTAGTCCGTACATGAGCTCCACAACCATGTGGTGGCGGCAGGGACAGGCGACAGCACGCTAGCCGGTGGGCAGGTCCACGGGTGGACTGCCTCTACTATGTCCAGCTAGCAGCCCCCCCCCCCCCCACTTACCGTGAGAGGTTGCCTGCGACCTGGCTGGTCATGGAGAGGGTCACTTGGTCTTGCGACGCCACAGTGGGCAGAGGAGAAGATTAAAGGTTGGAAGCGCATGTTCATGTCTCCGTGGATATTCCACCTACGCGATACAACTAGAGAGACCAGGGAGGAACCAGTCATACGGGGCCTATTACAAATATTTACAATTGGCAAGAACTCCAAAACCACTTGTCTAGGCTTTGACCATGTCATGCAACACACCCTCTGTCGTTTAATCTTGGTATAATGGGTTGATTTTAATAATACGCTATTTTATGACATATTTAATTTTTATTAAATGGGTCCAACATACTGTAAAATATTCCGATAATCAGCAGAGGGGGGAAATGGAAATCCTCTATTATTATTCTGTGTGGCCGGCCAAGAGTGTGTGTATATGAGACTGTCTCAAAAGGTGCTAAGCAATATGGGACAAAACTTTGTCCATTGTAATGATCAACATACTATCTGCTTATGCATTTGCTCAGCATAAACTGATTTGTTTTTTACTAGGTGTTTCATAATCCCAATAGAATACATATTGATTTGAAGCAAATGTCCTTGTGTTTTCAGTGTAACCGTTTCTGTGCTGTTTTGTGTCAATAGTTACAATGGACAAAAAAAAGAAGAGTTATCACCTTTTGAGACTGGCTCATATGTATGTTGTGTATATATATATGGCTTGGGCCATGCTTGAGGGCAGGTAATTATAGACATATGGATAATTGGCAGGTCTGGGTGAGTGCACTCAGGGCCTGGCTCTCTGCTGAGGTAGGGGTCAATGCACACAGGGGTCAAGGTTGGTGGTGGCCACAGGTCAACCAGCTCTGGTGGTGGGCAGACCACTGGTGGTCATGGTAACCAGAAATGCTGAGTCCCTATTGGAGGAACTGGGAATGCTGTGTCCCTATTGGTTGAAGTGAATAGCATGATCCTATACCAAGAATCCATGTACTATATAAAGAATAAACCAGCGGGCTGGACTCTCTTCGCTTCTCTTACACTTTACTCTCTTCCTTTCTTTGTCTGTAATGTTTTCCTCATAGCCTACGTACACAGCCACAGATCCGAGCATTAGATTCTACAATACGACGAGAGAAATGATTACAGGGCAAACAAAAGGAAGCAGCCATTCATATGTATGCCCAGGACAAATTTGTGTATCCATTAATATACACGCATGCACACACGCACAAAATCTTGGATACAGGAGTCACATGTTTGGTTGGTTGGTTGTTTACGTCCTGGCAACACCTAAGGTCATATCAGGACGGGTACCAACTTGTGACAGTGTGCACTCATGGCGACTTTATAGTGTTTGCCCCACTGGGAATCAAGGCAGCCATATATGGATTGGTGGTGCCTGAGTAGGATGTAAGTATACAGTGGTGCTGGCAGGTCTGGGTGTGGTTGCACTCAGGGCCTAGCCCTTCTGCTGGGGTACGGGTCACCACACTTAAAGGGTCAAGGTTGGTGGTGGTCAAGGGGCCCTACAGCTACTGGTGGTGGGCAGACCACTGGTGTCAATGGAGACCAGGAATGCTCGATTCCTATTGGTGGAAGGTGG